>QTSX02004325.1:0-391785 GCA_014839935.2 Entomophthora muscae | reverse complement strand
TTGTAGAAACTAGCAGCCCTTTGCTGCAACTTTTACGACACTCTTGTTCTAGGATTCAATTAAAGTTTAGAGTAGTAATTTATATGAGAAGCATGTTTGAGGTAGTTGTTGAGGTGGACTAATTAATGAGCAGTAATTGCATATTCCATTAATTAATTGCAATGCATGAATTTTTTAATGCCAGGATATGATTTTTTCTTTGATTCATAGATCCTGTAGCCCACGGCCCGCATCGTTCTGTTGAAACCATTCCAAAGAGTGATTGCCAGCTGGCCTGCAATAATTGGTTGAATCTGTTAATTAGTCAATATCCCAAAATTCTGAAACCAACTAGCACCAATTTACAACTAAATAATGTATTTGGATCTAGTAGTTCTTTTTACTTAAAATAAAAATGTATGTTCTTATCTGATTTGAACTGCAATGTTTATAAAGCCCTTTTTTAAAAGCTTATTGTCAAATTTTCATATTTGGATCAATTTATTTTTAAAATTGAGATCAGGCTTTAGGAAATGACTAAGTTGTAGAATTTTTATCGGTAAAATTTTTCTATAGAACTTCTGAAAAACTATCTGTCACCAATCCAAAAGTACTGCTCTGAAGAGTATATCAAGGTATTTGCGTATATATTTGCTATTTAAATGGTTCTCGAGCAGCCGAGTTTTTCTTTACTAAGATTGTGATCTAGATTCCATTTCAGATGCACTATATTTAATGGCTTAATTATCAATACTCTAGAAGTGATTTTCTGAGATGTTACAACTGTAGAGGTTACTTTATGAACATAAAGTTAAAAGATTTGGATGTGACAGATTAGGATAGAAACTTAAAAATGCTCTGTAAGTATTATTTAAGTTGATAACTGGTATGTAATAATTTTATATTAATATAATACAATATTATTGATTAAGACCTGAATGAGCTTACAAGGGTACATCAATGTATTTGGGGAAAGTACAATATTAATACTATGAGATTTAAAATAAGTTGTTTTTGACCAATCAAGTAAAAGAACCAGAACGATTGATATTTATTCCTAGTACATTTTACTTTGTACTGATAGATGTATAGCAAAATCACAATTAAAATATTGGGCGCATTCGCCAGTTGCCCGAAATTCGTTTGTACCAAATGTGGCGTGATCAGCATTTAACAAAATCGAATTTTAGTTAAATTCCTAAACGAATCCCACTCAATATGGCTCGAGCGAAATCACGGTCATGTTTAGGACTCTCATTCAACGCCGATCATTTAAACAATATCCATTGCACTCTTCGATAAGGCGCAGTACTTCAAAGTATAAATACCAACAATCAAAAGCAAAGAAATCATCATCTCTGGTAGATTCAAACAATGAAGTCCTTCTCAATCATCTCTTTTGTCATTGCCCTGGTGGCAACAACAACAATCCCAAATAACTACTCCCAGAACAAGTACCCCTCCAAGTACGCCCCCAACAAGAGCTACCTTCCCAAGTCTCCTTACCAACCACCCAAGGAAGTACCCGCTCCCCAAGAGACAGTTGAGCATGTGGTTGAGCCTATCGCCGAGGAAGAGTACACTCCTGAAGAGCCTACTGAACCCGAAGCTGCTCCTGAAGAAGTCCCTGAAGAATCCTATGAGCCCACTCAGCCCGAATACTCTCCTGAGGAGAAGTACGAGTCCAAGGAATCATATGGTGGACATCGCTCAGGCAGCCATAGTGGGCGTCGCTCAGGTGGCAAAAGATCAGGAGATGGGTACAGAAAGAGATCTGGTGATGGGTATGAGAAGCAAAAGTCTGGTGGCAAGAGATCAGGGGACAAGTACGGAGATGAATACGAGAAGCAGAAATCAGGCGGCAAGAAGTCTGGTGATGGTTACGAAAAGCAAAAGTCTGGTGGCAAGAAATCAGGAGATAAATATGGCGAAGAATATAACTAACCCGAAACTACTTCTAACCATGAAATCAAAATAAATACTGGCTCTTGATTTATTTTGACTTGTTTTAAGCTTAGCTTTATAAATATTTATTTTGGTTAAAATTTCATAATGTTGCATTAGGCCAATCCAAAATTTAATTTTTTGTGTAAATTTAATAATAAACTTCAAATCAAACCTCATGTTATTGAAAAAGAAATTAATTTCTTATTAGTATCACAGATAGTTTAAGAATCGGATGCCAAACGTTTCTTTTTCGGATACCAGTAGAAAACTTAGAATATACTTTAGATTTTTTATTAAAGAGTTATTTGATGAGCATGTAAATTATAATTGAGATTAATTTAAACCAAGCTCAATTTAAGTCATCGTTTATAATAATTCATAGTTATCTTTTTATCTATTGCAGTTCGACATGTGCTGATACAGCTGATTTGATTTTAAAAGAATTCAGAGCGGTTGATTAGGTTAGGATAACTTATCTGCTATTCTAAATCATTAATCCAAGCCTTGAAAACTAGATATTTATTAAATTTAACTTATTAATTGTCTACCAAAAGCACTACAGTAGCTTTCAAAGCTATGGCGCTAAGAAAAATATACTCATCTGTAGGTGAAATCAACTCATGCCAACAAAATAAAAGGAATAAATTTACATTGATTAACAATATATTTTGGTTTAATTATATTTTATTTTTATCTGAGTTCATTTTAATTTCACGTGAGTTGATTTTTTTGCATCCTAGTTCATTCTGTTTGCATCTGAGTTGATTCTGTTTACATCTGAGTTGATTTTGCTTAGTGCCATAACTTTGAAAACTACTGTACCTTTTATTTTTTCAGGAAATCCTGATTATTTAGAGCAGACTGATTAATTATCACCCTAACACACATTGATAAAAATGAATGTGGCACCAATAAATTTATCACCCTTATTCCATAAGCTTTACAAAAGAGGCAATATGTTGATTGTCACTAAAATTTCAAGGGGATAGATTGATGGCTAAAAATAGGACCATTCTATTTAGAATTACTATGGAATTGAACATCTTAAATCTTATTAGTCAACTAGAAATTCAAAGGACAAAGACCCAGTCAATAAAATTACAGAACAGTAGTACAGATGTGTTACCACCCAAAGTATATCTTGGAGAAACAATCTTGGGAAACTTTTATTGTTGATATGTATAGTACAATACAATCAATTTATAATTCATGAGCTCAAGATAGGGTTTCATTAATCCAAAAGTTTTCCAAGTGCAAAACAGAGTTCTTCCAAATAACTGATGCTAATAAAGAGTGTACAATTTCCAAGAGAAAATTCTTACTGAAGGGGTAAAACTACATAAAGAAAATGCAAGAATTCCTGGGCACCCTTAAGGCTGAAAGCCTAGCCATGAGGAATAAAGTTAGAAGCCTGGGGTGCTAGGCTGGCTAAAAATTTATTGAATTGCTATATACCTTTCTGGAAAGAGCTTACTATTTCTTTATAAAAATCTCATCTAAATTAATATTGAAGGAAGATAATTATATCTCTTCATACTACTACCAAACACTTTTGCAGTAATAACATTAGAGCAGTCATACTTATCTTGTCAGCTACTCTAGGATCCCTTTATGGACATTTTTATGCTCATATAAAAATATCATTGTCTTTTTCTTCAACTTGAAGACTATCTTGTCAATTCATTTTCTTAATCCTTATAAGAAGACTGCTAGATCAAGGCATTTAACATGCACTGTTTAGAAGAAAATATATGTTGTTATACATATGCTAATATTATTAAAACCTTTTCTCATAGCACAATAAGAAATAATACCTCTAATAAAGCTATTTCTCTAAGACTAAAAATCTTGAAAAGCTCTGAAATAAATTATTTACAAGAGCCAAAAAAGAGGGCTTACATTTCTCTTTGAAACCTGGAATGACAGGTTGATTTATTCCAATATTGCCAAAGCTTCAAGGTAGACCTCCAGATAAGGTTCTGAGTTAGATAGGGAAACCTTTGTTGCAATTTAATCTTCCCAGGGCTCATAAACAGGAGGTATCAAGACAAGTATGTCAGCTGAGGCACTACATATGACCAGTTTTGTATATATGGAATAACTTATTTGAAGCTGAGTAATGCTCATGTGGTAGGATTTTTCATCTAACCCTGAGGTATAGAAAATGATATATAATCTCTTCTAAAATAAAGACACAATATATTACCATATAACTTTTCCTTTTTCTGTAATACTTCTAAAACAGCATAGTTTTAAGTTTTTGAGACTATAATTCATGCCTTGGATAGACTCAATAAAAAGCATGTAGTCATCTTGCCCAACTTCAAGTATAATTTAAAGGAGAATAGGGATCACAATAAGAACACCACTCCTGAGCTATTAAGAATAAACTAAGCTTGACCAAAAAGGTCTTCAAAATTGTACCCCTATCATTTAACTTGGATGATTAACTTTTCAGGAAGCACAGGCCAACCCCTTTATGAAAGTGTTCAAGAGCAGCCCTCAAGGATGCTCCCTTCACTATCAGAAGGTTCTTTGCGAGAAATTTTTGAAAATTATTATCCTGATAAGCTGGTACAGTAGTTTTATTGCCTATTGAGATAAACAAAATCATCTCAGTTTAAAACAAAGTTGGAAATCAAGGAACTTATATTAAGTTACAATAGATTTGGATCCGCAATAATTACATTTTTAGACAGGGATTATATCATTTATCTCAACAGGTTATAAAACTATTGTAAGAAAATCACCCCAGATGCAAATTAATTAAAAACTGAGCCATACAGATTAACAATATTCTCTGGTTCACCCTGGTTTCTTTTATATATAAGTTAGTTTGGATTACAGATGATTTTATTTTGCCTAGAACCATAGCTTTGAAAACTACTGTTATATTTTACAATCTTCATTCAGTGCTTTAAAGACTAGTGGTTGCTTTTTTAGGGGCAGCAGCATATATTTAAGGGTGTAGAGCTTATCAGTTGAATATTATTTGACAGGTTGATAAAGGGGTTAGCAAGATTTTGCAACTGGACTAATTATAGCTCATTATTTATTTTAGAAAAGTCACCAGTTCATGAAAATACATAAAAGAAATTAAGAATATTGGAATCTTTATTGAGAATATCAAAGATTTTTATACTAAGCAGATAAGCCATTAGGCCATTAAGGGGGTGATGCTTAAAGATGTGATCCAAATAAGTTGTGAGCCTTCACTGAATAAGATCATTGATGGGATTATTGTAGTAATTTAATTTTCTTCTTATAAGAAAATACAAGAGCCCATCAAGTTGAGTGTGATAATTGGGGAGCAGTTTGGTAAGAAATAGAACCAAGATTTCAACCACAATAAAATTGCAGTTTCAGCAACAATCAAAAGATTGCTGCCAAAAATTCCTGGGAGACTAAAGGGGAGAAGGAATCAACTGAACACCAAAAGCGTAGGCAAAACCAGAAGGCTAAATTAAACTAATAAGTTTCAAACTTTATTAGAGTAGAAAATAATGAAACAAGGTCTTTTACAACTCTTGCATTCATTTAGAGGATGGGATAGGATAGGGGTGGTAGATTGAATGTCACAAACCAATTGACCAATGATATGAGCGGATACAAATGCATTTCTTGAGGCAGGAAGATATTGACAAATTTTGAATAGACATAGTCAAAAAGAAAAAACCAGACTAACTAACATCAGGAATATGATTTGGATGCAATTACCACTGCTCCTGGCCGCTCTTACACATGATATTTAACCAGAGGTGTCTCTTGGGTGGGTTAGGTGGGGGCATCTTTAGAATAATTCCAAAATATTAAATTGATGGCCTTTTTTGAGCTTTTTCAGTAATCTTTTTGATAAATATTCAAAAATAATTTGGTAAAAATTCCCAAGCATTTGGCAGGAATTGAAATGGAGGCCTAAGGGGGAGGCGTAACTTCACATTGAGGTACTTGAGAGTAACTGTGATATTAGATCTACCATGGTGCAACTTAATGAGTGACCTCATGTATTGTGAGATATTATTACAACTGATATGTTCATTTTAGTTGCAAAAAAGACCACAATTTTAATTAAATGATGATATGATTTATTTTTTCTTGGTCAAAGTCAAAAATAATAATTTTTTCATTGTCACAAGCTGAAGGCCCAGAAGCTCAAGAGCAACAGCTTCACCCTCATTCTGTGAAAAACAAGGTCACTATTATTAATAATACTGGCTATCAAATCAAATTTTAGATGTATTCAGATAGTTTAAAGTCTATTACTCTAAAGATGATTTCCTTAACTGTTGTAAGTGGTTTTCTAAATTCTCTTAAAGCCAATGCCTGATTTTTTCTTTTGATAAAATTTTTATTTTCAAGTTTTTATTTTGATCAATATGTAATGTTACTGTTTGGTATAGCCTTACATATTACCATAAGAGGTCAAATTTTATTATATGCTGGCTTCAGAGCTTCCTTAACCTAGTTGCTATTAGTCAGCTTTATCCTTTATTGTGTATTTGAAGACCTTGGCCTTTTGTGAGTACAATGATAGACTTTTTAAAAATCAATTGGGGATTATATTTATGTTAAGATTAACATGTGTTTATAAGTAAAAAATTGATATTGCATCTTTAGATGGTGTTTCTAGATAGTGTATCCCAATATGGCTTGCAATGTTTGCATATGGTTGAAATTATGGTGTTATTATGTATTTGATCAGTTGATTTAGACTTTTTATGCTCCTATCAGCTTAACTATCATGCTTACTCTTCCCCTTAAATAAATGGAACTAGAGAAACATTATTAGAAAAGGTTGGTATCTAGCCCATTGTATTATATGACATTTTTAGATATTTTAATTCAAAATATATTCTGAATAATTTTGGGATTTACAGGCTACTTCTGAGGCTACAAATGAAGCAAGCGTTACTATTATTAAATGGTTATAAACATTGGCTTAGTTAAACCTTTTTATAAACTAAATTGCTTGTTTTTGTACTCTGAAATTAGTTGTTTGGATTGCCTATCATACCGCAAACTCGCGGATAATGGGAATATAATGGCTGAAAAGGCTTCATATGCCGCTGGTTTTTAAAATAACTTTTTCTTGCTTCTTAGCGGGCGATATTTGTAGTTTTTGATTAGATATTATAGGTGAACTATTTCTATATTGTCCTGACATTTGAACTTAATGGTTTAACCCCGACTGATATTCATTTATTAGTCAAATCCAATTTTAAAATGCTAAAGATTCAGACGGCAATAATCCAGAAGTAGCTCTAATAAGCTGTGATCAGCATTTAACAAAGTCGAATTTTAGTTAAATTCCTAAACGAATTCTACCAAATGAGGTTCGAGCGAAATCAGATCCTAGTTTCACTTTCTTACTCAACGCCGATCATTTAAACAATATCCATTGCGCTCTTCGATAAGGCGCAGTACTTCAAAGTATAAATACCAACAATCAAAAGCAAAGAAATCATCATCTCTGGTAGATTCAAACAATGAAGTCCTTCTCAATCATCTCTTTTGTCATTGCCCTGGTGGCAACAACAACAATCCCAAATAACTACTCCCAGAACAAGTACCCCTCCAAGTACGCCCCCAACAAGAGCTACCTTCCCAAGTCTCCTTACCAACCACCCAAGGAAGTACCCGCTCCCCAAGAGACAGTTGAGCATGTGGTTGAGCCTATCGCCGAGGAAGAGTACACTCCTGAAGAGCCTACTGAACCTGAAGCTGCTCCTGAAGAAGTCCCTGAAGAATCCTATGAACCCACTCAGCCCGAATACTCTCCTGAGAAGTACGAGCCCAAGGAGTCATATGGCGGACATCGCTCAGGCAGCCATAGTGGGCGTCGCTCAGGTGGCAAAAGATCAGGAGATGGGTACGGAAAGAGATCTGGTGATGGGTATGAGAAGCAAAAGTCTGGTGGCAAGAGATCAGGGGACAAGTACGGAGATGAATACGAGAAGCAGAAATCAGGCGGCAAGAAGTCTGGTGATGGCTACGAAAAGCAAAAGTCTGGCGGCAAGAAATCAGGAGATAAATATGGTGAAGAATATAACTAAACTGAAATCACTTCTAACCACAAAATAAAACAGGCTGGCTTTTGATATTTTTTATTTTTTATTTTTGCACTTGAATCAACTTGTAATTTTGGCTTCAAATGAGTGCATTGAATTCTTAGTTGGTTTAGTATCAAAGAAAAAGTCTGGATTATACTCTTATACGTATGATATAAATTATATTCTAGCTTTTGTGGCAATTTTTATGGTGTAACATCATTTGGGTTGTGGCGGACAAAACATACTTCATCTATGGTATTTGCCTTGTTTAAGGCATCCAAAGCAGAGCCTTTCAGGCAATGTGAATTCCCTTAGTTTGGGAATCTAACTTTTCCATAAAGGATCTGGGAGGAGAGCGTATTCTTCCCCAGAATCCAGCACCACCCACTTGGCATCTGGTAGATTTTTACAAGTGAATCAAGGGGTATGTGGTAAGAATAATCATTAATCAATAATCAACATATACTTAACAAGTAAAAAATTAAACTTTTAAAACAACTATGTAATCTGAAAATATATATTATATATTTTAAAAATTAAAAATCCAGGTGTTGCAATATTAGGTAGATCAGTCAACAAGATATCCACATATAATAAAAAGCAACAAAACAGCTTTGCAATCATTCACTTGTTTCATTGTGCTTATATTTATTAGATCCTATGCTCAACTTTGGGCCCTACAAATGCAGCAATCAAGTTGTCTAAAATTAGCATCTAATATTTTGTCTTTACTTCTGGTAGTTTAGTTAAAGTTGTGGCAATAAAAAACCACTTCCCTAATTGAGTTAGCCGTGTGAAAAAAATTGTTCTATTGTCACTTTATTATTACTATAATTCTACCCCATATTCTCTTTTTGGATGAACATCTGCAAAGTGCCTCCTGTTAACTAATTATTGCTGCCCCTAAAATCTGCATATATAGTCTTTTAGACTATAAACTAAATAAACAGTGTTGTCCTTATATTTTCTCCTTGTGTCTTCTATAAAAGGTTTACTTTACCAAACAGTTACAGTAGTGAAGAGTAGAACTATAGGCTAATTATTTCATATAATATTGCCACTATCAAGAATATATTATGGCACCAGGTTCTAGAAAATCTGGATTAATTGGGTTTACTGATTCATCTCTTAATCACAATAGCCACTAAAAAAAGGACAGAACACTACCAGAATAGAGCCCTCTATTTTAGGGGCTATATCATAAGACTTTAAGGCTGATTAAATATCAAAGGATTATGTGAATTGAATTGGGTTTAAAAAAGGGCCCCCTATTTGATAAGTACTTGATATGTTCTGATCTAACTCTTATTTGCTGATTGATAATCCCAAAGCATTAATAAGACAGATGAATTAATTCAAGAAAACTAGGAGGGATGCACCATTACCAGAATTGTGTTTGATAGTATCTTCTTTGAGAATTACCACCATTTATTGATGGCCCTTTCCCAATTGAACTCTAATTGATTAAGAATTGGGTTGGAGCATCTTCCAACTATCTTGTATTCCACCAAGTTTAGGATAGGATCCTGCCCAATGGCTTTTGCTAAATTGAAATCATATTCATCCAAGGAATATTTATAATGAAGACAGAAAATCAAGTGGAATAACTTTGACTGTACAACAGTGTCAGGATACCAGTTGCTGAGCGGGGTAGTAGCAGACATGGGAACAGGTTAGTCCGCTAGGCCTGAGGGTAGGGCCCAGCACAGGATTGGAGTCAACCTGATAATATAAGAGAACAAACAACCAAGAAAAGACCAAGGGCTGGAATTGGGAACCATAGAATCTATCAACTCTGTCAGTGTAATATATAATACTCCAGAGATCTTGGCAGATGTGGTTTCTTTAGCAGTAACAGAATCTTGTGGGTGGTTGGGCCATGGTGTGAGAGATGGGGTCATTGGCACTAAGTAGGCAGGCAGAAAATTGTACCTTTGCCAGGAAACTTGGGGCTGCACAGTGGGCAACAGAGCCACTGTTGACTCAAAAATTCAATTATACTAATATTTTTTCTATCTGTGCTAGCTTAATTCCCATTTTTTAAAGCACTCAGGGGTGCAAACCCAGAAAACAAAACAAAATTGTGGCCATTTTGACAAAATTTAATATTAAACTTAATAAAAATTTCAATTTAACTCGATTTTTCTTTTACTTTTACCAATAAAAAATATATATTTCATCAAGTTGTTTTTATAACATAAAAGCCTCAATGTCAACACTTTTTAAGCCTAACTTATTTTAATCATGAAACTGAAACATCTACAATATAAATAATATAAGCACAATTAAAAATATTTTTATTTATATATATAAATAGGTATAATGCATATAGCAGATTGTTGAAATGCTCATCTTATAAATTTATCTTCAGTACTTAATCTGACTTTAATATCATAAATGATAACAGTGGCAAAATTGACAGTAGGGATGCAAAAGTGAGAATTAAAAAGTGATAATCTAAAAGTGGGCAAGTTGAAAGTTTTAAAATCAAAATTAAATTAAAACAACTAATTTGGAAATAAAAATTATTATGGCCATATAAAATACTTTTTATTCATTCTCCCAGCTAAAAAAGTCAAGAAATAGTAGTTAATTTATTATAAAAAGCCATTTTGAAAGTTTAAAAAGTGTCGACATGGCCACTTTTAGATTCTCACTTTTGGATTTTCACTTTTGCATCCCTACAGTCAATTTTGCTACTTTTGCCTGATAAATGTAATGGTGAACAATTTCCACAAGTGACAGTCATATGCATTTATTTCATAAGGCAGAAGCCCATTCCCGGGATTCAAACCCCATGGGCCTCCGCCTGCAGGCCCTACTGCCTGGTTGCCTGTGTTTTTTGGGCTTGAACCAGGAACAGATTGGACTTCATAGAAACCTCTAAAATCAACCAATGAGGTACAAACCACACCTGCTTATTAATCCCCTAGCCTAACTAATAGGAGCTTCAGCCTGGATAGAATTTCTGTGACCAACCAGGGCCCCGCCAATAGAGCATGGCATAAATTACCCCAAAAACAAAGGCTGCCAGATGATGACAAATCCCATGCCTCAAAACAGGAAACAGAGACTCTCCACCCAAAACCAGCTAATGATGAGTCTACAATTTCAGATTCCACTGAAGATTACTAAACCCTAGTAAACGCTACCACCAAGCCCAAAGTATTCTGAAAAAGTTTTCTATGGTAGATGGGTTGTCGTGAATGCCACCATTCACCATATTTGATTTTGCCTTTGTTAGGTTATTTTGAGGACAAATCTCTCTCTTTTGCTTTTGCCCTTCAAAAGGAGCCTGGCTCTAAATTTGAAAATACAATTGTTTGGTTTCCTGATTCTGTGCAACCCACTTGCCCCACTCATGCTTGTGGTGAGTGATCCTACCGTCCATGTACTGTTTTGTGGTAAAGCTACACAGTATATAATCCCAATCTTTATACCCAATAAAATTTAAGTTCTATTCACATTTTTGTCTTTGTGTCTCTACAAAACTTGGCGCCTCTCTAGCCACGTCTAGCAGATATTATTCAATCAGAGCCACAAGGTAATTGCATAGCCTTCCCTGCCATTCTAACCAAAACTTAGTACAAATCCAATCCTAAGGTTAGGATTTCCTGTTGTGACTCTGTGCTGCGCCTCAGATCACAACAAAAATGGTGCTTACTACAGGGGCTGTAAGCCCCTTGGTTTCCCCTTTTGCAACTAGTTTTCAGGACCTTTGCCTCCGCCCATACAAGAGCCAACTTTGCCTGAAATTATCAGTCCTCCTATTGAGAATGACATTGTCAACCCGCCTATTGTCCCTACTGTGCTGAACCTTGGGAGTGGTCCCCGCCAAGTGGCCTACCCTTTGGGTACCCCTAGCTTGGAACAAGTCATGGCAGTAGCCCTTGGGATAGCCTGTGATGGGGCCATCCCTTGCCTCCAGCTTCAGTTTAATTGAGCAGAATACTACAAATTGATTGTAGCACCACAATTTCCACAACATCTCTTCTCAGCGGCTGGCTCTGGTGAACATTTATTGTCCTTCTTTGTACAACCCGCCCTAGCCCATCATCAAATGGTATTAGGGCTCCATGTTCAGGAGATTTTATTGCTGCAAGCCACCGTCACTCATCACTGGGATCAGTTTGTGGCCTACTAGCAGTGGATCCACTCCCTGTTTTCCTTGATGTCAGACAATCAGCCTGACTCTGTCACTTCTCAAACTTGCTTGGTCAATTTCATTGAGCAAATGTGCCAGTCCATCCCTGAGTATGTCAGAGAGCGCCTTCATGAGTTCCACCAACTGGAACAGCCCTGGCGTGCCCAAGTAGACTCTACTTTAAATGCCTATCTCATCAACTTCAAATGACTTGTGCAACAAATCAACAAGTTCAGTGCTTATTCCTTTGACCAATTACATCAAGTAGTGGTCCATGCTGCAAAGGGCCTCTGTGAACATGGCAAGAACTTTGATCAAGAAAGGGCTGCATCCGCTGCTACCATTGCCAAACTCCAGACTCAAATAAATGAACTGTTTGCCTCCAAAGCAGATGCCCCGCCTTCTCCTCCATCCAATGAGTTAGCAGATAGAGAACAGAGGCTCTGGGATCCCATTCAAGATTTAAGAGCATCTACCTGCAGTCAGGATTGCCCCCTGAAGCCCCTCAGCCTGATCCTCAAGTGCTTGCTCTGACATCTCAGGTTGCTGATTTACAACAAGAGGTTGCTACTTTGCGTGAGGCAATGGCGTCTGTAGTTAGTCCACCTGAGGTTGTGGGCAAAGATGGTTGTTGCCCTGGCTTATCAGGAGCCCCTTGAATTCATTGTGCTAGAGAGTTAATAGCTCTAGCCAATGAAGTGGACCTCCTGAAGCAAGATCACTCTGAACTTGATAAAGACGTACAAGAACTAAATGAAGTGGTCAATTCAGTAAATGACAGGTTCACCCCTTGTCTTTTGATGGGCCTGTCTCTTACTTCCCAACTGGCTGTTCTGTCCTCAGTAGTAACAGCTCAGGGCCAGCGCCTGGATGTTACTGAGCAACAGACCACCCTAGCTAATAATAAGGACACCCGCACTGCTGAAACCTTGACTACACTTGAAGATAGTGTTTGCCAGCTGTGGGCCAGGCAGCCCCCCACCAAGTCAGAAGCAGAATTCCCCACACATAAATGTACTCAATAGCAACAATGGTGGCCCAACTCCAGAAGCTCACTTCAAGCCTACCTTTAAGCAAGTCTTCAACCCTAAAACCTCAACCATTGCAGATTTTCTAACTATCTACAAAACTGCCATGAGAAGGGCCTCAGATGAGGTTAAGAAGGAACACATTCTGACCTTTCTACACCCAACCTGCCAAGAGGTAGTAGTGCCAGAGCTGTCTACCATTGAAACCTGGGAAGATATGAAGCAACTTCTGATTGAAAAATTTGGTGGTGACCTTAGTTTGGAAGTGAAGAAGGACGCCTTCATGCACATTGCTTTCAAGCCAAAGGAGACCCTAGCTGAATTTTCAGATAGATTCTATATGGAAGAACAACAACTGATCACAAGTTGCCAGTTGACCGCACATGAAGCATACATGGCTTGTGCTCAAGCCCTCAAGGTTAACCAGCTCCTGTTTCTTCACTTCAAGGCTCATAAAGCCATGATTTCTTCCATATAGAGCATAAAGACACTATTGCAGGATATGCACCTTACCCATTCTGGGGCAGTTGTGCGGGAGAATTGTACTGCTTCTACCTCTGGTTTGTCCTCATGTGGTCCTTGTATCCTTACCATAAACTTGCATAATCCTCCTTGACAACATTGTTTCCATAACTGTGGAAAAATAGGTCACCATTCCTGAGTCTGCACCAATCCTCAAGTTGAAGGAGCTGATCCCAAGGAACAGGCGGGAAAAGAACAGCCAACCTAGAGGTGGAGACGCTCTCAGTTGACAGTTTTTCCCAGTCTCCTCCAATTCCCAACTCCATTGCTGACTCTGAGCCTGCTGACTCTGAGGCTCCTTCCATTCTACTGCTATTCCACAACATATCTTATTACTCTGACATGGATGATTCTTATATGGAAGATCCTGACGCCTATAGATATTCAGTTCTGGCTGTCCCTGAGACTATTTCTGTCCATTATAAGCTATGTTCTGGGAAAACTACTACATCTGCCAGATCTCTGCCTGAGGCCAAAAAGGTTTTCTCTTGTCAATATCTTACTCAGGCTAAGAGATCCCCTGTGCTTGTAGAGTCATCCAAGGAAGCTGCTGAGGTTGCTAACGCTGTATTTAAGAATGTCTTGGTCTTGCTTCCTCTCCAGACAGTCTATAAAGAGTTCCCAGGCCTAAAATGCATGATTGAAAAGTGGGACAAAGAACTAGAAAAAGCCCAAGACATTCTGGCTGTCCTCCCTCCCTTTGGTTGTATCACCACTTGTGTTGAGGTATACATCCAAAATGTGAAAATTAAGGCTGTCTTAGACACAGGGTCTCCTGTTAATGTTGTCTCCTTAAAGCTTGTCAAGAAGCTCAAACCTGCCCTGACCTTAACTATCATCAGTTATATGGCACAGCTGGGCTGTCCATGACTCATGCTATAGGAGCTTATTCTGCTCTTCCCATGCAGTTTGGCAAGCTACTCTTGGCTGAGCCTGTTGTTGTCTTGGAGAATGAGAGCTACAACCTTCTAGTTGGTACTCAATTCCTTAGGGAATATAATGGGATCATCAACTTAAAGGGCGGCTACCTCTCTATCTTATGATATGAGGTCTCTTTGATCTTTAAAGAGCCAATTAAATTTACTGGGAAGCACCTCAAGATATGTGCCTTGGAATATCCCACTGGTGTTTTCACTTGAAAATACCATACCCATTCCTCCAACATTAAAGTGCCCTCACATGGCTTGTCCTATATCTGAGGGGATTCCTCTCCTGGCCACTTCTGCTGTGACTATTCCTCCCGGGTCTCAGGCTATCCTAGACTCCCAAATATTGTATGAGCTGCCCAAGCGTACATTCCTAGAGTTGTACTCTCCTCCGTTGCTAGGACGCAACAAACCCTATCTCTTCCCAGGAATCTTGGATATCTCTCATAAGAACCCTGTTCAACTTCTGGTTGTCAACTTGACTGCTCTCCCCATACATGTGTCTAGAGGGCAGGTTGTTGGCTATGACAGGTTGTTGAATGCTCCTGACGTCATATCACTACATCCCTTTGGTAAGTTTCAGGACTTTAACCTGCCTGAGGATGAGCCACAAGTCCTATCATTGTTCACCACCCAAAACTTCCTGCATCTATCTCTGGTTCAACAGAAAGAGGTGCTTGACCTACTGGATCAGTTTTTGGATATCTTTGCTAAGAATAGTACGGATTATGGGTTAGCCAAAGGTGTCATTCACCAGATTGATACTGGTGATGCTCCCCCCTTTTGTGCTAAACCCTACCACTGCAGTCAAGTAGAGGATGCTCAGGTGTTTAAAGAGCTTAAGCAACTTCTAGACGCTGGACTGCTTGCTCCTTTCTAAAGTCTATGGGCCTCCCCCTTGCTCATACTGAAGAAGAAGGATGGAGGTCATAGTATTGTGATAGACTACCAATTCTTTAATTCCTTAACCAAAAAGAATTCCTACCCCTTACCACGCATTGACAATGCTCTCCGCTGCCTTGGGGGCTCTAAGTTCTTCTCTGCCATGGATCTGGATTCTGGATACTGGTAAGTCAATCTCTCTCCCAAAGATAGACAGAAATATGTGCCCATCACTTCTGAAGGATTGTTTGAGCCTACACAAATGCTGCAAGGACTCTGCAATGCTCTAGCTACTTTCCAATAAGCCATGGACTACATCCTCCATAATTTGAAGCTCTCGTGTGTTTTAGTGTACTTAGATGATATAACTGTCTTCAGTGCTACCTTCAATACTCACCTGGCCCATCTTAAGGAGGTGTTCATAAAGATTAGTGAAGCTTGACTTAAGTTAAAACCATCTAAGTGTGCCTTCTTCAAAGAACGCCTTGAGTTCTTGGGGCATGAGGTGACTCAGACAGGAATTTGCCCAATGACTAAGAAAGTTGAGGCCATTGACAAAATACTTCCGCCCACCAACCTGCATGATATGCCCTGCTCCAAAGGGCAGGCTTCTTAGATACTTATTTGTTTTTTGGTTTGATTAATCTTTGTTTTATTTTTTAATATTTGAAATTTTAAGTTAAATTGTAAAAAAATTAAGTACTTTAAGTTAGTTACCTTGTTTTATGTGATTTGCATTTGAATTTTTGTTACCATTATCACTCTTCCTTCCCTATTCTATCTTATTATATATTTCTAATTTAAAGTTATAATATTTTCATCTCTGTCATCTTTTTGAACTCCTGCTTACGTTGTTGCCGCTTCTCCGGCTTCCATGTTGCTGATCTGCAACTTCTGTTGGGTTTTGAAGTTCTCCTTCTGCTCCAGGTTCTTACACAGGTTTTCTCCAGTTTCTCTTTTTCCTGGCTGTTTCCCTCCCTGCCTATCATTATAAACTGAGAACAAACAAAGAAACCTATATAATAAAAAAATTGTGAAGAGTAGGCTTTAAGCCAAAATTCTAAGTGATTTCTACCCTTCAATTCTTTATAAATTTAAACTTGAGATCTTAATTTTTAGAAATTTATACATTTTTATTAAATTTGTTTTAAAGTTTAGCCTTTTCTTTTTCTGAACAGATGTAAATTGTAAAACAACAAGCCTTAGGCTTTTTTTATCCATTTTTTTCCCTTGAGGAATCTTTCAATAGTTATATGTACCAATTTATTGATGGAGAATATCCAAATATTGGCATTCCCTTAGTTACAAATTTTTCACTATTAAACACCTTATTTTATCTTCTTTGCTTATGGTTCTTAAGCTCAATCACTCCTTTTGTAACCCAGGATAGGTTTTAGCAGGGTTCTGTAAGATTATTTTGCAGACAGTTCCCACCTTTTTATACCTTTTAAATCTGAATCCTAATGCCTTACACGCGCTAGTTTATAACCTTGCATCACTATGGGCAAGACCTTACATTATTTTGGCTTCCCATGGGATTGATCCAGGCAATACTTTTTCTGTTTCTTCTATCATCTTCTTAGCCTTGTTTCTCTCTATTATTATTGTAACATTGTTATCTCTAGTAGTTTTTTTACTTGGTTGGTTATATGATAAAGTTTTTTGTAATAAGGAGGGGCATACTCCTACTTCCTACACCAGCCAAGCAGTAGTTCTTAATACCTTAGCTCATAGTTCACCACCCCCTATTATTTTTAACACTTTAGCTTATGCACAGGCCCACTTTACTACTTACAGATCTGAGTTCTCCACTGGCTCCCATAAGGTCCTCTATCTTGCAGAGAAGCTCACCAGTCACTAAAGAGATTGGTTTAGCTCTCACTCAATACGCAACTCAGATATTCTCCAGAACTAGAGCCTCTTTTCAGTTCACTCATATCCTTCTCTGGAGAAGACAAAGAGTCATTCACTCCCTCTTCTTCTTGTTTTGCAGGTCTCACACAAGGTTTGCTCCCACTTGGAAAATATAACCAGAAGTTTTTCTCTCTTCAGTCAAGACTACAAGCCTCTGACACTGAGGCTTGTAGCTTCTACAAAATAGGCCAGAACAGATTGCTCCAGGATTTTTTGTTCCACCACAACCTCCCCGACAAACTAGAATCTCTTATCAGAGTGGTGGTTAAGTGAAATCAAAAATACCTTTCCTCAAAACATATCCTTCTTCTAACCTATCCCCTTCAGCTCAGTTGTTTGTACCAGACAAGGTACTGCTTTCTTCAACCCCACCACCTGACACTGAGCCAAAGTCTGGGGGAGGTTTTGCCTTACTTCCAAGGAAGTCCTTAGAATAAGGAACAATAACCTCTGCTCCTACTGTGGATCAAAGGACCATCTTCTATCAGCCTTCTCTCTCTCCAAGTGTTCCCCCTTTTTCAACAAGACCTCCACTCTCACTTTGCTTTCCTTTATTGATACTTTCAAGTCACCTACCGTCTTAGTAACTATTCATGGACCTTTGGGAAAGATCAAGGTCCTTGCTCTTCTTGATACTGGCGCCAATGCCAACTTCATTGAGGAGAAAATTGCTAAACTAATAGGACTCCCTGCTTCTGGGTTCCTTGACGTTAAGGTGGGAAATAGCACTATCACTAGCGCCACACCTATCCTCCAACCCATCACCATTAACTTAGAGGGCTGTTGCAGATCCTGAATGGATTAGACGTAAAGCTGTCCACCTAGGGATTAAGCAACAGAACAATTGTGCAATCACACTATTGCATCCTGATTTTATTAGTGATAAAGACGTTTTAAACGCCTCTAAAATGGGTGTTGGATTTGCCTTTTGAATGGGCATAAGGCACGGCTTTACTTCTGGGATCTTAAATAGAACAACAAAGTTATTTATATCTACCTCCTTAAGGAAAGCTGTGTGAAAGAAGTTGTTCTCTTGCGCAGGACTTTTAGCTGTGCCAATCCACTCTCCTCTATTAGGGAAGTCCTCCTGTCTGTGCCTCCCTGCCTCTGGTGGCAATTCCCCTGCCTCACACTATATAAGTACAATACTATCTAAATAAACACTATTTTTGTCTTATTATCTTCTTATATTCTTCTGTCCTTACCCAGGCTGTCACTATACCACAACAGGTATAGTATTAAGATAAAGAAGTAGTAGACTAACTATTTGTAGAAATCATCACCCAGGCTGCATATTTTACAACATTGGCGCTCATGGCTTCTACAAACCACAGCTTCCTCACTTCCTACCCCCGCGGCCCTGTTTTTGTGGAGGGAGAGATGTCCTTGCCTATACCTGTGGCTCCTTCTTCCCAACCCACTCCAGGATCAACCTTCACTGCTTCTAGCTCTTTATCTGTTAGACTCCATGGCTCTTCCTATGGTCAACCAGGACTAAGCCAGTGGTTGCCTAACTGCCAACAACTTTTGGAAATTGCCAGCTCCTAGTCAAGTATGATCTCCTGGGTGAACTCCATTGAAAAAGCCCTTACATCCTTGATATCAATCCAGCCTGACCCCATGGCTGAAGAAACTGGCATGAACTTTGTCTCCTGCTCCTTGGAGCCTGCCTTGGTGAAGGAAGTAGGCTGTCAATATTCTCTTCCTTCTTCTTCTGGTTGTTCTCCTGATAAAATCTCCCTTAATTCTGGAACCCTCCAAACAGATAGCTGCTCTGACCCCCAAACCTTGCTTGAAATATATCAGAAGCTGTTTACTCCCACTCTGGAATGGCTCTATGGATGAGCAATATAGAACTTGTACTTTCTTCCTTGGTACCCACCCAGATGAATCAGCATGTTGCCCTGGAGTTCTATAATCATCAACAGAAAACTCCTGAGCCAGAAGACATCCATAACAGCTGCACCATGGGATTCTCTGCTCTTCAGGATACTATAAAGGCTCAAGAGAGAAGGATGGGGTTTCTGGAAGAGTAATCAGTTCTGGCCTTTCAGGAAAAGAAAGAGTGGCTAGATGAGTTGGATGCTCAACGTGCTCTCCTTGACTCCCTTCAGGACCAACTAATCAAGCACCTTGAAGATGACTCAGCAATTAGTACCCCTGATACTCTAATGAGATTGCATGGTAATGCTAAAGCTGATAGTTCCCCCTCTCAGAAGATCCATACTACATTGCCCCTTCCTGACTCCCACCACTCTCACAGAAGCAATAAAGGGGATGTCTCCTTAATTGCACCTTCAGCAGGTACCCTGGAGTCTCCCTGGGAACCTGAAATCAATCCATCCATCACTTCTGATAGTTCTGAAGCAACTAAACTTCAGGCTAGTCAGAGTAAGGAAGAATTTACTGATGATTCTGGTATTGAGGAGTACAATGAGGATCACTCAAAAAACTACTAAGCAGCCAGGACAAGGAGAAATCCTTGGCTGCATTTGTGGTTTCACCTCCCTCCTCTCCCCAATTCCTCTCCCCCCTGACAAGCCTGTGCCTGACCCTGGCACTTGTTGTTCCTTTACAACAGAGCCTTCTGATGCCCCTCTGCTGGTTGACTTTGCCTCTCAATCAGAAACGTTGGATTCTTGTACTGTGAGAATGCAAGAAGATCTTACCTACTGGGTCCCCACATCCAAGCTCTTCTTGGCCATGGACCTGATACCTGGCTACTGGCAGATCAATCTCCCTCCAGATGACTCAGAGAATTGTTACATCCTTGCCAACCAAAGGCTGTTTTAACCTACCAGAATGCCTCAGGGTCTCTCTAATGCCCCAGCCACCTTCTAACAAGCTATGGATGCTGTGATGGGGAATCTCAAGCCCTCATGTGCCCTGGTCTATCTGGATGACATTAACGTCTTCTCTTGCATCTATAACAAACACCTAGAAGAAGTGTTCAAACGTCTGTTGGCTGCTACACTTAAGCTGAATCCAAAGAAATGCAACTTTTTTAATGAGCACTTGGAATTCCTTGGGTTCATTATCAGTTGTGATTGCCCCTGTCCTGTAACTCTCAAGGTAGAGGTCATTAAGAAGATGCAGGTGCCTGTAAGCAAGAGGGACATCCAGGTCTTACTGGGGTTGGTTGGCTATTATTGCCACTTTATCCCCAACCTTGCTTCCCTGGGCAATACACTGTTTCAACTCCTTCAAGCTGATGTGGGCTTCCTCTGGGGCCTGGCCTACAAGACAGCAAGTGCTGCTCTCAAGGAAACACTGACTGCAGCTCCTGTACTGGCCTATCCTGACTTTGCCAATCTGTTTGGGTTCATACAGATGCTAGTCTGACTGCAATGGGGGGTGTTCTCTCCCAACTGGACTCCAACGGACTTGAACACCCTGTTGGATACTGCTTGCGTACGCTTAATGTTTACAAGAGGAACTACACTGTCACCAAACAAGATTGTCTGGCTGTGATATACTCCTACCAACAATTCATATTCTATCTCCATGGGGTACATTTCACAGTTGTAACAGACCATGCCTCCTTGCAATGCTGAAGACCCTCAAGGACCCCAAAGGACGTCTGGTGTGTTGGGCCATTAAACTTCAGGATTATGACTACAAAATCATTCATTGAGTCAGAGCAGCCCACCAGAATGCTTACTGTCTCTCCTGCCTTCCCAATGTTGCTTTAGTATCCCCCATGGCTGACATTCTCTATGAAAAGCCTATGGAGGATCCTTCTTTGTGGGGGGAGGAGCCAGTAGAGATACAGAGAGCTCTCAATAATCTAACTGTTGATACCAAGGTCTCTAAGGGACAACTCCTGAAGCTTTGTGGAGACTCTTGGCTACCCTACATATGCCCATCCCTACAAATGGACTCAGTCATGGCCGCTCACAAGACTACTGGCCATGGTGGCATACAGAAGACGTTAGCTCTGCTAAAGCAGCACTGCTTTTGGGAAGGAATGCACACTGACATAGTAGATACGCTAGCCAACTGTCATGACTGCAACATTGAGAGGCCTAAGGTTGCCAAGTTTCAACACAGACTTTTACGCCCTAGGTTTGCCTTCCACACTGCGGCCATTGACATAGTGGGCCCCCTGCTAGCTACCAACAGTTGCAACAAGTTCATCATTGTGGCAGTTGACCATCTGACTAAATGGGTAGAAGCCAAGGCAATTCCCAACTAATATGCACTGGTGATAGCCATGTTCATCCTGGAGAATATCATATACAAACATGGTTGCCCCCAGATTCTGCTGACAGACAATGGTACCAACTTCACCAGTTATATCATCCCCCACCTCAACCAACTGTTGGGAATTAGTGGGACACTATCCACTCCTTATCACCCATATACAAATGGCATGGTAGAGCGCACTAATAGGAGCCTTGTCCAGATACTCCGGAAGCTCAGTCATCAACATGAGACTGAATGGGATACCTTCCTGCCTGCGGCTACCTTTGCATATAACATTGGGTACCATTATGCCACTGGCAAGCTGCCCTTCCAACTTCTATATGGCCGGCAACTAGGACTTCCACCTTTACTATATTCCTTGGTAAAGCCCAACCTGGCTGTGTCCCCAGAGGCGTACCTCAACAAGCTGGTGCAAACTCTTATTTGCTTGCAATCAGAGGCCTACACCGTAAGCTTAAACCATAAGTTACAGGACCTAGAACAAGCTGCATCCAAACGCCCTGCCTTACCCACTTACCTGGTAGGAGACTCAGTCTACCTCTTCAGCAATAGAGGGTACAGCCGCAAATCCAAACTTGCCTCCCTTTGGCAAGGCCCAGTTCAAGTTATCCAGAAGACTGGCCCAACTCCTACACCCTTAAGAAGCCCTATTCTGGGCAATTGATTACTAGAGTACACGCTCAGTATATGTGTGCTGCTCCTAGTGACCAATAGTAAGCCCCAATGAGGACAATAACCCAAAAAACAAAAGCCTAATTAAAAAATTCCATGGGATGTTGTCCTGTTTGCGATAGTGTTGCACCAAAGTATGAGGAATAAGAATAAAAGAACAAGGTGTTTATTTGAGACTGATAAGACTCTTCCAGTACTGCACCAACTGTTCTACCACCTGAATGACAGCCAAGAAACACAACTGGTTGCCTATAGATCCACAAAGCCAATGACCAAGGATTGGGAAACAAACCCCCACCAAGCAAGACACACAAGTGACCCCAATGCCCACAGAAAAAACAACTCCCAAGAAGATACAGTCCCACAATGACTCTTAAAAAGGGCATATTCTACTGGGATCTGACCACCCACTCCATAGAATACAGACAAGGCCCACTCAAGGAAGACCCCCATGTTCTTCTCCCGCTTGTTATCACAGCAGTTGGTTCTTCAAAGAACAAGGTTGCCAGCCATCACCATTGATACCAGATGAGCAGTCTCCTCCACTGTGTATGACTTCAACACTTCCTGGAAGGCTCGCCAAAGATGTTGCTCAAAGTTTTCAGAGGTTTTCTAACTGACTGGTTGAGCCTCATTAACCCCAGGTGTTGCCCAAGTACAAAGGACTGACTTCACCATGTTGGATACCTTCCCCTGTTGCAAGACTGAGAGCCCTTGACCCTCAAATTGGAATTCCTTCAGCTGAGCCTCCAAGTATTCTTCTGCCGCCCGCATGGAGAACCACCAATGAATACTGTTACTTTTTGCAACCCAGTTCCTGTCACCTCCTTGGGCTCACTCAAAGCTAGGAACAGCGCAGTAAAAAATGGGTCTGTCCCCCCTAAGGCCAGCTGAGGCACCAGTAGCTGATCTAGGTGAACCCCTAAGTCCAGATAGCTGCCATCCACATCATGCAGGACTACCTGCTTCTCTGCTGCCTTCACCACCTCCACCACCTTGGTAGGCCTGGGTCTCTTAGGAATTATCACTTGCACCTTCTTCAAGACTCTTCTTGTGACTCTTCTAGAGGGACTGTTCACCATAGCTGTCACCTTGAGACGCCAGCCATTTTTAAACTTGTTGTCTAATCCAGTGGAGGGAAATGTTGCAGATCCTGAATGGATTAGACGTAAATTGTCCACCTAGGAATTAAGCAACGGAACAATTGCGCTATTGCATCCTTATTTTATTAGTGAAAAAGACGTTTAAAATGCCTCTAAAACGGGTGTTGGATTCACCTTTTGAATGGGCATAAGGCACACCTTTACTTCTGGGATTATAAATAGAACAACAAAGTTATTTATATCTACCTCCTTAAGGAAAGCCGTGTGGAAGCATTTGTTCTCTTGCGCAGGACTTTTAGCTGTGCCAATCCACTCTCCTCTATTATGGAAGTCCCCCATCTGTGCCTCCCTGCCTCTGGTGGCAATTCCCCTGCCTCACACTATATAATTACAATACTATCTAAATAAACACTAGTTTTGTCTTATTATCTTCTTATATTCTTCTGTCCTTACCCAGGCTGTCACTATACCACAACAGGTATAGTATTAATATAAAGAAGTAGTAGACTAACTATTTGTAGAAATCAGCACTGAGGCTGCATATTTTACAACAAGGGCTCTCCATTCTGTATCACGTGTAACTCCTCCCCCAACTCATTCTTCCTGTTCATCCTTGAATTCCAATGGTTGAGAGAGTCTTTTCTTAACTTTGATCACCCAAACAACAAGATTTCATTTACATGCAATGATGTTGTCAAATTGCTACCTCTTGTATCTGGTACTCTTTTCCCAATCCCCTCCAAACTGAACCTGACTACCATCTCTAGTATAATCCTGGATACTCTTTCCACCAAGGACAAGGATGGATTACCTTATTGTTACTCTGACTTCAAGGATTGCTTTAGTGAAGAGGAATGTAACTTGATACCTCCTTATAGGCCCTACAATATTCAGATAAACCTTAAACCCGGCACCACTCCTTCCTGGTGAAGGCTTATCTCTCTTTCTGACTCAGACAACACTCTACTAAATAACTACATAAACAAGGAACTCTCCAAAGGTTTCATCTCACACTCCACGTCTCCATGTCCTTCCCCCCATCTTTTCCGTCAGTAAATCATATGGCTCTAAGCGCCCTTGTGTAGACTATAGAGCTCTCAATGAGATCACAATCAAGGATAGATGCCCTATTCCCTCTGCTGAGGCTTGACTAATTGCCTTGCTGGTAGTTCTGTATTTATTAAGATTGACCTCCAAAGCGCTTTCAACCAGATCAGAGTCTCTCCTGACCACTAATGAAAGACCATGTTCTGTATCACATTTGGGTTATATGAGTACAATGTAATGCCCTTTGGATTATGTAACGCTCTGTCAACCTTTCAGGCCTTAATGAATGAGGCACTTCTGCCCTTCCTTAACAAGTTTGTTGTTGTCTATCTTGATAATATTCTCATATACTCCTCTTCCATTGACAACCATGTTGCCCATGTCCGCCAGGTACTCCAGAGACTTCAAGAATACAAACTATTTTCAAAATCTTCAAAGTGCTCATTCTTCTGCACTGAGGTCAATTTCCTTGGCTACTTCATCACTCAAAACGGTTTTGCTGTCTCTCCTAGCAAGGTGGATGCTATTCAAAACTGGAATGTTCCCAATACTTGCTCACAACTTTGTGGTTTCCTTGGATTGACAAGCTATTTCCATAAGTTTAGGGAAAATTTTCTTCTTTAATTTTGCCTCTCACTACCCTCACTTCTCCTTCTGTTCCTTTTTTCTGGACACCTGAGGCCCAGCTTGCGTTTGAGGCTACAAAGGCCATCTTTGTCTCCACTCCTGTCCTCCTGATGCCTGATCCTTCCAAACCCTTCTTGGTTGAGACTGATGCCAGCAACTATGCTGTTGGTGGTGTTCTCCTTCAGCTTGGGGGGATAGGATGCAACGCCCTGTTGCATACTTCTCTCAAAAACACCTTCCAGATGAACAAAACTACCCTGTACACAACAAGAAACTTCTTGCCATCATCAAAACACTCAAGCATTGGTATCACTACCTCAAGGGACTCAACAAGACTTTCCTCATTTGCACAGACCACAAGAACTTGCTTTACTTTACCAAGCTGCGCTGCATCTCCCAGAGACACGCTAGATGGGTACTGGAGCTGTAAAATTTCTGCTTCAAGCTTGTGTACAAGAAGGGTATACTCAATACCCTACCTGACGCGCTCAGTTATCATCCTTTATTATCCAATATTGACAAAGACTACAAACTCCTTAACACCAATATGGTCCTCCCACCTGAGAGCTTCCTTTAACTCAATGTTATCAGTACTACAACCCCCAATATACTGAAGCAAATCCACGGATCCCAGCTTTCCAACAAAGCCTTGTCTCAGATCATTGACGCTCTTACAAACAATAAGATGGTCACAAATCCTTCCTTCTCTCTGCTAGATGGTGGGTTATACTTCAACAACCTTTTGGTAGTCCCTTGTCTGGACATTCAACAGCTTCTAACCATCAAATTCCATGATTCCCTTCCTGAAGGCCACTCTGGATATAAGAAAACCCTTTCTAAACTCTGCAATCACTTCTAGTGGCCAAAGATGTCCACCTTTGTCAAGTCATATGTCAGTAGTTGTCTAGTTTGCCAGAGAAGTAAACACTCTACCCAGAAACCTGTGGGTCTTCCATGCCCCCTCCCAGTCTCTGAAGGGCCTTGAAAGTCTGTCTCTTTGGATTATATTGTCCAGCTTCCTCAGTCCAAAGGTTTTGACGCCATACTGGTCATTGTAGAAAGATTCTGAAAGCAGGCTGTTTTTGCTCCCTGCAATTCCAAAATTAATGCAAAGCAGACTGCTTCCCTCTTTGTTAAAAACGTCTTCCTCCACCATGGTAATCCAAGAGATATTGTCTCTGACTGTGGACCACAATTCCTTTCCCTGTTCTGGAAGGAGTTTATGACTCAGCTAGGCGTCCATCTTTCTCTTAGCATGTCCTATCATCCCCAGTCTTATGAGCAAACCAAATGTACAAACCAGACACTAGAATGTTTCCTTTGCTGCTTTTCCAACAAACAACAAGACAATTGGGCTTCTTGCCTACCTTTGGCCCAGTATTTCTACAATTCTACCCCCATTCCTCTACCAAGATAACCCTGTTTATGGCAAATTTAGGCTATACTCCTGCTTTTGTCCCCTCTGTCATCTCCTCTGTCTGTTCCCTGTTAGCCAAGGAGTTTCTTGTCCAGCTAAAACTCATCCAGAATTCCTTAAAATAAAATCTCTCTAAGGCTATCAAGGTTTACAAGGTCCAGGCCAACTGTCACTGTCAGGAAAGAAAGAGCACCCAAGTCAACAACCTTATATATCCTAATACAAATAATCTTCCTATCATATGGCCCTCTTGTAAGCTTAGTCCGCAGTTCATAGTGCCTTTCCTTGTAACAGAAAGAGTTGAAAAGATTGCATACTGTATTCAATCTCCTCCAGGTTATCACATTCACAACGTCTTCTGCGTGTCCCTCCTCAAACTCCATACTTCTCCTCCTCCTTCTCATCAGAACAACAAAGCACCTCCTCCTCACATGGTCCAAGGAACTCCTGAGTATGAGGTTGACTCCATTATCAACCATTGTTATCAATATGGTAAATTCCAATACTTGGTTCTTTGGAAGGGATATTCTGTTAAGGAGAGTTCTTGGGAGCCATTGTTCATCCTTGAAAACTGTCCTGATGCCATCAACTCTTATATCCAAGCACATTCTGAGCTTGGATCTGGAGAGGGTAATGGCATGCCCTTCCCCAAAGGGCAGGCTTTTTATATACTTATTTGTTTTTTTTGTTTTGATTAATCTTTTTTTTACTTTTTAACATTTGAAATTTTAAGTTAAATTGTTAAATAATTAAGTACTTTAAGTTAGTTACCTTGTTTTACGTGATTTGCATTTGAATTGTTGTTACCATTATCACTCTGCCTTCTCTATTCTATCTTATTATATATTTCTACTTTAAAGTTAGAATATTTTCATCTCTGTCACCTTTTTGAACCCCTGCTTACGTTGTTGCTGCTTCTCCAGCTTCCATGTTGCTGATCTGCAACTTCTGTTGGGTTTTGAAGTTCTCCTTCTGCTCCAGGTTCTTACACAGGTTTTCTCCAGTTGCTCCTTTTCCTGGCTGTTTCCCTCCCTGCCTATCATTATAAACTGAGAACAAACAAAGAAACCTATATAATAAAGAACTTGTGAAGAGTAGGCTTTAAGCCAAAATTCTAAGTGATTTCTACCCTTCAATTCTTTATAAATTTAAACTTGAGATCTTAATTTTTAGAAATTTATACATTTTTATTAAACTTGTTTTAAAGTTTAGCCTTTTCTTTTCTTGAGCAAATGTAAATTGTAAAACCAACAAGCCTTAGGCTTGTTGTATCCATTTTTTTCCCTTGAGGAATCTTTCAATAGTTATATGTACCAATTTGCTGATGGAGAATATCCAAATATTGACATTCCCTTAGTTACAAATTGTTCACTATTAAACACCTTATTTTATCTTCTTTGCTTATGGTTCTTAAGCTCAATCACTCCTTTTGTAACCCAGTATAGGTTTTAGCAGGGTTCTGTAAGATTATTTTGCAGACAGTTCCCACCTTTTTATAACTTTTAAATCTGAATCCTAATGCCTCTCACGCGCTAGTTTATAACTTTGCACTACTATGGGCAAGGCCTTACACTGCAAGAAGTCCAAGTCTTTCTGGGCATTATGTGGTATTATAGACAATTAATCCCTGATTTTGAGGACACTAGTGAACATTTTGTCCAGCTGCTGTGTAACGTCCCTTTTGAATGGACTGCCAGCCAACAACAAGCCTTTCAAGCCCTCAAACAAAAACTCAAAGAGGCTCCCATCCTGGTATATCCAGATTATGATAAGAAATTCATCCTATATACTGATGCTAAAAACCTGGCTATTGGGGCTATCTTGGCTCAACTGGACAATGAAGGTGTGGATCACCCTTTAGCCTATACCTCTTGTGTCCTGAATAAGCATGAGAAGAACTACAGTGTGACTGATAAGGAGTGCCTTGCTGGCTGTATTCTGTCAAGAAGTTCTGCCATTATGTGTATGGCATCCATTTCATTGTGGTTACTGACCATGCTTCACTTAAATGGTTACAAAAACTTAAGGAACCAGAAGGATAATTAGCTAGATGGGCTCTCTGCCTGCAAGGGTACAACTTCACTGTGCTGCACACCCCAGTATTCAACATCAGAATGCTGATGGACTATCCAGAATGCTCATCCTTGCCCTACACTCTGCTGAGGCTGACTGGTTGTATGAACTAATTTGATACCCTTTGTTATGGGAGAACAAGACAGAGTAAGTTTTAGTTGCCCTTTATAAGCTATCTGAAGACACCCTCATTTGAGATAATCAACTTTTCAAGAAGGTAAAAGACCACACTTGCCCTATGTAAAGCCCAGTCTTTGCCTTTTGTTGGTGCTCCAAGCTCATAAAGAGATGGAACACAGGGGCTTGGCCAAGACCCATGCCTGGCTCCAGAAAAATCACTTCTGGGAAATCTTTGCTTGCTGATCCCAGATTTTATTACTAGTTGTCATGATTGCCAACTCCAACAACCTAAAGCCACCGCTCATGAGTTCAAGCTAGTTCCCCCTCAACACGCATTTCACACTGTCAGTATTGATGCTGTAGGGCCTCTCCCTTGCTCCTGCTCTGGTTGCTGCTTTATCCTAATTGCTGTTGATTATTTTATCAAGTGGTTAGAAGCTTGTCCTACTAAAGACATCACTGCCAAGATAACCACCACCTTTCTGCTGCAAGATGTATTCTTCCACTATGGTTGCCCTCAAGTGTTGTTGTCTGACAATGGGACTAACTTCATTGCCAAGTTAGTGACCTCTGTGGTTGAAGCCTTGGGGTCTCATCAGTCTTTTTCTGCCCCCTATATTCCTTCCACCAATGGGGCAGTTGAGCACGCAAACTCAACTCTGGTTTCTATCATGAGGAAGCTCACTTACTCTGACACTGCCAACTGGGATTTATACTTACCTGCTGTTCTCTTTGCCTATTGCCTTAGCAAACATTGTGTCACCAGATATTCCCCTTTTTCTATGCTGTATGGTTGTGAAGCCACTACCATGTCACTCTTGGGGGCCCCTACTCTCCTCTGATAAGGCCATGAACCCTGATGAGCATATCAAAGATCTAGTCAACCACATCATCAATATACAGGCTAATGCCTACACGCGCCTATAAGACCAAGCTGCTAGAGCTCTCTCCTGACAATGCTAGACAATATCCCTTACCTGAGTTCAACATTATAGACCATGTTCTGTATTATCAACACAGAGTAGAAGGACAAGCTCATAAGCTATACTTGTTGTGGATTGGGCCCTTGGAAGTGATCTTCAAGCAAGGGTTGGAGTATACAGTAAAACTCCTCTCTAGTGGTTGACCTTTTGCTTGCGTACATGCCAAGTTCCTTCACAAGTGTCACCCCCCTAAGCCCAATCTAGATGGGGGCAATGTTGTGAATGCTGCCATTCACCATGTTTTGATTTTGCCTTTGTTGGGTTATTTCAAGGACAACTCTCTCTTTTGCTTTTGCCCTTCAAAATGAGACTGGCTCCAAATTAGGAAATACAATTGTTTGGTTTCCTGATTCTGCGCAACTCACTTGACCCACTCATGCTTGTGGCAAGTGCTCCTACTGTTCATGTACTGTTTTGTGGTAAAGCTACACAGTATAGAAATAGCAATCTTTATACCTAATAAAATTTAAGTTCTGTTCCCATTTTTGTCTTTGTGTCTCCACGTACTTTGGCGCCTCTCTAGCCATGTCTAGCAGATATTATTCAATCAGGGCCACAAGGTAATCACATAGCCTTTTGTGCCATTCTAACCAAGATTTATTACAAATCCAATCCTAAGGTTAGGATTTCCTGTTGTGACTCTGTGCCGCGCCTCAGATCACAACATAGGTATACCTATACTCTGAGGCCGCCAGAAAGTTGCCCATTGCCATTTTTAAAATAAAGTCTTATGAGCCTCTGGTTCTCTCAGGTCATCACATACCTAATTTTAGCACTTTTTTACTTACATATTGATTTCTCCAGCTCCTCCCCTTTCACCAGCCAACCCCAAGAAGCCACTGACAAGCCACCCAAGCTATACCATCCCCCAGGAGCACCTTACAGCCTGGTACATTTCATGGAATACCCCCCAAACTGTCACAAGTGACAGTTTGCCTACTGACCATCAAAGGGACATGTCCTGCCCATATGGCTCAAAATTTGATCCTAATAACAAATCATCACTGATCAACAAAGAGAAGGTATCCCACCCCCAGGTTTGAAACCTGAATTCCTATGAACCAACAATCCATAGGTCATGGGACCCAAACCAGGAACTGCCAGCCCTCAAATCAGTAGATTTGAACCAGGAACCAATCCAATTTTGGAGAAACTGTTGATCCTGGCTAACAAAGCACTGGCCACTTGTAAATTGTGCCTGGACAGGGACCCTCCCAACTAGAAATTAGCTGCCCAAAATTAGAGAGTTATCCTGTGGGCTGCCAGCACTCTGCCAATGAAGTATCACAAAATTAGATCCAAATCTAACTCCTGCTTCTGTGACCCGGCGGGCCAAGAGATGATGACAAATCTCCCAAGACTAAGTTGGAAACCAAAAACCCTTATCCAAGATCAACCAATAACACACCACTGCTGATTGTATACCACCAAGAACCCATACTTATACAGAGGTTGTTACTTACCAAAATTAGGTTAAAAAGAGACCTGAAGTTGACACCTCAATAATCTCTGGCCACCTTCAGCTCCCAGCGTAAAAATAGCAATGCAGTTAGCCAGCTCAGGTGATGTAGTGAAAAGAAGCAGCGGAACAAAGCATTACCACTTCTGTTTGCCAGAACTGGTCCAACCAGGATCTGTTTCCCACAAATATCTTCCCCAATGCCCATGCACTGCCAGAAAATCATCTGCAGAACTGAAGTCTGCAAAAATTGAAGAATAAAAATTTGATGGCATAAAAATCCTGGCGGTATGGGGATGGCAGTATTGTCATTCTGATAATAAAGATTCCTGAACCTTTGGTTTCAGCAAATCCTACTGTATTTAGTTTTATTAATTTTCTATTTCCATTCTAGTCCTATAGACACCAAGGTGCCCACTCTTCCTAGTGACTAACCCATGGCTCCACTGCCTGTGCTATACTGTCTATCTGAATCACCCTTTGGACCTGTACATCTTACAAAGTACCCTCCAAATCATGCCTACTCCAAGTTTAACCTGGAGAATATACTTATTGCCAACCCCTTGGCAAGAACCAGAGTCGCCAAAACCATCAGCTATGAAGGAAAGTGGCACATGAGACTACCCAAATTGTTCTGTGAAAAATGCAACTATCTGCCTGCTTACCTTGTACCAATGACCCCACCTCTGACCCCACAGCCTGACTGCTTATTAGAGCCTACTTTAGCGCCAACACCACATCCATCCAGCTGTTTGGAGTACTCTACATTACTCTCACAGGCTTGATGGTACCAAAATCTGGTCCCTAGTCCTTGCTTGGGTGATCCCTATCTTAGATTATCAAGTTAGTGCCTATATTATGGTGGGCTCTCCTCACTGGCCCAGCAGTTCCTTCACCTGTGTTATCTGATACCTCTACCTATGTCAGGCTTCCTGAAAATGGGGGCCTCCCCATACCAAGTCACCTCTCTGCTGACACTGTCTTGGATGCTTCTTTGCTTGTTGAGGCTGTCAAAATTGTTTTTGTTAAAAAAACTATTGTATAATAAAGAGCAATAAAAAATCACTAGCATAAGAAGCTTCAAATTTTACAAACTGAATTCTATTTAATCATGGGTTACAATTTGGATAGTTCTTGAAACTATACATATAGACAAAGAGCCTTATAAATAATTAAGATTCCTCTGCTGCTAAATTAGATAATAATTTATTGGTCTTTAAAATTCTTTTTCTATTTCAGGATGCAATTATTAAGCATCCAGTGTGACTTCATTTTGTTTTAAGTCTGTAAAACCTTGCTTATGGTTGCTCTAATTTTATTTCTGTTTAGCCCTTTTCTTGGTGCCTCATCTGAATCCTGATAGTATTATAACATATTCTAAAATACCCCAATATATTTTTCTTGTTGTACCAAGTAATTTTATTTGTGTTTTAGGATTTTTTGTTTGATATTTAATATAATTTTGTATTTTGAGTGAGTATTACTGCATTTCTTGTTTAGACTTTTTCTAGTTCACCAAAAACATTCAAATTATTTTTAGTCTGGAACTCTCCCAACTTGGATTTTTTTAACCTTAGTCTATTTCAATTAAATATGAGCTATTTATTTTTAGTGCCATAGCTTTGAAAACTACTGTACAAAATTGAAGATTGTATAAAAATAAACATATAAAGCAAAAAAATTGCTTATAAATAAAAAGTTGAATGTTAGAATTATTCAATTGGAATATAATTTAAGCCTCTTTAAATAAAAGACTCATAGTGGACATAGAATTTACTCACTGTTTTGGGTGGAAGATTGTATGGCCACACATTTAGCAAATCAAATAGGACCTTGGGTCTATATGAAGTGCACTCTTAACAACTTTCTTGATCTACCCAAAGATTATCATAATTAGGTTAAGAAAAGGTGAGAATTTAGGGAGGAATAAAAGGTGAATGGGATCTGTACTGTTAGGGAACTATCTTTGGATGGCTGGACTATCATAATCTGATATCAAGCAGACAAGGCCTGTTGTGTTCTGATGCGCAGCACAGACACACAGCGGGAAATCCTAACCTTAGGATTGGATTTGAACTAAGTCTCAGTTAGTTAGTAGGGAAGTTGATACAATTACCTTATGGCTCTGAATACTAAATCTCTGCTAGTTGTGGCTAGAAAGCGGCGCTTAAGTACTTGAAAACACAAAGACATAAATGTGAATAGAACTTAATTTTATTGGTGACATAGAAATGAATTAAATATTGTTTATGGTTATCACAAACAATATAAAGACAGTAGAATCATTTGCCACAAGCATAAGTGGGACAAGTGAGTTGTCCAGAACAAGGAAGACAAACAGATGAATTTCCATCTTTGTAAATAGATCCATTTTGAGGTACAAAAGCAAAAGAAATATATTTGTCCTCAAAATAACCCAACAGAGTCAAAATCAACAGAGTGTGAATAGTGGCATTCACAAAATTGCCCCTTCTAGATTGGCCTTAGGGGGTGGTACTTGTGGAGGAAGTTAGTGTGCACTCAGGCAAACAGCAACCACTTTAGAGGAGTTTCATGGTGTATTCTGAACCATGTTTGAAAGTAACTTTTAATGGTCCAACCCATAATGTATCCACTTTATGAGCATGTCCTCCCACTCTTTATTAGTAGTAAAGGACATGGTCTCCAACTTTGAACTCTGGCAAGGAAGAACGTCTGAAATTATCAGAAGAGAGTTTTAACATATTGGTCTTGTACGCAGAGGTATATTCAGTGGTTTGGATATCAATTATGTGGCTGACCAAGTTCTTGATGTGGGCTTCAGAACCCAGGGCTTCATTAGAAGATAGTAGGGGGCCCCCAAAAGCAACAGAGTGGTGGCCTCACACCCATACAACATAGAAAAAGGGAGAGTACCCAGTGACACAATGCTTACTGGGGCAGTAGGCAAAGAGGGGAGTGGGCAGGTATTGATCCCAATTAGCAGCTCCAGAGTAGGTTAGTTTCCTCATGATGGAAACTAAGGTTGAGTTAGCAAGTTCTATAGCCCCATTAGTAGAAGGCTTTTAGGGAGCTGAGAAGGACAGATGAGATCCAAAGCCTCTACAGCAAAAGTTTCTAGCTTTGCATTTAATTTATATCCATTATATGACAGTAGCACTTGAGGGCAGCCTTGACAATAAAACACATCTTGCTCTAAGAAGGCAGAAGTAGTTTTAGCGGTGATGTCCTTAGTAGGGTGTGCTTCTACCCATTTGCTAAAATGATCAACAGCAATCAAGATGAACCAACAACCTGAGCGTGAGTGGGGAAGAGGCCCTACAGTGTCAATACTGACCATGTTGTGTTCTGAGGCGCAGCACAGATACACAACAGGGAATCCTAACCTTAGGATTGGATTTGTACTCAGTCTTAGTTATAATGGCAGGGAAGGCTATACAGTTACCTTGTGGCTCTGATTAAATAATATCTATTGACGTGGCTAGAGAGGCGCCAAAGTACTTGAAGACACAAAGACAAAAATGTGAATAGTACTTAATTTTTATTGGTGAATAAAAAACAGAATATATAATGGTCAACAATACCACAAAACACTACCAGGACAGTAGGATCACTTACCACAAGCATGAGTGGGGCAAGTGAGCTGCGCAGAATCAGTAAACTGAGCAATTGAATTTCCCAATTTGGAGCCAGACTCATTTTGAGGGGCAAAAGCAAAAGAGAGAGATTTGTCCTCAAAATAACCCATTGAAGGCAAAATCAAAACATAGTGAATGGCGGCATTCACAACAGACCATGTGAAAGGCGTGCTGTGGAGGGACTAATTTGAACTTATGTGAGGCAGCTCAAGGACATTGTAACTGCCAGTCATGACAAAAAGCAATGCATCTGGAACCAACAGGCTGAGATTATCCCAGTAATAGTTCTTCTGGAGCCAGTTATAGATCTTGTAAATACCTCCATGTACAGTCTCTTTATGAGCTTGGAGCACCAACAAAAGACAACAAATAGGGCATACAGAGACAGGCATTGATCATGCATCTTTTTGAAGAGCTGTTTGTTGCAAATGAGAGTGTTCTCAGATAGCTTAGACAGGTTTTGTGTTTGGCTCCTGGGGACAACATCCAGGAGGACACAGCAGGAAATCTTTATAACAAAATATTTGTGGTTTGAAGCTAGCTTTGGATTAGCCTTCAGGGCAAAATTAAGGGCATATACCTTAATTTCCTGAAATACAAGATGTGCAATTCCTTTTGGCAAGAAGGAAAGGAAAAATCTTGAAGAATATTAAAGTCAACACAAATGTGGATAAACTTGTCTTTATTAGTAGAGATGATTTTTACTTAAATAGTAGACAAGGGTCAATGATCACTCATTAGGTAGACAGAGTGGCATAGGGGATCACGTTGGGGTGAGGTCATACCAGGATCAGTCAAGGGCAGGTATGGTAATCCAGAATGGGTGGATATTGAGCCAGACCCATTTGCAGAAGGTGAGGAATTCCTGAAATCAAAAGCAAAACCAACCAAATCTTTGCACATATCATTATTTGAAGGCCATATCAAAATAGCATTAATGGCGCAATTTCCAACATCTCCCCCCTCAAGATTAGACACAGGGAGCTGATATTTGCGGAGAAATTTAGAGTGAACACGGGCAAAAAGACAGCTGGAGGACAGCAGCTTCACATTATACTTGACATCCCTACTTTTAAGTGACTTCAAAAGGTCCCACCCAGAGGGAGTCTAGCTTATGAGCTTGGCCTCTAGTAAAATTTTGATAATAGAGGACTAGGTTGCCTACTTGATACTTGGGGAGGGGGGGCTCTGGAAGCATTGGAGGGCAAGATTTCTAAAGCTTTGACTTTGTAGACAGTAGAATAGGCTGTAGACTGGATGTCAATGAACAATTATTAATGTCTTTGACATGAGCTTCAGGATTGGCAGATGCATCAAATTCAATCAAAGGGGGTCCCAAGATTGAGGGGGTAATGGCTTTTTGTCCATACAGCATGGCAAAGGGGGACTGGCCAAACACTCAATGTCTGCTGAGTCTATACACAAATAGAGCATCAGGGAGGAACATATCCCAATTAGCAGCATCAGCAAGGGTAAGCTTTCTCATGATGGGCACCAGGGTGGAATTTGCTTGTTCCACAGTCCTGTTGGTTGACTGGTTATACAAAGCAGAGAAGGATTGGTGAGTGCTCATAGCCTCTACAATAGACGTTATGAGGCAGGCATTAAAGTTAGTCCCATTGTCAGAAAGCAGATCCTGAGTGCAGCCATGGCAGTAGAAGATATCTTGCAGCAGGAAGTTAGCAGTTGCCTTGGCAGTTATATCCTTGGTTGCTCTGGCTTCAACTCATTTACTGAAATGATCCACAGCCACCAAGATGAATCATCACCCAGACCTAGAACAAGGAAGAGGGCCAACAGCATCAATACTCACAGTGTGGAAGGCATGTTTAAGAGGGATAAGCTTGAGCTGATTTTGGGAAGGTCGGGGTTGTTAGAGTTGACAAGAATGACATGAGGCAAGGACATCAAGGATTAGGAGGCACATATTCTCCCAATAGAAGTTCTTGCACAACCAGTCATATGTTTTTGCTAGACCTTCGTGTCCAGTATCAATGTGAGCTTGAAGTATGATGGCTATTCTCATACTGGGGCAGACATAGGGCAGATAGGTATTTTTGATTTTCTTGAAGAGTTGTCTATCTCAAATCACAGTATCTTTTGATAGGGCTTGCAGTGCCAAGTGGATGTCTTCTGGTTCAGTAGTCCAGGAATCAGGGTATCCAATCAACTTGTATAGGCAATCATCATTAGCAGGATGAATAGCTAGTATAGGCATCCCCAACAAACCATCAGCATTCTGATGTTGTGCACCAGGACAATGTACTACTGTGAAATTGTATCCTTGTAGATGTAGGGCCCAACAGGATAGCTAACCTTCAGGCCCTTTTAATTGCTGCAGCCACTTAAGGGATGAGTGGTTGGTGACTACCGTAAAGTGAGTCCTGTAGATGTAGTGTCTGAACTGTTTCACTGCATGAAAAACAGCTAGGCATTCCTTTTCCGTGACGCTATAATTCTTCTTGTGTTTGTTGAGGACTTGCAAAGAGTAGGCCACAGTTTGGTCTATGCCTTCATTGTCAAGTTGGACTAAAATGGCACCCACAGCTTCTCCACTTGCGTCAGTGTACAAGATAAACTCTTTATCATAATCAGTTAGACTAGGAGGGGAGCCTCTTTGAGCTTGGCCTTCAAGCTTCAAAGGATTGCTGTTGGCTGTCTGTCCACTCAAAGGGTACATTGCAAAGGAGCTGGGTGAGGGGTTTGCTTAATTCAGCAAAATCAGGGATGAATTGTTGATAGTACCCCATCATACCAAGAAACACTTGGACCTCCTGTAGGTTTGTGGGAGGCAGCGTCTTGTCAATGGCTTCCACCTTATTATTAATGGGGTGTATCCCAGTTTAGGTGACCTCATGGCCCAAGAATTCAAGTTGTTCTTTGAAGAAGGAGCATTATAAGGGTTTGAGTTTCAAGCCTGCCTCTCAAATTTTGATGAAGACAGCTTTAAGGTTGTCCAAATGGTTGGTTAAGGTGGAGCTGAACACAGTAATATTGCAGAGATATACAAGGACACATGAGAGTTCCAGATCTTGTAGAATGGAGTCCATAGCCCTTTGAAACGTAGCCAGGGCATTGCAGAGTCCTTGGGGAATTTGAGTGGGTTCATAAAGACCTTCTGAAGTGATGAGTGCAGCCTTTTCTCTATCTTCAGGTGAAAATTCCATCTGCCAGTATACTGATTCTAGATCCATAGCAGAGAAAAACTTTGATCCTCCCAATTGTCTGAGAGCATCATCAATTCTTGGCAAAGGGTATAAATACTTTTTAGTGAGCAATTTTAGTTGGCAGTAATCTGTCACAATGTGGTGGCCTACATCATTCTTCTTTAGGATCAATAATGGGGAGGCCCAAGGGCTCTGAGAGGGGGCTAGAAGCCCAGTATCCAAGAGCTGTTTAAGCTCCTTAGAGACCTGGACATCATCTACTTGACTGTGGCGGTAAGGTTTGGTACAAAAGGGTAGAGCATCACCCTATCTATCTGGTGGATAATCCCCTTAGCTAGGCCATAGTCTGTAGTTCCAGAGGCAAAGATATCCTTAAACTGGTCTAGCAGTTCCAGAACATCATTTTGTTAAATGGGTGACAGTTTTGGGAAGTCTGCAGCAGTGAACAGGGAGAGAACCTGAGGGTCTCCTTCAGGTAAGTTTAAATCACTGAACTTTCCAAAAGAATAGAGGGATGTCACTTTCTCTGAGCCTAATATGCTACCATGCCCTACAACCTGGCCCTTGGTCACCTTTATAGGCAGAGCAGTTAGGTTAGCTAACAACAGCTGCACAAGCTCCTTATGGGTCCAGTCCAAAATCCCCAGGCACAATTGAGGCTCTCTGTGGCTTAGAAAATCAGATGAGTATAGCTCCAGGAATGATTTTTCAGGTAGTTTGTAGTATATCTGAGAGTCTATAATCACTTGTGAGCCTGGTGAAATGGTAATAGCCACAGGGGCAAGAAATGTCACATCTTTCTCTGAAGGAAAGGAAGAAGGAGGGGAACACATATTGTAGGAGTGAGTTCTGTACTTGAGCGAGAAAATACCTGTGGGATACCCAAGCACACAAGTCTTAAGACGGTTGCCAGGTAGACGTGGAGGCTTTTCAAAAATCAAAGGGACCTTGTATCCTAAGAGAAAAAGGTATCCATCTCAAAGGTTTACAATTCTATTATATTTGCGGAGGAATTGTGTGCCAACCAGGAGATTGTAGCTTTTGTTTTCTAGGACAACAGCAGGGGACACAATAAGAAGCTTCCCAAACCTCATTGGCAGAGCAGAGTAGGCACCAATGGCTTGGGTTTGAGCCATGCCAGCAGTACTATATGATTTGGTTAGTTGAGGTCAGGGGCCAGCTTAAGCTTCTTTATTAGCTTGGATGATACCACATTGACTGGAGAGCCTGTGTCCAGAATGGCCTTGATCTTAACCTTTTGGATTGACACTTCCACATAATTAGTATCTTTCCCAAAGGGGGTAAGATAGCCAGAACTTCCTGTAGAGCTTCCAACTCTTTCTCTTATTTGGCTAACATGCATTGTAAGGCAGGAATTTCCTTATACACAGTCTGAAAATGGAGGGATACAATCACATTCTAGAAGAGAGCTTCTGCTAGCTCAGCGGCTTCTTCATAAGAGTCTACCAAGACAAGTAGTTGATGATCTTGGGCCAGGTAGGGACAAGCCACCATAGCTTTGGCTTCAACTAAAGGTGTGCAAGAGGTAGTGGTGGTTTTCCCTGAGAAAAGCTTGTAAGGGACAGACACAGCTTCTGGGACATCCAGAACAGAGTAGCCATAGCTATCTGATTCATCATGGTCATAATCTTCAGGCTCAGAATCACTAGAAAGATCATGAAACAAGTGAAGAATAGTTGGGCCAGAGGAAGGGGGATATTCCTCGTCAGAGGGTGGATCAGGAGGAGATGGGGGAGATTGGTCAGCAGAGAGTGTCTCTGCCTCTAAGCTGATCTCTCTTTTCCCGCCTATTCCTTAGGGTCACAACCTTCTACCTGAGAATTAGTGCAGGTACGTGAGTGGTGCCCTATTTGACTGCAGTTATGATAGCCTTGCCTCTTAGACAGTCCACTTGAGCCTATAGTCATAATACGCAGGGTGCAGGAGGTGATTCCAGTGTTCCTGGCCTTATTTTTGCGCACCACAGCACCCCTGTGGGTCAAGTGCATGTCTTGAAAGAGGGTCTTGATACTCTTCATAGATGTAAGGGAAGCTTTGTGGGCCTTAAAGTGAAGACACAGGAGTTGGTTCACCTTTAAAGTGTTCAAACAGGCTGTGTAAGCTTCCCGTGGAGTTAACTGTTGGCTGGTAATTAAATGTTGTCCTTTGATGTAGAAGCAATCAGCAAATTCAGCCAGGATTTCCTTGGGCTTAAAGGCAATGTGCATAAATGCATCTTTTTTGACCTCCAAGCTGAGATCTTCTCCAAATTCCTTGATCAAGAGGTGTTTCATATCCTCCCAAGTGACTATGGAAGAGAGTTTGGGGACCACAACTTCTTGGCATGTGAGATGTAGACAAGTAAAAATATGCTCCTTTTTAAGCTCATCAGTGGCCCTACACATTGCAGTCTTGTAGATCTATCATTCACAGAGTCAATCACATCATTCATCTCTTGTACGTCTCTATCCAGCTCAGTATGATCCCGCTTCAATTGATCCATCCCGTTAGCTAGGGCAATTAGTTCCCTAGTGCATTGGATTTGAGGAGCTCCTGGTAAGCCAGGGCAGCAACCATCTTCCTTGACAACCCCAACTGGACTAGCAGCAGTTGCCATCATTTCATGTAGGGCGTCAAGTTCTTGCCGTAGCTCTGCAACTTAAGCAGTCAATTCAAGCACCTGGGGGTCAGGTTGAGGAGCTTCAGCAGGACTCCTTGACTGTGAGTAGCTGTATGTAGCTCTTGAATAGAGTCCCATATTCTTTGCTCTTGATCTGCCAAATCATCAGAAGGGGGAGAGGGCGGAACATCTGGCTTGGGCATAGCTAATTCATTCACTTGACTCTGGAGTTTGGCTATAGCAGCAGCAATGGCAGCTCTTTCTTGATCAAACGCCGCACTGAGTTCATTAAGGCCATTAACAGCAAAGTCTGCTACCTGCTGTAGTTGCTCAAAGGAATACGTGCTGAATGCATTGAGCTGTTGCAAAAGTTGTTTGAAGTTGGTGAGATAAGTGTTTAAGGTGGAATCTACTTGAGTTTGCCAGGGTTGTTCTAGCTGGTGAAACTTGTGTAGATGCTCTCTCACATATTTGGGGATGGACTGGTGCCTTTGTTTGATAGAATTAACCAAACGGGTTTGGGAGGTAACAGAGTTGCGCTGATTGTCAGATACCAAGGAAAACAGGGAATTAATCCACTGTTGATAGGCAGCAAACTGGTCCCAGTGATGAGTAACTGCTGCTTGCAGAGACAAGATTTCTTGGATGTGGAGCCCCAACACCATTTGATGGTGGGCCAAGGCAGGCTGCACAAAGGATGATAGTAAGTGCTCAGCGGAGCCACCCGCTGAGAGGAGATGTTGTGGAAATTGAGGAGCCACAATTAATTTGTAGTATTCAGCCCAACTGAACTGCAGCTGAAGGCAAGGGATGGCTCCTTCACAGGCTATCCCAAGGGCTACCAACATGAATTGTTCTAAGTCAGGGGTACCCATGGGGTAAGCAACTAGGCAGGGACCATTCCCAAGGTTCAGTACAGTAGGGACAATAGGCAGGTTGGCAATATCTTCCTTGATAGGAGGGCTAGTAATTTCAGGTGAATTTGGCTCTTGTATAGGCAGAGGCAAAGGACCTGAAAACGTGGATGTGAAAGGGATAACCAAGGGGCTTACAGCCCCTGTAGTGAGCACCATTTTTGTCACTTTCTGAGGCGCAGCACAGACAAACAACAGGAAATCCTAACCTTAGGATTGGATTTGTACTAAGTCTTGGTTAGATGACAGGGAAGGCTATGTGTTTACCTTGCGTCCCTGGCAGAATAATCTCTACTAGTTGTGGCTAGAGAGAGGCGCAGAAGTACAGAAGACACAAAGACAAAAATGTGAATAGAACTTAATTTTTATTGGTGAATATGAAATGGAATATATAGTGGTTAGGAATACCACAAAACACTACCAGGACAGTAGGATCACTTGCCACCAGCATGAGTGGGGCAAGTGAGTTGCGCAGGATCAAGAAACCAAACAATTGTACTTCCTGATTCAGTCATCAACTCATTTCAAGAGGCAAAAGCAAAAGCAAGAGATTTGTCTTCAAAATGGCCCACCAAAGGCAAAATCAAAATATGGTGAATATCAGTATTCACAACAGGTACCCTTCTCTGTGAGAATGAAGATCATCCAGGTTAAGCTCTCTGGGCCAATCATGACCGGGATCAGCCACGACGTAATTGCTGGCCTCAACTGGCTTTGACACAACTGTCCCTACATTGACTAGGATACATCTGTTATCACCCTCAATAGAAATGGGGTGGGCTTCCAGATCTACCCTGTGGAAATGAGCAAGTTACTCCACAATACTGTGTTTGTTAGGATAACAGAGACAGGCTTGTACAATTTCAAGGGGGAAACTAGACTTTAATCAATGCTCAGTCAAAGTTATCCACGCTGAACAATCTGTGGTCCCTCCCTTGACCTCCTCACCACCACCAGTGCTTGCTGCCCTCCTCAAGGAGTACAAGGACGTATTCAGTGAGACACTTGAACCACTACCTCCTCCCCAGGAGATTTAGCACACTGTACAACTTCAAGGATTGTTACCTAAAGCACAACCATTATACTGTCTTACACCAAAGGAAGATGAGAACCTCTGCAAACACCTTGTGGACGCGCTTGATAAGGGCTTCATTTTCCCCTTGCTCTCTCCATATGGGGTGGCTGTCATCTTTGTAGCCAAGAAGGACGGGTCCCTTTGCCTGGTCACAGACTACCGCGCCCTAAATGAGGTGACGGTCAAGAATAAGTACCCCTGCTGCTGATTGACAACCTGTTTGATACACTTGCAGGTGTGAAGGTCTTTAGCAAGATTGATCTCACTGCAGGGTACAACCAGGTCTGCATTGTACCAGGGGATGAGGCAAAAACTGCCTTCTGCATGTGCTACAGGTTGTTTGAGTGTTGTGTCATGAGCTTTGGAATGACCAACGCTCCTTCTACCTTCACCATGTTGATGAACAAAGCATTTGAGGATCTGATTGGAAAGTGTGTGGTTGTGTACCTTGACAATATTATTGTCTTCAGTCGAGATCAAACCACACACCTCCAACACCTCCGTGCTGTCCTTGACACCCTTTGGAAAACCCAGCTAAAAGCTAAACCCTCCAAATGTGAGTTCCTCAATTCAGAGCTGTTATTCCTTGGGCACACCATCTCTGCCCAAGGGATAAAGCCCAACCCTGCCAAAATCAAGGCAATCACCAGCATGCTGCCCCCAAAGATGTGGGCCAGGTGCGGACATTCTTAGCATGGTTGCCTATGTGCGCAAGTTCATTCCCAATTGCGTGGAACTAATTGCACCTCTCACTGAGCTCCTCAACACCAAACAGCGCTTCCATTGGACCCCTGTCAGAGATTGAGCCTTCAAAATGTTGAAACAAAGACTCACAACAGCACCAGTACTGCAGATTCCCAATCAAAACTGTCAGTACAAACTCAAGACTGATGCCTCTGACAGAGCCATAGGGGGTGTGCTAAGGGTAGAAACTGACAATGGTGTCTTCCTCCCCGTGGTGTATGAGTCCAGGAAGCTTACCAACTCAGAACAACGCTATCCCATCCATGATAAAGAATTGGCAGCAATTGTGCACTGCATTGAGAAGTGGCGCTGTTACCTGGAAGGTGCTACCTTCCCACCTTGCGTACTGACGGACCACAAGTTGCTCCAGTACTTCAACATGCAGTCCCATTTGACACGCCGCCAAGCAGGATGGGTTGAGCGCCTATCCCCTTACCAGTTGCGCATCAAGTACAAGCCTGGGAAGGAACTTGTCACAGCTGACGCCCTTTCACGACTCTATGTAGCGTCTATCACTGAAGACAATGGTTTGGACCCCAATTGGCCCATGCTATACCTCTGCCCTGAGGCAACTTGCTACAAGGGCCTTAACTCAGTAACCATCTCCAAGTTGAAGGACAATGAGAGTCAGTTCACCACCAATGCTGGTAACGTCTGTTGTTGGGCAGAGGCATGTGAGAAGACACCTTACATTCTCACCATTCAACAAGGTGACACAAGATTGCACTACCACCAAACCCTGGGTCACATCAGAGGCCGTAACCTCTTCAAGATCATGAAACGGAAGGTTTGGTGGCTGCGCATGTGTCAAGACATCTTGGATCTCCTTGAAATGTGCATGCTGTGCGAGAAGAACACGTCCAAACCTGAACCCCCCAAGTCTGTCCTGCCCATCAAGGCCATGGAACCCTTTGAGCAGTGGGCCCTTGACATTGTGGGGCCACTCCCCAAAGACATACTGGGGAAGAAGTACATTATCACTGCCATTGACCATTTCACTTGCTGGCCAGTGGCCTGGGCAACAACTAACCACACCGCCACCACCATCACCCGCTTCATTGGCAAAGAAATTGTGGCATACTTTGGGCGACCCAAATGTCTCATCACAGATGGCGGCCCAGAACTTGTTGGACATGTCATGAAGGCATACTGCGCCAAGAACGCACTCCAGCGTATAGTTACAACCCCCTACCATCGTCAAGCCAATGGACGCATAGAACAGTTAAATGGCTCACTGGTTCAACTGATTGCCAAGCTCTCACAAGAGCACCCCAACACCGCATGGACTGAACACCTGCCCACCGCTCTACTTATCCTGCAAGCAAGAATCAACAGGGGCACTGGGTTCAGCCCTAGCACCCTGGCCTTTGGAAAACCTGACAGTCTAAGAGGGGTTGAACAGGGGAAAGCTACAATCCAGGGTTCCTGACAAGTCTCCCCTAGTAGCAACCCCATCCCTAGACCAATGGCGTGCCAAAGCCTGGGAAATTGAACACAAGCAAATTGAGGGAGGGACAAGACACCTCAAAGCTAGATACAGTGTAGGTGACCCTGTCTACACCCTCAACCCCAATTCTGCCAAGTTGGAGCCCAACCACCTAAGGCCCTTCAAGATAGCCGCTGTCTACAACAATCATACCTATCAACTTGAAGATACCCAAGGAAACACCAAGAAGCTTCACCATAATTGCTTGCGCCCCTGCTGCGCCATCCCCACACAAAAGCTGTTTGTGCGGACCTTCCCAGACCTTCCACAGACTCCGGTCTTGGTGTCTGACAACAAGCAGGGGGCAAGGGGGGTGTTGCAACCAAGTTTCCAGACTTGCCTGCTAACGTATCTTATAATACACAGGGGGCGCTCAATGAGTTGCCCCTTGACATATCTAACAACATGGATTAATCTGATGGCAAATATAAAATGGCGGGTACTTCATCCTAATTAGGAGTGTTACCAATTTGACTTTCTGATCCCTGCACAAGTTATCCTTGGCTTTAAACCTTACATGGAAATTCCCACTATGCCACCCCCTTATGGCCTTGTGGCTTTCCCCATATGGTATATTAATCACAATACTCTACAATAAACAATACCTTATTCTTAATATTCTGTCCTTTCTATTTGACTGTTGTCTTCCCAAATTCCAAATACTGAACCCTCATTGGTTCAGATGCAACACTAGAGTTTATTTGTGCTAATTCTTTTAGAAATCATAGGCATTATCAAAAAGCACCCTATTCCATTTTAGGACAACTAAAATTTAGATGCTTGATTACAGTTGATTTTAAAAAAATACTAATAATAAATTAGAATTATATATTACAATATATCTTATCACGTTGCCATTTCTTTGGTGCGTTGATAGTTCATTTGCTGTTGATAATGTGATTGTGTTTGTTGAAACCACAGGCTTGACCAGCCAGCAAGGTTCCAACCAAGCGGGTTTGTGACCTGCAATCCTATTATCTGGTCACTTGAAGCCAGACTAGGAAGTCAACTCAAATTACCAAATCCAACAACATGAACAGATGATGATCCCCTACTGTGGATACCTTGTTTTGGTGCTTGACTCATTACCAGGATCAAGCCACCCCCTTCTTCCATCCAACCGTGTGATCAACAATCATGTTCCTGCTATCCATTGATTCACATGAACTATATAATCACTATCTCACAATAAAGATTATTATCTAGCTTCTAAATATTTTTCCCCTTGTAACTCTGCTAAAACAGCACAGTTACAACATTGGTAGCACAGGTAGGTTCTCCATCCTACCTTATCTTGAAAAATTCTTCCTGTTGCCCGCACACGTTGCAGCCAACAAATCCTTAACAGAATTATGTCTGGTCTCCCGCCTGACTGGACCCCATACACTCCTGGTGCCAAGATATCTGATGGTTTTGTCCTGTACCAGAATACGGTGATTTTACTACCTGCCTTCAATGCCATGTCGGCACAAGGGTTCTTCCAGGCTCCCTCCTCCATGCCGCAACCAACCAACAAAAGCGCCATACCAGCCTACGTAGCTCAAAGACTGTGAAGCGCTGCCTTGGAACCTTTTTCTGGGGCCAACAACAACAATGCTGCCACATGGATCCAGTCCGCCCAGAGCAAGCTGGCCCAGATGGAATGCCCACAGCAATTTTGGATTGCAGAAATTTTCATCTGCCTGACCCATGACGCTAGCACCTGGTGTGACAAGTGGCACAAGGAACACACTGACAAGAACTGGGATACCTTTAAGCAAGACTTCCTGGAAAAATTTGTGCTTAAGGATACAGTGCTCATGATAATATGCCAAGTAAAGAACCTTACCCAGACAGGCACCGTGAAGGAGCTCACTTGCGCCTACAAAGAACTCCAACTTTGAGCACCATCTGACATGGCTTTTGACACCTCAGCCACACACCTCATGTACTACAATGCCCTCAAGTTGCATGTGATGAGGCATGTGAACCTGGATCAGGTGAACAACCTGCAAAGCCTGTACCGTGAAGCAGAAAAAGCGGAGCAAACCTCCAACGCACTTTAAAAGACACAAACTGGGAAGCAAGAAAGACTCAATGATTCCCATCTAGGTGGGCGCTCCTCTCAACCACCCCCTGAAGGCAACGGGAATAACGCCAACCACAAACCCACAGGTTTGAATGGACATGGAAATGGAAACAATGGCCAGTCAAATTGTACCCATTTCTGTGTCACCGCCACGCAAGGTAATCAAGACAAGGGAAAAGCCCAGGGAGAGCACTAAGTGAGCCAAACTCTCCCCATGCAACTCCTGACTTGCCCAATGATGAGTACCAACCCAAGGACGTGGACCAATGCCCAATGATCCAAGTGCCCTCGGAGGACCTGGTACTGTACACCATCACTAGACATCCCAACAAATTATGTCCTATCCTTTCTGCTTTTGCAGTTACACAGGCTCAGCACTCCTGGACTCAGGCGCAGACCAAACCTTAGTCAACAGTAGCTTTTTGGATAAGTTCAAGCTGGCCACTAATCCTTTGCAGATTAAAAATGTGGTCCTGGCTGACAAACACCACATTGCTGTGACAAAGGAAACTGCCCCCTTCTCTGTCATGCTTGAGAACCTCCACTCCACCATTCAAGGTCCCGTCATTGACTTCCCAAGGTTTGACATTGTTCTGGGACTATACTGGTTACAAAAAAACAATCCTCACATAGACTGGGCAATCTCAGTGTTGACTATTAAGCGTGAAGGTGTCAACCACCAGATCTACCCTGACTCAGTGGACCAACTCCTACGCAACCATGTCTTTGTGCACATCACAGAGACCCTGGAAAAAAAGTAAAACCTGAAGGCAGTTGACTAGGACTCCTACCAGTACAAGATCATACACTTCAAAGATTACCAGGATACCTCCACGCCTCAGGACCGCGAAATTGTGGCTTGCCATCCAGAAATCTTCAAGGAAGCGCTACCCAGGCTGCCCCCTGAGAAACACATCCAACACTCCATCCAAATCAAAGAGGCTGTACCCAAAGCGCCCTATCTACAGGTTGACCCCAAACAAAGACAACGCCCTACGCACCTACCTCAAGGAAGCATTGGAGAAAGGACCTATCCGCCCCTCACTGTCTCCCTTTGGGGCCTCTGTATTCTTTGTGGCCAAGAAGGACAGTACCTTACGTCTGGTCACAGACTACTGAGCCCTAAACAAAGTTATCATCAAGAATTGTTATCCACTATCACTGATTGACAATCTCTTTGACGCCTTGGAAGGAGCCACAGTCTTCTTTAAGATTGATCTGACTGCAGGCTACAACCAGATTTTCATCAAGGAGGAAGACATCCCCAAAACAGCCTTCTGCACTAAATATGGCTCATACAAATGTGTGATGCTCAACTTTGGCATGACAAATTCCCCATCCACCTTTGTGACCTTCATGAACAAAGTATTTGCACCACACATAGGCAAGCATGCCCTAGTCTACCTGGACGACATCATTGTCTACAGCCTCTTGGTGGAACAGCACCACAAAGACCTTGAGGCAGTCTTTGCTACCTTGGCACAACACAAACTGTTGGCCAAACCCTCCAAGTGCCAGTTCTTCTGCAAGCAACTACCCTACTGGGGCACATTGTCTCAAAGGACAGCATCAAAACTAGCAGTCAAAAGATACAGACCATCTGCAAGATGCCGCCACCCAAGGATAAGTTGGAACTCCGCACCCTCTTGGGGATGGTGGCCTATGTACGCCGCTTCATACCTGGCTGTGGTGTTTTGACTGATCCCTTATCTGCCATAACAGGCGCCAAATCCAAGTTTGTGTGGACCCCCAACATGACCTCTGTTTTAGACGCCTCAAAGAGAAGCCCATGGCAGCTCCCATCTGCAATACCCCAAACGTGACAGGGAATACCAAATGGAAACTGACACCTCAGATGCATCCATTAGGGGAGTACTACAAATCAAAAATAATAATGGTGACTTCCTGCCTGTAGCTTATGAATCACAAAAATTGACAGATGGCAAGTGTTGGTACCCTATCCATAACAAGGAACTGTTAGCTATTGTGCACTATCTAGTCAAATGACGTTGCTATCTAGAACGGCAGGAAGAATTCACAGCATTAACTGACCACAAGTTGCTCATATATTTCAAAACTCAAGCAAATCTATCTTGCTGCTAAGCCCGCTGGATGGAGCTCTTGGAGAGATTCAATATGCTCATATAGTACAAACCTGGGGCCGAGCTTGCCATGGCAGACGCCCTCTCCCGCCTGTATGTCTGGGCCTTGAGAGGGGAAAATGGGTTTGACCCAGACTAGTCTCTCTTAATACTACAAACAAAAGACAAGGGTTTCCCCCTGGCACAACTGACATAACAAAGGAAACAGATATCAAAAACAAACACCTATTTGCTGACGTATACGGGACCCTACACAGAAAAATGTCTGACGGCACAACCATTCCCTACATCCCCACACACCAGCGGGTAGACACCATCCTACGCTATCACAGAGACCTTGGACATACCAAGAGCCAAAACCTATATGAGTTCCTTAAGCACAAGGCCTGGTGGCCAACCTTATATTGCAACGTTCAAGAAGTCCTAGACCAATGTGAGGTATGCAAAAAGTTTTCCAAAAGCAAAACCCCTCCAAAGTCAGTACTTCCCATCTGCACACAACTACCCTTAAAAGTATGGGCTCTTGACATTGTTGACCCCATGCCAGGGAAACACAATGATAAGAAATACATCATCACTGCCATTGACTTTGCTACACAGATGGCCAGTAACCCAAGCAGTAAGGGCGCACACTGGCAATGACGTACAACAATTTATTGGCAATGAGATAATCAGCAAGTTCAGAAAGCCAGAACTCCTGATAACCAATGGAGGGAAAGAATTGACCTCTGAAAACACCAACATATACCTTGCAAAAAATGGGGTTAAACACACCGTAACAATGCCATACCACCCACAGGCCAATGGACGTGTAGAGCGGCTTAATGGCAGCCTTGTGCAAGCCTTAGCCAAGCTCACTGCTGGGAGACCTGAAGAGTGATACAAGCAGCTACCAACTGCATTACTTGTGTGCCAAACCCAAGTGAACAGATCCACCAGAAAAAGCCCTTTTGAGTTTATATACGGCACACAGCCAAATATAATTAAAGCATTAACAGGACCCAAACTGGAAATTCCAAGTAAAGTCCCCCCTTGCTCAGACCCTCAAGTTATAGAGGCCAACAGCAAAAAAACAGAAAGGGGAAATGTACGTCTGCAAAAAACCTTTGTCCCCATCTGAGATAGACATGAAGTTGGGGACAAAGTTTGGGTCATGAACATTGATAAAAGCAAACTACAACCCAAGAAAGTAGGGCCAGCAATCATTCTAAAGGTAAACAACAATAACACTTACCTTGTGCAAGGACTTGGGAAATGCAAGCAAGACAAGACCCTACACCATGATTGCCTGAGACCCTGCAAAGCGAGACAAAAACAATGAGAAACCGCCCTGCCCGCCACAGAACAACAATTAGTCCAGTACAGCGCCTGGGCTCCTGACAATCTCCCTGATGACCTGCCCCCAGAGGATGCCAACCTTCAGTTGGGGGTGTCAAAACCGCAGACACAACCTGCCAGCAAGGTTCCAAACAAGCGGGTTTGTGAACCGCAATCTGATTATCTGGTCACTCAAAGCCAGACTAGGAAGTCAACTCAAATTACCAAATCCAACAACATGAACAGATGATGATCCCCTACTGTGGATACCTTGTTTTGGTGCTTGGCTCATTACCAGGATCAAGCCACCCTCTTCTTCCATCCAGCCGTGTGATCACCAATCATGTTCCTGCTATCCATTGATTCACTATGACTATATAATCACTATCTCACAATAAAGATTATTATCTAGCTTCTAAATATTTTCCCCTTGTAACTCTTCTAAAACAATACAGTTACAACATGTTTAATTGGATAGTTTCACCTCCAGTTGCCTTGGCAATAGGAAATCAAGTTGCCTCCCTGAGACCAGCTGGTCTCAGGGAGGCAACTGAAGGTGAAACTATCCAATTAAACGCAATCACATTATCAACAGCAAATGAACTATCAACACATCAAGGAAAAGACAACATAATAATATAGATTGTAATATATAATTCTACTTTATTATTAGCATTTTTTAAAATCAACTGTAATCAAGTATCCTTAGTAGCAATACATGAATACATAGTGTATTAAATGTGATGGTTTATCTTTCCCACCTCTCCTTCTTTCTCAAAAAGCAGTTTTATGACCCCTGGCGTAGCCAGGGACCAAAAATCTTTTAAAAAAGTTCTGCATCATCAGGAGGGTAGCTCATATATCATCATATGGGGTTGTGATTGCTATATTAGTGATTTAGAGTGCAGAATATTACATCATTTCCAGTTTAGACAATTTTGCATTTCACTTAATTTCATGTCTAAACATGATTGTTGAGATTGGATTTTCATTTGATTTTATCCAGAGTGGAGCTTCTTTATTTGAGTTGATTTGTCCTAGTTACTTACTGTACATTCAATTTGGATTTCAGTTCCTGTGATTATTATTTGAGTTTACTAGTGGCATTCAAAAGCAATTTGAAATTTGGTTCATGGATTTGACAATCCTGCAATTCCAAAAAACATAGTAAACTTAATGAAAATGGTTGATGGATTTGAACACTTCAAATCTGATTCCAGTTAATTCATTTTGTCCATTGGAAATATGCAGTTCAACTTGAGCTTTGCAAAACGTCTATGAGTTCCCACATCTTTAAAAATCCAAATAAAAACACAAATAATTAAATTTAAATAAAAAAAGGCCATTCTGCAAAAGTGATTTAAAATTTGGACCAAGGATTTGACAATCCTGCATTTTTACGTTTAGGTTCTGAATTTACAGTATCTATATATAAATGTTAGTTTAAGTAAGAGGTATTTGGTTTACACATTAAAATTTATTTATTTTGAAATGAAACAAAATAATATTCCACTCAAATATATCACCTGATCCAAGTAAATTCATAGTATTTAATATTTAAACTTGCTTACAATTACAACATCATGATAATGATCTTAGTGGAATAAACTGGTAATAATGTTATTTAGTCTCAAAATAATGATTTTCATATAATTCCAATAAAAATATTACTAAACATGATAGTTCTAAATACTCAAATATAGTAGTTTTCAAGCCTGTTTAGATAAACATATATTAGTCAGTTTAGAACGCACAAACTCAGTCTAAAAACAAAATCAAAGTGGATCCAAATCTATTATAATTTAATATAAATTCCTTAATTTTTTATTTCATTTTTAGACTGAGTTCATGTGTTCTAAACTGACTAATATATGTTTATCTCAACAGGTTTGAAAACTACTGTATATAGTTAAGTGCTGGAATTTGGCTTGCGTCATAATCAAAGGCATAGACTCAATTTGATTCATCTAAATTCACTCCAAGAACACATATAAAATTAAAAATAATAGATCTCTGTGAATACTAAGTCAATCTATATACTAAATAACTTATTTTAAGGCTACAGATCAGCTCTACATTTTGAAGGAATTTAGAAAGTCAATATTTTAAATTTTAAGCTATTATTTTAGCTTTGCTAAACTTGAAAGTAATACTACACTTATTTATGTATTATATTTTTACTTGGACATACAATTTTACTTAATTAAATAAAATTTTAATTAGTTTTTAAGTGTTAGAACTTTTGGTTCTGCTATCAGACATGGCAGTCTAGTTATTAGTTGCTTTATTAAGTATTTGGGATATTTTGGTTATTATGTAGAAGGATCTGCTTGTATGAAGACAAGAGTTATCTGCAACGTCTGTGGATTCCTTGGCAGGGCAATGGCTGGCAATACCCAAGGGAGGCAACTTCCAAGAGGCTCTAAATCTGACAGCTTGATTAGGTCTTTGAGAACTGACTAAGGTCTTTGATCTTGGATTTCTTCTTCTATTTCAAAAACTTTCTGCAGTTGGATAATCTATAATTTGCCTGCCTTCCATTAGTCCAATGGAAGGGCTTTTATAGAGCTTGTGCTCTCTTACCAGGATAATATTATCTGTCGCTTCTAACTCTTGATTGGTCAGTCTTTCCATCCCCAGACTGCTGGTATTGACCCCCATAGTCAGGCATCCATGAAATGGCATGAGATTTGATATCATAGTACCCTACACTGGGTACTATTTACTTCATGGCCATGCATATTCCATTAGCACGCCAATGGTGACAACGCCAATTAATGGCTCTATTTTTAGCACATTGTTAGTCAGTTCACCAAGCAACCTTTCTTAACATGAATTTGCAGTGGCACTAGCAGGTTTCCAGTGAAAATTGATCATAACCCTTTCTAGTCCTCAGAGAAACCCATAATCTTCTTAGTACTTCATTATGGGACCTATTCTGCTGCTAACCCGGTAGTTTGCTAGAGTATTCCGTAATAACTCTAGCCAATCAGGAATTGTTCATAATTGTAGGTCTAAGATATTCCTGGTTGGTCTTACAATAATTGATCTGAGTCTACTTTGTGAAGGCTTCTTAGATCAATTAAGCATGCTAGTAATATATTGGAAGCTTCTATAATTAATAACTTGACAGGTCACCAAGATTAACCAAGGTAGAGTGAAGTCAATATAAATTCCTGACATTAAGAAACCATTTTTAAATAATATTTTTAGATTGAATTAGTGACAAATAATCCCAACCTAAAAATCTAATAAAATATATTAAACCAATATATTAGAGTCAATTTTATACCTATCCTTGGATGGGTCATCCACCTAGTAAAATATATTGAATTGATTTATTAAATTCAACTTTGTATCTGTCTTTGGATGGGGAACCATCTAGTTAATATATATATAAGCTATCTATCTGTCTGTCTGAATATAATGTTGCCTTGAGTGGGTTCAAGCTGTAAGCAATTTAACTGAATTGGTTTTTTTGGAAATCTATTTTAAAAGTCGATGATAAAGCCAAAAGCTCGATTTGGCTCATGCTTACATAAAATCCCTTACATACATCTTTAAAAGTATGAAGGTTGAATTGGTGGAGTGTTGCCTGAATTATATAAAGTGAGAATATAGGCAACTTTGACTTAAATAAATTCTTCTTTGATTGTGTTTATTTCTTTGAGCCCATGGCAAAAAGCTTTTTTATATAGATAATCCGACTCCAGAAAGTGTGGATTAAAATCGAAAGATAAGAGACATAATGTTTAAAAGATGGATTAAAGTTTAGAATAATTTTGCTACATTTTTATACGATTGAATGTTTAAACTTATGCCAAGGATTGGGTTGTCTGGAGAAAGTGGGCTTGAACAAATTAAAGAGATTTGAATTAAATTAGATGTATAAATTTTAATTTAATTACGAGATGGTTAACAATAATGGTTCAATTTTATTTATTTTGTATTGCAATAATAGAATTTCCACTCGAATGCATCACAAGACCTAAGTGGAAGCAAATTGTTTCAGCGTTAATGTATGTGTCACTGATCCAATTGGCTGCGTATTGTTTCAGAGTTAAAGAACGAATCACCTGATCTGTTTGGTTGCATATTGTTTCAGAATTAAAGCATGATAAACCTCCTGATCGAGTGATGCATATTGTTTCATAGCAAGCCATGCTTACCATTAGGGCTGCTTCGGCTAAGCCCCGGGCAGCCGCGACCAGTTTCTAGCTCTGAGTCACTCGTGTCAAAGATTTATTTTAAATCGATTAAATATAGAGTTTTTCCGTTCTGGCTACATCGGCCTAGAGCCGAAAGCTAGCCGGGGCTGAGCCGAAGCATCCCTACTTACCATTGCAGCATCCTAATTAGGATGCGACCAAGTAAAAAAGTAGTAATAATATTAAAACACAATATAATGATTTTCACAAACTTTAGAGTATATAGATATGTTTTTCAGGTATTTCCTATCAAAATGGTACTTAACACAATAACTCTAGCTGCTCTAGATGCTGAGATATAGAGTAAAATACCAGAATTTGGTTCGCGTTATAATCAAAGTCCAGACTCAACGTGATACATCTAATTTCACTCTTAATACACATACACATAAAAAACCAAAAACAACATATCTCTGTGAATACTAGGCTGATATTAATGTCCAATAGTTTAGTTTGAAGCTACATATCAGCTCTCTAATTTTTACTATTTTATAAAATGAAAGATTAACATTTTTAAACTATTTTTTTATCTTTTCTAAACTTAAAATTAATATTCAACTTATTTAAATTTCTATTTTATATTTATACTTGAAATATGGAATTTTCTTTTTGAAGAGAAAATAGAAATTAGTTTTTAAGAAACTCTTTCAAATAAGATTTTTTTAAATTAACTTAGTGATAAAAAGCCAACTTAAAAATAATAAAATATATTGAACTGATATATTAGATTCAATTTTACACCTGTGCCAAGTATATACTTCTGAGAAGTATAGTAAACAAGATAAATGGGAAAATAAGAAGATAATGACACTTTATCAGATATGAGTTTAGAGTATTATATAGTATCATGAGAAGCCACATACTATCCATGTACGTCATGGCGGTCATGGGGCTTATCCAAGTAGTGTTCCTCTTAGGACTAAAAATGTCTGATCCCCATAATAGATGGGTGAATGATAAGAGTGCCACCAACCTAATGATTAGTTGGGGAATCATTTGGGGATTCACTCGGGGAATTGCTTTCCCAAGAGGGACTAATTGAAGATGTTGCAACATCTGTAAGACTTCAGACTTTTCCAAAAAAAAAGGCTGCAGTTACATCAAAGCCTTGCTTAACCATCACCAATAAATTAATATTGCCCACTGGTAAGAAAATATAGATAGGATTGGGATATTAATTTTATTAATGAGCCTGAACAGGAGGAGATTGAATTTCTTGAAATAATAAAACTGTGATGTCCTTTATACCCAATTCTATGAAAAGAAGATGATAAGGGAATTATATTTAAGCATTATTAATTCATAATTTTTAATCAGAAATATATTATCAGGAGTAAGATTATGAAAGCTGGAAGTGAGGGCTTTTGACTGACATCAGTTTGGGCTAAAATGGTTCAGTATTCACAGAAATATAGGCAACCAAAGATGGTAAAAGTAAAAAACAACCAAAACAGAAGTATTTGTCACATTATTGAATGGATCAGCCAAAAAATAGTCTGTTTATGTTAAGGACAAAAGAACAATTGCCCAACCACCCACTTTTTTTGCTGTGTTTGCTATTTTATGCCTGTAAACTTGTTTAATTGTGCCTAAAAAGCGCTATTTGAAGTAAGGGTTTATTGTGCATAGAGCTTGGGCTTTACTTCCGAGGTTAATTATAGAACAATGTAGATAGGGCCACATACCTCCATAAAGAAAGCTGCATGAAACCAGTTGTTCCATTGCGCATGACTTTCTACTATGCCTGCCCACTCTCCCCCATTAGGAAAGTCCTTCTTTTGGTGCCTCTTTCCTTTGGCACTAATTCCCCCACCCCCACTATATAACCTTCTAACATATCAAATAAAGAACCAGTTTTGTCTTATTATCTTTTTATATTCTTCTGTCTTTACCCAGGCTGTCACTATACCACAACAGGTATAGTATTAAGATAAAGAAGTAGTAGACTAACTATTTGTAGAAATCAGCACCCACTGCTGCATATTTTATGATAGTATTGCCATAAATATCAACAGAATAGGAAATAGCAGTTGAGACTTAAACTCTAAGTCCTGAGACACCTATCCTTGGATGATCTATCCACCTAGTAGTAAATAAAATAGAAAATTTGATTTATATAAGTTGCTTTGTTTGTGTTTTTGAGATCCTGATCTTACTACACAACTTTGATGTGTTTTGTGCCTGATATGAACATTTTGTATTCAATTTTTTTTGTCCATTAAAGCCTGGATTTCTGTTAAATTAGTTTAAATTATATATTTAATGTTATATTTTGTTTATACACAACTTTGACTTTCTCCAATCTGCTTTTGATTTGTTCATCTCAAAAGCTATGGAAATTACAGTATTGTGTGTTTGTTTTTGTGATGGTATTATTAAATAAAACAAATATATCAATATATACATCAGAAAAAACATATTTAAAATATATTTTTGTAGTTATTTTAAAGCCTAATGTGTATTAGACAATAGGGATGACAGGCTTTGAAGTTAATATACAGTCAAATAAAAAATAATCAAATCAATTTGTTGAATTTTATTTGGTTGTAATATGAAAGGATATTAACAACAGGGTAACAGAACAGATGGAGTACACTGAGGTGAGTACACCATTAAGGGGTCAACAAACAGAGTGTCTAAATAAGGGAGTATCTTGAAATTGAGGAGTGAAACAGAAGCTACACAGACATATCAATAAACGTAGAGCAGCCAGAATGGAGGAATGGGCAGCATCAACCCTAAAGTACCTAATATTTCCAGGAAGGCTACTAAAGTTGCCACGTCCAAAACAGTGAGCAACAACACTGTGAAGAGAGTGTCCCTGGTATACTCCACTGTGTATTTCCAAAATGAAGTTATTATCAGTCTTATCAAGAAGGTGTAACCTAATATGGATATCAGTTACAAGCCCTACATAAGTGATAGTGACAGAGAAGATAACAAGGAGAAGCCACAGTGTTATAGAGCTGTGAAGGGGCAGTAGGTACTAAAAAAGACCACCATATTTCACACCAAGGTTCTCATACTGTGTGTCTCAGTTGAACCTGAAAAGACTTTGTCTGCCATCAAAAACAAGCATTTGGTGTGTTGAGCAACTTGGGTTGTTGCTGGTATGTTCAAAGCTACAGATAGATGTTAGCCTTGCCAATGTACTCTACCTAATCCTATGCAAGAGCACTACAGACTATAATAGAATAGAACTTTGAAGATAATTATGTTCATTGGGACTGTAGTACAATCTAGCCAGCAGCTGCAATCTATCTAGGTGTAAGTAAGAACTTGTTATCATCCTTTCAGGTGTCTGTATCAATATATACTACAACAACCTTTGTTTTTTGTCCTTTCAGACAGTTCTCAGTGGCTACCTTTGCAATAGTTCCATCTTTTCTGGCTGCGCCTATTCTGATTAGCTGTCCTTGGCACATGTGCTGCTACTGGTCTTTATAAGGTGTACATGGCACATCAGCTACAGCATAAACCCTTCTTGAGCTAGCCTAATGGCAATTATCAATTGGCTGTATCTTTACATGCCTCTCATGGCACTAGGAAACTATGCTGTGTTGCAACATTTTTTGATACTACCTCTTGGGGAATTAACACCCCAATTAGTTCACCAAATGACACACTGACCAACCATTAAGTTGGTGGCACTACTATCATTCAGCCATCTATTATGAGGATCAAACAATCCAGCTCCTAAGAGGAACAAAAATTGAGTAAGCCTTGTGACTTAAGAGGAACATTACTCAGATAAGCCCCATGACCATCATGACATACATGGACAACATATGGCTAATCATGATACTATATAACACCTTAAATTCATACCAAATAAAGTATTGTTATCTTCTTAAATTTCCCCTTTATCTTGTTTATTATACTTCCCAGAAGTATAAGCTCAACAGCTGTATTTGTTTGACGCTTAGAAATAGTCCCAGTTCTATCATCCTATTTTGGAAGGTAGAACTATGTTATTCCTGATTTCCTTTTTTGTTTTTAATCAGTGATCATTTTCTGGATGGCAAGCCTTCTGCTTATTAATAAGACAGTTCATGTTGGGGATTATACGCCATATAATAGCTGACTTGATCCAGTATTGAACTGTGGATTATCTTCTGTGCAATAGTGACCCAAACCAATAAGGAACTGATTATACTCTGTGTAATGCTGATGCAAACTTGGTATTTCCTAGCCTTTCACACATAATTTGTTTGATATATGTATATACACCCTTCAGGATGGGTGGGGCTGAGTTGATAAAACATCCAGTTAGATAGGAGGAGTGACATACAATTGATGATCTGTTGATCACTAGGGGTGTAATCAGTGATAATTAATATATTAGCTGACAATTATAAACCATATAATAGTTAAAAAATTATAATAAACTAGTGATTATACGGTATGTAACTGATAAGGATCTTCATGGAATGATTAGCCTGATCATTTGTGGTCAATCAGCCTAATCTCACATGCTGATTCTAAATACTAAGGGGATTACCTTAATCATGATGATAATAGACACCTATTACTAAAAGAAGTCTATAGAGATTGGTAGTGTGTCAGAAAAATCTGATCACTGATTGTATAGTCAGTATCTCAATATCAGGTTAATCCTCCTACTAGAGAAAACCATGTGCCTCTCCAAACTACTTAATAAGGAGCATAAATGGGAAATCCACTAGTGAATCACCCAAAAATACCATCTTGAACTGAAAAATATAAAGTCAATGATAAAATCTGTTTTTAGCATTGAGGCCTTGTTTTTATTTCTATCAAATGGTAAGCAGTGTTTGCTTCTTATGGAAGATTTTATGATTAAATGACAAGCGGCACTGTTCAAGGAGTAAAAATGAGGGTATAAAAGACAAATTAGAAATTTCTTGAGAGGTAATAGGTCAAATTGGGAGGGGTGAAGAGCATTCAAAATCCTTTTGAAGTGTAGCAGAAAATGGTGGTCAAAATTGAAGCCAAGAGAATCATTCTAAGAGGAAAAACAGAATAGACATTTTATAAAGAAGAAATATAAATATCTGGCTAAGGGACAGCCAAGGGGTTGTCTGCCAGTTTTATAACAACAGAAGCTAAATTATTAAACACTGGGGCAACAGTCACAAAAGATCAAGCTTTTATGAGTAAATCCATTTATTTCTCAGGGTGAATTAGATACCTAGAAACAAGTTTCTAGAGGGGATAGTGGTAGCTTCTGATTGATTGGTAAATATTTTTCATCAATTGTGGGGTCTGATTTCAAATTTAAATCAATGGTACAGTATTGTTCAAAAACTGTTGAGATAAATAAATATTAGTCAGTTTAGAATGTGCAGGTTCAGTCACACAACAAATTTCAACTTATTAGATCTAAATAGAAGATGATTCCACAGAAAATGTGTGCTATTTGGCAAAAATGTCCATTCACACAACAACCTATTCAAACTGGGTATGAATATATTATGATTTAACAACAAATGTACCAAACACTAGAATGCATGAGTTTTCAGTCACAGAACGCACCTACTATATTTACTATGTTTTTTATGAACACATGGAACTCAGTCACAAAAGTTACAAACTCAATCCAACAACCAACCCTGATGACAACTGAGACAGACAACATAAATATCAAATATCAAAACGCATGAATGAATCTATAATACTGTTACCAGATCATCCTAATTAAAAATACAATCTAGAATATAAAAAGGAATAAATATTCTGAGTGTCTATTTTGGGATTAGAATCAATAAAAAGGTCAAATTCATCCAAACACATGATTAACAGTGCACATTTACAGCCAAAAATAATTAATATAAAAATCTAATTTGAAATAAATGGTAGTGACTACAAGCTTTCATGCTGCTATATATGGAGAGATAAAAATTACAATAAATTATATAGATAAACTAATTTTAATTTTATTTTATTTTATTTTTATACCAAAATGGAAGCTTCACAACAACATAGTAACAATGGACCTGTTGTACACTGTGGTTGCAGTTGCCCCTGCAGGTCAAAGAACAGAGTTAGTGCAACACAAGTGTCTACTCAGGAAGGAGACAGGAGAGGAGAGTTCAATAGTGATATTTCACTGACACAACCAGTTCTTTAGCTCAAGGTGTAAGGGAACAGAGCATTCATCCTAGGGTCCCCAAGATGACCAGAAAATACACTAAGGTCATCATCACCAAAACGGTAAATGGCGTCACCACCAAGAGGGTGTCCTTGGTGTACAACCCTGTATACCGCTGCAATGATGTTCTAGCTACTATCCTGGAGAAGATGAAGCAGTCCTTGACACCATGTACAAGCCTTACATGAGTGATAACAAAGGGCAAGATTATGACAATGAGCCACAGTATTTCCAAACTACAAATGGGTAGAAGGTGCTTAAAAAGGTTGCTGTGTTCTATAGCAAGGTGCCTATGCCCTGTGTTGTGGCTGAGCCCATAGAGTTGCTTCCCAACACCAAAAGGCCCAAGTACCATGTTATCCACAATGACACCCACAAGACCTTTAACAGAAACATAGAGGAGACGCCGGACTACAAGAAGACTACAGCCATTGTCAGTATTTTGGAAAAATCTGCCTATAAGCTCTGCAAAACTTACCTAAAAACAGGTACTGTTCTCCCTTTGGAGAAATCTAAGCACAAACCAATCTTATTGGTTAAGGAACACCTGTGGGCTATCCAATGGTGGATCAATAGAAGCTGCCATCTTGAACTGGAAAATATTCAGTCAATGGTTGAGTCCACATTTGGGATTGGGGCTTTGGTTTCCACTTGCTATTGCACAGGGAAGAGTTTGAGATTCTCATGAAAAAAAAACTCAGGGTTTCTCCATACAATTGGAACATCCTAGGCAACATCAAATACTATCAAAAATACCCCAAGACATTCACTGCTCTCAAGGAAAAGGGTACCATCAAATTCTACTACATTGGTGAGTCCTCCATGAGAAACAAGTATGGTGTAAAGTTACACCTCCCCCTTAGGCCTCCACTTTGATTCCCATCAAATGCTTGGAGACCCCCACCAAATTTTGTTTGAAAAGATATCCAAAAGTTACTGAAACAGCCCAAGAAAAGCCCTTGAATTAATAATTGTGGAATTATTCCAAAGACGCCCCACCCAACCCACCCAAGAGACACCCCTGGTTAAATATCATGTGCAAGAGCAGTTGGGAGCAGTGGTAATTGTGTCCAAAGCAGGTTCATCAACTTTTAGTTGAGTCAGTTTTCCTTTTTGATTCTGTCCATTCAAAATTTATCAGGATCTTCTCACCTTGATCAATGCACTCATATGTGTTCATATCATTGTTCAATTAGTTTGGTGACATTTGATCTGCCACCCCAATCCCATCCCATCTGATCCCTTAAATGAATTCAAGAGTTGTAAAAGACCTTGCTTCATCATTCTCTACTCTAATAAAGTTTAAAAGGTTTTAGTAGTTCTGGTCATTTGGTTTTGTCTGTTGCTTTGGTGTTCATTTAATTCCTCTCCCCCCTTTGGCCTCCCAGGAATTATCAGTGACAACCTTTCAGTTATTGCTGAAACCACAATTTTGTTGTGGTTGAGAGCTAGGTTTTATTTCCTACTAACCTGCCCCCCAATTCTCACATATGGCTATGTTCCCAAAGGCAAAAAGAACTGCATGTCCCAGCGTGCGGCTGTCTGGTCTGTTGCATACTTTATGGTAGCCCTTCTCAGTCCCCTTGGCATTGAGCTCTATCAAACAATCAGGGGGTTCTTACAATAGTGGGACTTTTCTGAAATTTTTCTGATTGGTTTGAAAGACCCCCTGAGTAACTGGTTTGGGTGTCACCAATGTTATTATATTAGATAATGTTGGGCTCCACAAGGTGACTGAAATTCTTAATGAGTTCCCAGTGATTGAGCCTGGTACAGAAATTGGCTCTCAACAATTGGCTATAGCACATTTACACCTGCTATTTATTTCCTCCTATTCTCCATTCCTCAATCCAATAAAGGAAGTTTTTGGGTGGCTCAAGAGAGTTGTCAAGAAGGGGACACCATCTGGGCCAGATGATTTGTTTAATTTGCTGCAGGTTGGTGTCCATACCCTCCCAGCTGAAACTGTGGCCAAATTCTATGGCCACATTGATTTTTTTCTCCCTGTGTGCCTCTCCAAGAAGCCAATCAATTAAAGGCTTAGTTATTCCAAATATTTTATTCTGTATTTTATTTTTTAATATTTGTTTTTATTTAGTTTAATTTGTATTCACGTTCTTTCTGTGATTCCGCTTGTAAACTGTCAGATATAATAAACTTAACAAAGCAAAGCTGAATGAATGAAAATGTGGTAGAGGGGGGCTAAACTAACTAAGTTTGGCTCCCATCCCAAGGAAGGATCCACCAGGACACCATCCAGTGAATAACTGGGATGGCCGCTCAAAGTGGCGCCCACAAGGAGGACACAGCAGATAGTTGGGGGAAGTAGGAGTCCAAGCCCATCAGAATCATCCTGCTGAGCAACCAGGGGGCGCGCTTAGGGGTAGACTCTGATCCAACCTTGTCTCCTCCTGGGGCCAGTACAACTAGGACCTCAGAGGAGAGGGGCAACGGGGAAGGCAGGACTGGTGGTACTGAGGGAGATAGGTCAGGAGGCACGAGGTCAAGGTTGTCACAGGTGAGCCTTCTTACAACCTTCTCACTAGTGGTGAGGATATCTTGAGCTCGGCCAGGGAGGTCACCAAATACATGCAGGAATTGATCAGGGTTAGCACCCACATGATGGAATGAATGTGAGATGCACCCCCAGAGGTTGGGGGTGGTGCACCATATCAACACCAAGGGTGGTGCCAAGATGAACACCACAAACTTGGCAAAGGGCACCAACATTTTGCTCAATCAAATACCTACACCAGCAGGAACAATGATTTTTCTAAACTTCTTCTTATTCTTGGGGACTCAAATTGGTGACCAAGAAGAGGCCAAAGTCAAGTGGGATGGTCCTAAGAGGCAAGCAGGATACAGAAAACAGCAACCACGTGGAGAGGGACTTCAAAGACAGAGTTTCAAAGCTTTAGAGCGTATATAAAGCTCAGGAAAAAGCAAGAGCAAAAGCAAAACAAAATCAAAATTAAAGTAGTTAATTATACTAAATAAACTACTAAACTTTAAATTCAAATGATTATAATTTAAAGCAAAAGCAAAAAGCTTTAAAGCTGACGCTGGCAACATATAGGGGGCTCTGTAAAGACACAGAGAGGCCCAGGAACAAAGGAATAAGGTAAGGAAAGCTGAATTTCTACTAATAATCATAGAAAGTAAAAGGGGCCAGAGAGTGGACCCAAAAACCTAAAATTATGAAGTAAAAAAACCCAAACTTTATTTTATAAAATGAGCAATCAGGGGACTGAAAGTCCCCGGTCTTGCTTTAAGGGAGGAGTTTAGAATTCAGGGTCACCTGACCCAAGGCGCGGATTTGATTGGCTGCAGGAGAAATTTTGCAAGGTGAATCCAGTGAGTTGGAGGATTTTGCAGTAATTTCTGACTTTGACTCTGATTGGCTGGTATTGCTGGGGTGATTTAAATCAGCATCCAATCCAGTTGGATTAAAATTTGATGATTTAGCACTAACGCAACCTGATTGTTTAGACTTAATTAATTTCAAGTGCAGATGAGCCCAAGCCAAAAAATAGTCTAAATTAATCAGAGATTCCTCTCAAGTGGGAACCAAATTCAACACATTGGTATTTACCACCTGGAAATGGTATGCTAATAAAAATCTCTCATCAATTATATGGGCTAAATCCTCAAGGGAATTAAGGGGCTTGGCTGGCTTCTGAGGAGATTTCTTGGTGCAACGTGGGAAGATTGTCCTATCCAAGGCCAAAGGGGGAAGTGACTTTACAGAAAAGTAATATATGTAAAATATTTATTTTTTAATATTTATTTATTTGTTGTAGATGAACAATGTAAACATTTTATTTGTCAAAAGTAGACATATATAAAATATTAAAACTTTGAATTTGATTTAATGAGCTTTATTGGGGATGTGAGCGGTGGAATTTGAGGACTTGTTTTTATTATAAACTAGAAATTTTTATTACCAAAGTGTATGTTGACATGGCTCACGTACTATATAGCTTGTAGCAGTTTGAGTATGGGAGCACTGTGATACAATTGGCCAAGATAATCTTTTCTGGTGGAGCTGACATTCCATAGGTGGCAGCAAGAATAACAGTGTCCTGAATAATGTGCTCTATTGAGCTGTACCCAGACACAATCTTTTTTCCATCTAGTAAATGTCAAATTTTTTCCAGCTTAGTTATTATGTCTAGTTCTTTGCAAACCTCTACTTTTATCCCCATAATTATAACAAGACCTAGGTAAACAATTAAGTGAAGTCTCTGCCCTGCAAACAGGGCTGAGAACTCACAATTTTTTTTATTTAGGGTACTTATTTTATTTTTTAGGGGCATATTTGCAAAGGTTTTTTTCCATAGTCAGAAGGATTCCAGTCCTGTTGGAGCACCAGGAGGCCCCAAAGTCTCCAAGGACGTCCACAACATGGGGAATGTTGGTGGATAAACTGTTGATAAGGTCAGATACTTTTTCTTTAACAAAATTTAGGACATGCAATATTGTGTATACTGGCAGGAAACAGAAACATACTTCTTCTTGTCATCTCTCCATTTTTGGGTAAGTTGTGATATGATATTGTTGTAACTGTGCTGTTTTAGCAGAGTTACACGGGGAAAAATATTTAGAAGATAGATAATAATCTTTATTGTGAGATAGTGATTATATAGTTCATGTGAATCAAGGATAACAGGAACATGATTGGTGATCACACAGCTGGATGGAAGAAGGGGGTGGCTTAATCCTGATAATGAGTCAAGCACCAAAACAAGGTATCCACCAGGAAGGATCATCATCTGTTCATGTTGTTGGATTTGGTAATTTGAGTTGACTTCCTAGTCTGGCTTCACGTGACCGGATATTGGGATTGCGGGTCACAAACCCGCTTGGTTGGAACCTTGCTGGCAGGTCAAGCCTGCAGTTTTGACAATATGGTGTTGACAAAGTCTCAGAAAAGGAGGACAAATAGCTTTTATAATCTGGGGGCAGAACAAACTGGTTGGGGTGGATCTTTGGGGCCAAAGCCACGACCCACCATTCAGTGTCATCTGGTTTCTGTTGGAGCTCTGCTAGTTGGGTTGGGTTGATAGGGTAATTTTTATTTAATTTTTTAACATTTCAGATTAGACGGCTTTTTTCAGAACCAGCTGACACCTAATATGGGGGACATAGTTGCTGTAAAAGGTCTTGGTCACATGCGGTTTCAGGAATTGTTGTAGTGCACATTTGTGCTCATCTAAATAAAAAAATTAGTATAATACTTTTATTTATTTGATATTTTACTTTTTACATTGCTCTATATCTTTACCTATTGCCCCCTTTACAGGGGCTGCTTCACAGGTCTTCTCACTTGCAGGTTGCTGGTCATATTATGTTGGTTTTTTTAGCTGCTTGAATATCTCTGGATCCTTTGCCCACACCTTCACAGTTGCAAACCCCTGTGGCTTGAACTGCAGGTTGGCAAGAACATCTTTTTGTATGTTTAGGATCCTGGTTGCAATTTTTTCAGTTTTATTTGGTATCTTGTTCTTCACAGCCTTCACAGTAAGTTTGTTCAGTTTGTCACCTTATACCATTCCCTTGAGTATGTCCTTCACCTTTTGATTGACCTCCTTGATCTTGGCCACCACCACGTCCAGCTCTTTGATTGTTGCCTTAAATTCTGCCATGTTTTACATGTGCTTATCTCAACTCCTTTTATGCCAATAAAACATCCCAATAAAATATATTTATTCATTTGCATCTATTTGAGATTTAATAAGCATATCAATGAATATAATTATAAAAGATTTAAAGCTTTAAGTCATAATATTCAATTGATATTAATATTTTATTGTTTTTATATACCAACCCATTCCAGGTACCATGAACGGCATGTTTTGTTCAAGTACAATATCTTTTGTTCTTAACTTGGTATGCTAATTATGTACATAGTACAAATTTGTTAAAAAGAAATAATAATACAGTAGTTTTAGAAGCTATGGTGATAACCAAAAATGCCTCATATTTAAACAAAATTATTTCAGATTTAAGAAAAATCTAACTATCAGGTTAAAATATACACTCTGTTAACAGGAATTTTTGGTGTTAATGGGCAAAATAGGTCAACACAGCAAAGAAGTGCTCACGCGCAAAGCAAAACTATTCAAAATACAATCCAAAATACATTGATTCACAAACAAAATGGTGTGAGTTGACTTTTGGTGTACATATGTTTACTATGTGAATTGGTGATGAAATACACTCAAGCGCAGTGAGTCAAAAATCAACCCCAAAAAACACAATAACAACTCACTATGTAAACAAAATCACTCAAATGTTGTGTGCTATGGAATGTAATCAAGAATGATACCAAGGTATCTAAAATAGGGCACACAATCTGAAACACAAATTTTAAAAATATTGTGTTGGGTGTTTGAATTTGGCAGTAAAATCTGGGAAAACGGGTCAATTTTTTTTGAGTATTCTAAAATGGGCGTTGTAAACCCAAAAACAACTAATTAAGAAATAAAAAATCTATAATTGGGATATTGGGTGGGAAAAATATTAATTAAATATCCATAAACAGATAAAAGCAAAAATTAAAAATAGGGAGTAGCTTAATTAAGTTTTATTTAATATTTTATTAAATTCTCAAAATGGAAGGAACACAGCAACAGACTACCATTGCACCTGTTGTGCGCCACAGTTGCAGTTGCCCCACGGGTCAAAGAACAGAGTTAGTGCAACCCAAATGCCTACTCAGTAAGGAGACATGAGAGGAGAGTTCAATAGTGATGCTGCACTGACACAGCCTGTTTGAGGAGCACAAGCTGCTAGGGTGCAGAGCATCAACCCTTGGGTCTCCAAGCTGACTCAGAAGCCCACCAAAGTCACCACTATAAAGAAAGTTAGAAACAAGGAGGTAGAACTTACTTTGTATGTGTTTGACATTGTGTACCAGCAAGAGTTGGTCCCGTCAGCCATGCTGGAGAAGGTGAAGCCTGTACTTGATACTAACTACAAGCCCTACATCAGTGATGGCAACCAGGAAGAGGACAAGGAGCCTGAGTTCTACAGAACTGATGAGGGACAGCTAATGCTCAAAAAGGTTGCAGCCTTCTACAACAAGGTACTGATGCCTTGCAAGCCAGTCTCTGAGCAGGATCCCAATTCAACTACTCCCACTAATCCCGCTCAGAAGCGCATCCCAGATATCAAACACATCATCCTGCTCAAGCTAATGAGTGAATCTGGTGACTACAAGGCAGCCGCGGCTCTTGTAGGGGTGGATCCCAAGTACACCTCCAAGACCTATAACAGATTCATCCATACTAGCCGAGTCCTTGCCGCAGAGAAATCCTTGCGCATTTCCACTATACTCACCAAGGAGCACAAATGGGCAATCCACCAGTGGATAACCTGAGATTGCCCTCTTGAACTGGCAAATATACAGGCCATGGTTAAATCTACTTTTGGGGTTGAGGCTTCAATTTCCTTTTACTACCATCTGGTGAAGGGAATGCGCTTTTCCTGGAAAAAGCTGGTATCTCCCTATAATTGGAATAGCCCAACATACATTGACATCCAGAAAAAATACGCAGAGGCGTACACTGCCCTCAAAGCCAAGGGGACAATCAAATTCTATTACATTGAAAAATCAGTATTTTTCTTGTCTATGCAGAATGCATATGGGTATGTCCCAAAAGGCTCCATTGACAGGGTAGCTTGGTATCAGAAATTTTGGTTCTGCTCTCAGACCTGGCAGTCTGATTACAATCTTCTTTATTGGGTAGTTGAGTAATCTTAGTCATTGTGTTGATAGTATGCTTGTATGGCAACAAGCGTTACTTGCAACCTCTGGTATTTCCTTGGAAAGGCAATAGCTAGCAATGACCAAGGGAGGCAACTTCCAAGCGGCTTTATATATGGGCGGCTTGCTAGTTCTTTGAGTACTGACAATGGTCTTTGAACTCAGATATCTTCTTCTACTGTGAAAAGGTTCTACAGTAGGATCTTGGTATTATTTTCTGCCTTCCATTAGTCCAATGGAAGGGCTTTTATAGTGCCAGTGCTCTCTTGCCAGGATAAGATCATCTGGCGCATCTAACTCTTGCTTAGTAGTCTTTTCACCCCCAGATTGCCAGAATCAACCCCCAGAGTTAGGCATCCATGTAATGGCATGGGATTCCATATCATAGTACCCTGCGCTGGATACTAATTGCCATAGATTAATAAATAATCTAATAGCGTGCTGGCAGTGGTGGCGCTAATTTATGACTCTATTTTTAGCGCATGACACTTTGTTCCTGGGCAACCTTTCTTGCATGGATTTGCAATAGCACTGGCAGTTTGCTAGTGAAAATTGGACACATTCTTGTTGATCCTCAGAGAAACCCATAATAACTAACCCGGCAGTTTGCTATAGTATTCTGGAATAACTCTAGCCAATTAGGAACCAGTCATAATTATAGGTCTAAGATATTCCTGATTGTTCTTGTAATAAGTGATCCAAATCTACTTCACAAAGGTTTTTCAGATCAATTAAGCCTGCTAGTAATATTGGAAGCTTCTCCAATAGATGGCTTGGCAGGCCTCCAAGATATTCAAGGTAGAAAAAAGTCAGTATAAATTACTGACACTTGGCGAGCTGCAGTCTGCGCCACAGCATACTCAATGGTGGATCTCCTTAGTCCAAGGGGGGTCAAGCTGTATCAAATGATTTTGGGTTCTCACAACAGCTGTACCTTCTTGTCATTCCTCCTATTGGTCCAGGAGCACCTGAGGCGCACAAGCCCGGGCTTCACCAGCGTTATTGTGCTGGATAATGTTGGTCTCCACAAGGTGGCTGGTATTCTTGAAGAATTCCCAATGATTGACACCAGCATTGCAGTGGGCCCCCAGTAATTGGCCACGGCAAATTTGCGCCTTCTCTTCCTCCCTGCTTATTCACCCTTCCTAAATCCCATCAAAGAAGTTGTTGGGTGGCTCAAGAAAGTTGTAAAGTGTGGGACCCCAACTGGGACCAAGGACCTATTTGATTTGCTGCAGGCTGGGATCCACACCCTACCAGCTGAGGCTGTGGCCAATTTTTATGACCACACAGATTTTGTTCACCCCACGTGCCTAGTCAAACAGCCAATCAATTAAAGGCTTAGTGTGTCCAGCTTTTTTTACATTATATAATTTATTATTTAAGATTTATTAATTATCATTTTATATTTAGAAGCTTCTAAGCCCACAATCACATTTGGCAAGACCATCAATGGGTTAGTAATTTCTTTGTTTTATATTAATTTTTTTATTATGCCATCTGAGGTTATCCCAAACACTTGATACTGGATTATGTGAATAATTTATATCACTATTATCAAATAAAATAAAAAGTGGGATTAAAAAATTAAATGTAAAATGTACAAATTAGATTAATATTTTATTAACGTATAGTTTCATGCTTTTATGAAAACTGTTTCCATGATATATTTTGCAAAACTTGTTTGCTAAAATAAAAATTATAAAATTTATTATAATAAAAATAATATAAATTGCAATGAAACTTATTGGAATGATATTTTTATTAGATGCGTCTATAGTGAGTCCTTTGGTATGTTCCCACCTGGCAATGGAGATGGCGCACAACCTCCACTGCCACACTGTATACAGTGAATACACCCTGGTTAAAATATTTTTGGCAGCTAGTAAAAGGGATTATGGTGAGGTGGGAGTGAAGCAGCAGCTTCTCTGGCAGGGCTGCAGAACCGTAAATTCCAGCCAGGACCAGGGCGCCCTGGATCACATGGTCAATCAAGTTGTACCCAGGGGGACCTTCTTGTTTTCCAGGGAGAGCCGGGCCTTGTCAATCCCAAGAAGGACCCCATCTAGGTCCTCCATGCTTGTGTCCATTCCAAAGTAGAAGAGATACCTGAGGTAAACAACAAGGTGAAGCCTTTGCCCAGAAAAGGCTTCAGTGAACTCACACAGCTTATTGTATACTGTACTTATTTTCTTTTCATGTCTGGTTTTAGAAAAGGTCAGCTCCATGGCTTCAGGAAGCCCCATCTCATTGTCTCTCCAGGCCAACCTGAAGTTGGCAAGGAGAATTTTTGTCTTCTTTATGGCTGTTGCTTCTGCAACAGCCAATTTCAACACCTTGCACCCAAAGTTCTCTAACAGGTAAGACAGGGTGTGCTCCAGGGGATAGCAGAAGCAAGCAGCCACATGGGCCTGGCCCATCTCTGGTACATTATTGAATGGGAGCGTTGCCAGGACGTCCCAAACAAGCTCAATGGAGTTTACTGTGTAAACTCCACTGAGGTTAACCGGGTCCAGGCAGACCAGTTGGGCATCCTTGTAGGCAGTAACTGCCCACTAAGATGCCCCTTCAGCATGTGTAAGCTCAGCCAATGCCTCCCTGGACATTGGGAAGGACCTGTAGATGCAGTCCTCCAGCTCCTGCAAGACAGGGGGAGACAGAAACAGCTGCCTAGCCACATGATTGGTGTAGTTGGCGTAGAACGTGGCGGGGACAAACAGGACCAGAACATGGCAGATTTCACTGTCTATGGTTTCTAAAAAAAGATAAGTATTTACAAATTTTTATTAATTTTATTTTTTTATGTTACCTTCACATGTATCCTCTTTGCTGGCGGCTTTGGCAGGCTTAGCCATTCTTGGCGCAAGCAATTGTGCTGGCAATTCTTTGTCCTTGGTTTGGGCTTGCTTGGCTGGTTTGATGTGGACATACATTTCAGGGTTGTTGACCCAGACAGATGGCGCAGAAAGATTGTACACCTTAAACTGGAGGCCCTTGACCACTGTCTTCTGAATGTTTATAAAGTGCTTGATTGTATTCTCAGGGTTTTCTGGTATTTTGGGTCATAAGGGCTTTTGTGGACACCTTTTCTATTTTGTCCCCTTCAAGGATGGCAGACTTAACTTTGCTTTTGACCTTGCGGTCAATTTCTTTGATCTCTGCAATTGCAGAGTCAAGGTCCTTCAAAAGCTTCTCCAATTCTTTCATTGATTTCTACTAAAATTTCCTTATGTTTTTATAGCTTTCACCCCAATAAAATCTGTATTATTCTGATAATATTGCCTATTTGTCTATCCCTGTTTGTTTTTACATTACTCTAATATCTCATTTTTTACCCATTGTGTATATGTTTTACGCTCAACTCAATATGTGTTGTTTGCTTTGTGTCTGCATTACCCTTAATTGCCAAATTATTTTTAGCACTTTGCATAGCCCCTTGTGAAAATATTAACAACAATTTGGTGGTCAGCTAAATCTGAATTAGAAAATTATAGGTTAATTGTATTTAAATAAATTTGTTACTGATCTAAATTCAAAACATTAATGATAAACTTTAAGCCAATCAGGAGCTGAGTGATAAAGTGATTGTTGTGACATAAAGGGTCACCCAATAATTCTTTGATGCATGTTCCCTAATTAATCTGACTGGCTGGTTGATTTGCTAATGTGCGCCATTGCTGCAGTGGTAAGTTGTTGGTGGAATAGTGCTAACCCAGCAGCTGATTGGGCACTAGTCCACCAACAACTTGCCACAGCGGCAATGGCGCACATTAGCAAATCAACCAGCCGGTCAGATTAATTAGCTCACATACATCAAAGAGTTATTGGGTGACCCTTTATGTCACAACAATCACTTTATCACTCAGCTCCTGATTGGCTTAAAGTTTATCATTAAGGTTTTGAATTTGGATCAGTAACAACTTTATCTAAATACAATTAACCTATAATTTTCTAATTCAGATTTAGTTGATACCCAAATTGTTGTTAATATTTTTACAAGGGGCTGTGCAAAGTGCTAAAAATAACTGTGTTCTGGATCTAGATACATGACATAGTAAATATATGATTTTGTAGAAATAAGCTGAACATAAAGAATAAAACCAACTATAAACAAAGAGAACATGAAAAATTGAAATTCAAAATAAAGATAATATAAATAGAAAATGTTTGGCAACAGAGGGTTTATTGGGGCAGGGAAGAATGATGCCTAGTAGACAGAATAGCGCAGGAAGGAAGACAAAGAGGCAGTGATGGCCTGGGGGGATGGGATTAGGTGGGTGAGGCTGGAAGATAGGGGTAGTGGTGGCGGGGGTAGGGGTAGGGGTAGGAGGATTTTGCGTGATGGCTGCCATATACCGCTTGTCATATTTCTCATCTGTCATTGCCTTGATTGGCTGGGTTTGGCTGTGGCACAGGGTGGGAGGTGCTTATCCTTGTGTGATTGATTGCCCATGTTCACATGGAAAACCATTTGCACAAACAAGTCAGCCACTATTTGGTGACCAAAGAGAGAATTGTGGTCAAGGACCCCAAGATAGAGGTTGTTAAAAGCCTGAGGGCGGTGCTCCTGGAGTGAATATCTAATATTAAATAACATGACATCAGCCAGATGGATGTCAGAATGACCAGCTGGGTACACAGAGGCCTGGTGCCTGTGTTCCTGGATGGCCTCAAGAGCAGTGGAGCCACTCTCCATCTGGTGGCTCAAGAAAACCCAGTGTTTGGAATTTGAGCCATCCCAGGAGTCACGTAATCCACCAAGGATGTGGCTGTACTTGTAGCCATTGGTGAAATCTGGGTTTTTCTGATAGTAGACAAAACCCTTGGCTGAAAAAGCCAGAAAAGCACTAATGAATGTCCCCTTCTTGACCTTCTTCCTCCCTTTTTGGGTGGCGGCTCTTCCTTGGGCGCCAAAATTGTCAAAAGCTATCAATAACTTGTAGTACAAGGTAAACATGACATCATCTGACAGACTTTTCAGGCATCAGAGCCAGGGTGGATTTGATGGCAGGATCATACAGGGAATCCTCAGCACCATCCCATTGGTTGCTGGCAAAATTGGTAAGAATATGTATCAAAGCCACCTTTCCATGCATCCAGAGCTGCACCATGAGCTCAGACACCCAAATGCCATGGTGTGCAAGTTGCTTCCAGACCTAGGTCAAGGGAAGCTTGGGGTTCTGCTGAAGGAGGTCACACATTATTGGGTACACCTTGCTGATTTGGGACTTGGGGGCCTTCTTGGGCTTCTTGGCTGTCCCAATCAGATTCCCTTTGTTCATTAGGTTGTTGAACTCCCACATTATGATGGCTTGGGTAAATTTCAATTGGTCAGCAATCTGATCCCAGGACAGACCCTGCAGATTCAGTGCCACAATTTCCTGGAGAATTTGGGCAGTGATGATTCACTGCTTGGGCCGCAGGAGCTGAAGCTTGATTGGCTGTAGGGAGGGCAGGTTGGGTGGTGGCAGCAATTTGTTCTGGATTGAGGCTGCCATCCTGATTGATTGGTTGGCAGGCAGCTTGTGCAGGGGTGGGTACGGGAGCAGGGGCATAGCTAGACACAACATGACTACTGAACAAGTCAAAGCCATATGGGTTGGTGGTCAGGTATAGGTTGGCTTCCTTGTTACCTGCCTCAAAGGCTTGGGTGTAAACAGATGCCTCCACGTTCTGTTGGCAACCTCCAGAATTAACTCATACAGAATGGAACATCCTCCATGTCAACAATTCTCAAAAATATTTTTCTTATTTTCAATATTAAAGATTATTTTTTTCTTGATTAAATAATTGACACTGATAATAGAAGCAATGTTTGGTTTTTATTTTGAGCTTTTAATTGAAATTATAAAAGATAAAGCAAAAAAAATTTCTGGAATTGTCAACATGGAGGATGCTCCATTCTGTATGAGTTAATTCTGGAGGTTGCTGTTCTGTTTCTTGCCTCCATTGAAGCTGGCTTAGCTGCTGGCGCCATCAAAAATGTTGTTGCTGTTAAAAACCATTGTAAAAAACCTAGGATAAAATCACTAAAAGTAGAAATTTAAAACTTTATGATTTATTTTTATTGTAATCTCAAGTCCATATTTGGAAGGTTCTCAAAACCATTTTACACAAATCAGAATCCATAAAAATGAATAAAACACCTCTGTCCCTAAATTGGATAGCTGTTGATTGGCTGTAAAACTGTTATACTTTTATTTTAGGCTGCTCATACTACACATCTTGTGTGAGTTCATTTTGTTTTGTGCTTGTGTAATCTTGCTTCTAGATTGCTCAAATTTTGTTTCATTTTAGTCCTTCTGTTGATTACTCATATGAACCCTGGTTGGATTATAATATACTCCAGAACAGCATCTATTCATCTCACTTGTTGCATCAGTTCATTTTGTTTGTGGTTTAAACAACACCACTTGATATTTGATATAATTTTGTATAATGGGCTAGAGAAATTTTGTTTTTGGTTTGACAGTTGATTTATTAACCAAAAATATTTAAATTAATTGAATCCTGAATCTTGCGCAACTTGGATTTTTTTCAAATCTGAAATCATTTTGTTTAAATTTGAGGTATTTTTTGGTTGTTGCCATAGCTTCTAAAACTGCTGTACTCAGGGGTTATATGTAGATCATACAATTCAGAGAGTATATGTGGAGATTGGTTTGTTTTTATTGATTCTATTTAATTTTATTATAACTTTAATATTTTTGTAGAGCTACAAAAATATTAAATTCATAATAGAATTAAATAGATTTAATAAATATTAAAGTAGATGAATTTAACTTGTTGCATGATTAAAATCAATCATTACTGTAGTAAAGTATAAAATATATTTTATCACAATAACAATAACAATGCTTATAATGAAACCAATATAAATTATAAAAATAAATAATTTTTGGGGGGGCAAGGTTTAATCAGAAAAATATGGGATTGGGGAGGAAAACTAGTTGGAGGCTGGATTGTGGGGGGAGGACTTGATTGACTGGGGGGTTGGTTATAGTCACCTGGGAGGATTGGCTGGGGACTAGGGAAGCTGGAGGACCCAGTGGCGCATGAGTGCCTTAAGCAGCTTGGAGGAATTGACAATGCATGATATCATATTCAGACTTGGAGAAAATTGTGATTGGCTTGTATACCAGATATTTGCAAGGGGTAAGCTGAGGATCCTTTGATGATTGGCTGCTGCTGTGAGTGTTCAGGGCCATCTTTTTGAGCATGTCAGCAACCTTCTGATGAGGAAAAAGCACAGTGTGATCATTGGCTGCACTAATCACATGGCTGAATATTGTGAGGCTGCGCTCATGGATTGTGTCCCCAATGTTAAAGAACAACACATCACCCAGGTGAAGATCAGCATGACCAACAGAGAAAATTGAGACGTTGTGGCCATCTGCTTGGATTTTTTGGAGGCCACTTCAGCAAACTCCATTTGGTGGCTCAGTAATATTTTGAATTTTGATTTAACTGAGTTCCAGGTGGCAAGAAGGTTGGAGAGGAATTTCCTGTACCAGTACTCATTGGTGTAGCTGGTTGCAGTTTGGTAAAATACAGTCCCTTTTGGGGAAGCTTATAGGAATCCACCAATGACAACCCCCTATGTTTCCTTCTTTTTACCCTCATAGAGTTCTTTTTCCCCAATATGCCATAGTCTTGGACTTTTAATGAAAATTTATAGTAGCATATAAATATGAAACGGTTGGAAATTGAGAATAGTCAACAGTTAATGATGGCACTAATCACATGGTTGTAGGGAAAATCAGAGCCACTATTCAAATCATCAGGGGCCAATTGGTCAGAACCAGAATACTAATGACACACCTGTACATCCACTGCTGTGCAGTGCGGCAGGATATGAAGATGCCTTGGAGCCCAAGTAGGCAATGGGCCTCAGTCATTTGGAGGTATAGGTCCTGTTAGAGAATGTCAAGCATTATAGGATAGGTATCCTTGATCTGGGATTTGATCTGCTTCTTTAGCTTCTTGGCCAGCTTTGCACCACCTCTCCTCAAGAGGGCTTGGAACTTACACTTAACCACTGCCTCAGTGAATTAAAGGCAGGTGGCAATTTCCGCAAAATTTACACCACTCTGCTTTAGGCTCACAATCTCCTCTATCACCTCATTGGTTACAAGTTGACGTTTTTGGGGGCCTTTGGGAATGAGGGGACCTGGATTAGGCAGGGCAAGGTTTAATTGGCCTAAATTCTTAAGCAATGACTGGATAGGGTTAGAGGGGGACACAGTTTCCCAGTCTCCAAAATGTGGCACAGTCTCAGGTTGGGTCTGGTCTTGGGGAGCACCATATTGGCTATTGGAAAAGCCACCTGTGGATGGGCCTGGCAACACATATAACTTGGCCTCCTCATGACTTTCATTGAACTGGGTATAGACAGGGGGCGTGGCAGTTGTACTCTCTTGATCAGCAGCCTGAGATTGGAGTAGCTCCTGATGCTTCTCCTCAACAATATCAAAGTTATCTTCACTGATGAAGCTCATTGTAAACAAAAAGTAATTAAAGTTCTATTAAAAACAGAAAAGCAAAGAACTTATAGAAAATTAATTATATTTAAGTGTGTGCTCCTTTTTGAGACGTTCTCTCAGACATAAATGCCCAAATTTAGAAGCACATACATTGAAAATAATGCTGTAGCTCCCTGAATAGATTTTGGTGGATTCACTCTGGAAATCCACTATTTCCAATTTGAGTCCCAACAATAATCAATATTTTCAAAAAATGAGTCATTTAGTGTTTGAGCTCATCACTTTTGTGACTGAACCTCATTTGTTCTCTCTTTGTATTATATTTATCACACAATCATTATCAAATTTGATGTAAAATGCTTCAGGAAGTGACTTTTTTGCATTTGTTTTGAATTTGAATTCCATGTGTTTGCTGTCTCATTTTTGGAATTTGGCATTTGACTTTATTTTTGTTGTGTGATTGACTATTTTTGTTTTCTGGCCCTAGATAAATGGAAGCTTTATTGAGTAGATTGACCTTCAACTGGTTCCAGTTGAAATTTGTTGTGTGACTGAACCTGAGCGCTCTAAACTGATTAATATTTGTTTATCTCAACAGGTTTGAAAAGTACTGTATCATAATCCATTATTTTTTAGCAACCAGCGGGTCAAGCACTACCATTGCCAAATAGTTAATAACATGTAATTAGCTTGTCATAGTTAATAGGCTAAAACAGGGCAGATTCAATTTTTTAAGGCTATTTAAGCAACTCCAGCTTTAACTCATTTTTTGTCAATAACAAAATTTAAATTATTCAAAATTACCAGGGGTTTGGTTGTAGCTTTTATTGGTTTCTTGTCTTCAGATGGCATATTATCCCTTTCATTTGATTTTTTACCATAAAAGAAGAAGCTCATGGTGTCCCCCTACAATCATAACAGTGTATCTAATATCAAGGCCTATCACAAATATGCCAAGACATACTGAATTTATATAGAAAAGAAATAAATAAATTTTATTATATAGATGAATTTTTGTTTTTGTTGTCTATGTACAATGCATATGAATATGTACCCAAGGGTGACTAGGATGGAGTATTCTGATGTACATCTGCTTGTAATATAGCCTACTTGGTGGTAGCTCTTCTTGATCTCTTGATCATCAGAATGTATCATATGGTCAAGGGTTTCCATAATAGTGGTACCTTCATCACATTTCTCTGGTTAGTCTAGGAGAAGCTCAGGTGCACAAGCTTGGGGCTCACTAACATTATTGTATCAGATAATGTGGACTCTAAACTTGGCACATATTATCAAAGAATTTCATATTATAAAAACAGGAGTGGTAATCAGCTAGCAGTAATTGTCCACAGTGGCAATGTATCTTGTGTTTTTGTCTTATATTCCCCATTTATAAATCCAATTGAGGAGGTCTTTGGGTGGCTTAAGTATGTTTTCAAGGAAGGTAAATTATCTGGTCCTTAAGCTTTTTTTATTTTCTACAGGTTGGTGTGTATAATCTTCCTAAAGCCACAGTGAAGAATTCCTATGCACATTCTGATTTTTACAGCCCTGCCTGTCTTGCAATGCATCCAATAAAGTAAAATAATTGGCTTATCTTTTTTATTTAGGTTAAGCCTAATATTTAAATTATATCACAATTTATATGTTTAGTACTATATAAATTTCTGGTAATAAAATATTTAGCTAAACAAAAAATCTTAAAAGAAATAAAAATAAAAGCAATAAAATATTTATTTGAGTTAGTTGCCATGATTTAATCATTAAAAAGTTACAAGGATAATAGAGTAAAGTTTTATTTATAATTGGTTCAGTGATATTCCAGAACTTGCTTCTTGAGGGCATTCAAAATACTAACTTACAGGGAATATGTGGTCTTTGCCCCTTGGTGAAAAAGCTCTCAACAACACAAGAAAGGCAATAGAAGATCTAATTGGCCAGGAGAATTTTTCAGGTGGGGCAGCCATCTCATAGATGGCATCAGGGCCCAGAATGAACCTGACAAGGAACTAAATAGCATTGGGGCAAAGAAATGTGAATTTACAATCACAGAATTCCCCAATTGGGCTAGAGAATAAGGGTTTATTAATTCACGCCTCAATTCTCCAGGAGCCAAAATTAATACCCTGGGAACACCTGCACCTGGAGGCACCCACAGAAGGGGTGTTTGCCTCCAAAAGCGTTTTCAATTAGCTAAAACCCTCAGAAGTTGGGGATTTTGGTCCCCAAAAGTCCTCTAGAAGACCACAAGGTTTGATCCAAGCGCCAGGATCTAATAATAGTGTGTTGCCACCCCTGGGCAGCCAAGCAGATAATGCCATTGCCAGGGAAACAATGGCATGTGACCAGCCAGCCAACTTCCCAGCAGTATATAGCTAGGGAAGTTGGAATTTCCCTCCTTGTTGACATCACACAATAAAAATGTTTAGTTAATGCAATCAAAGCATTTATCTTTGCAGGAGTTTATTACATTATCACAAATCTCATATTGTTGTTACTATCAAATATAGAGTACCTGCAGATCCAACGCCAGCACTGGGGGAGAGAGCAAATTATTTCTGCTTCTAATCAACCAACATTTGCCCATGTTCCTTCCCCCAGAGTACTAGACCAGGAGCTAGTTCCTTCTCCTGTATCTCCTCTCTCTTCTGATGTGTCCCTCAGCTTTGCCACCTTACTCTGCCAAGCCAGCCCATGAGTTCTACCACAGGAGAGCTCCCCCTAATTAACACCATCTCATCCTACAACTACACCAAGCTTGGGTTTGCTTATCTAACCATGCTGGGTCTTGCCAAGCAAGTGATTCCTCACATGAAATCATGGCGTCCTTGAGCCACTTCTTCAAACTATGTGATGAGGATAGCCCCTGTCATCTACTGCTCCTTTCAGTATATACTCTTCCCTTTGACCAAAGGCTCCCCTGAAGGAAACCCAGGCTGTGACAAATGGCTTCCAGAATCATGGTGTCCTGAATTAAATTCTCTATCAAGCTGCAACCAGGAACAATCTTTTCCTCACCCAGGTGCTGGTGTGATTTTTCCAGCTTTGCAGTAATCCCAGGGCTTCCCAAACCTTGAATTTGATACCTGATAGAATGATAATGCCAATTCAAGCAATTAAATGGAGGCTCTTCTCTGAAAAAAGGGGTGAGAAATCATAAACTTTATTTTAAAGACTACTGATTAAATTTCTATCTTATTTTTTATCAAGTTTCTTCTTTATAGTTGAAGGCACATATGTCTTTTCCTTGATCCCCACTGCCCCAAAGTCCCTGAAGATGCTTGTCACCTGTTCCACAGCTTTTAAAAATCCTGAGGTAAGCTCTGATAACATTCTATTAAAAATTCCTACTATTTAGTAAATTGTGAATTCCTTTGGGTGTAATAACCAATTAGGTGTGAGATTAATTTTGTGGTGTAAGGAAGAATATTTTCTAATTAGTATCTGGTTACTGCTGTGAGGATGTATTAGATAGTCATAAACCATAAAGATACCATGACATGAGCATTTTATTGGTCAAAGTATCCCACTAAGATTTTCAGAAGGTAGTAGATTGTAGTATAAACAGCTAGCAAGGTGTTAAATCTGGTAGATAACAACTGGAGGTTTGGAGTACATACTGGATGAGTCTAGTTGTTCTAGCTTGTTGTAATAAGCCTTGTCAGTGATATCTAGAATATGACCAAAATTAGCAAAGTTCTGCTGCTGGCCTGAAATCCCCAGGCAGGCTATGAGGACAGCTGAAAAGATGAGGTGGTTCATATTCATCCTGGGAAGGGGATTTTTTAATAATTTAGTCTTTACTTTTTTGTTCATAAGTAAAGTATTTTATATGATATCTGATTAATGAGTATTCTATCAATGATAGCACAACCTATCATCAAAATAGTGTTTTTTATTATATAACTTCCTCTATTTGGGGCAAGGTATGAGAGGAACAAGGGATTAGTGTTGCAACTGAACCAATAATAGTTCAGTATTTGATTGGGGAAGACAATAGTCAAATAAAAAGGACAAGAATAAGAAAAAGATATTGTTTATTGATGAATATTGTAACTAATATACCATATAGAGAAGTCACAAGTCCACAGGGGGTGGCACAGTGGCAGGTTTAATATAAGGTTTGGGTTGTGGAATAACTTGTGCAGAGATCAGCGTTTTAAATTGGCAGTGCTCCTAATTAGAATAGTGCCCGCAATTCAACATTCCCATCAGATTGATCCATGTCGTTAGAAACGTCATGGATTGACTCATTGAGTGCCCCCTGTTTATTGTGAGATACATTAGCAGGCAAGGATAGAATTTTGATTGCAACATTAGGGTCCCTATTATTTGAATCTGGAGATAAGTTGCCTTTCCTGGCTGGGCCCCAATAGTTTGATAGTCTGATTTTTGGCCCAATATTGGAGTCAAATCTTCCTGTATCTCTTGGGTCTCTGTAATTTCTTTAGTGATTTTCTTTACTGTGCATCAGGGGTTTAGGATAATGGAAGTTGAGAACTTGTCATTTGTGAGTTTAGGCTCAAAAATAGATTTTTCATGCAAATTTTAAAATATATATATATATATTTAGAAAATTCTCTGAATTGGCAGGTGCCCCAGGTTGCTAGCCCCTAATAGGATGGGTGGGTCCTGGCCTGGGGACTGCTGGCTAAGAAGTGGAAGGCTCAGCTGGGCTAGCTGATGAGAGCAGGCAGGCTCTCAGGAGCTGTTATGCAGTCTTCAGAGGCCTGCTGGCTGGTTGTGCGGCCTGCAGCTGACTATCTGGTAGAGTCTGTGGGGGGATTGGAATCCAACTTTGTATTGGGGAATCAGTTTCTTAATTAAGGAGGCCTGCTGTTAATATTGGGTGTGCTGTTTATTGTCTATGTGGGTGTTCCTGGCTCAGGTGGGTTTAACAATTATTGTTGCTCACATCTTAGTATCAGGAATATTTGACATGGGTATCAGAACCTGACCTTCTTCTGGCCTTGCCTCATTTTGGGGGAGGATTGTATTAGGGCATCTTTTTTATTTACTCCCAGAATAATATAATTAATGACCTATTCAGCTTCCAGTTAACAAAAGCAGGTCAACTAAGATCAGAGGTGCTTCAGTTAGCTCCATAACTCTCCCATCTTATTTAAACTCTGTTGTCTAGAGCTTGGCTAAACTCTTGAGGAATAGGGTAAGCATCACTCAGTCTTTAACCTTTCTTCAAGTACATTTAGGGTTGGAACCATCTAACCCCCAACATTGCTTTTTTAATTGCCATATAATGTCTGTAATACATGTGTTTTAAGTATAAGATGTACCTCTTCATTGAAATTCCCAAAATAAAAATATTAATAGTGTTTTTTATTTATTTACCTTGTTCTTTATTAGCCCTGTCTTCTCCTTTCACTGACATGGTCTTCCTGGGCTTCCCAGGTAAGCTTTTTTGCTCCTCAGAAGCTTTTCTGGGTTGCTTCTTTGATTTTCACTGTAAAAACATCTCAGGGTCCTTTTCTCAGGATTATGCCACCTTAAACCCCTTAGGTTTGAACTTCAAGTCCTCAAGCACATTTTTCTTGATATTGAGGAGCCTGGTTGTGAGTTTATATGTTTTTTGGGTATTTCATCCTTTATTCTCTAATAGTAAATTCTTTATTTTATTCTCTTTAAGCAATTCCTCTTTGAGCTGGTCCTTAACTTTTGGGTTGTCCTATTTAATCTTAGCAAATGTGTTGTCCAACTTGCTAAATGATGCTTAAAGTCTTCTCTATTACTCATGTACTATTCCACCTAAAAAATTTTATACTAATAAAACAATGTCACTGAGCTAAATTTTATTTTTCTACTTGTAGATTAATTCCTGATTATCCCTTCACTTGCAGATTCTCCTTCTTATTTTTTGATTCATATGGTCTCTTTTTTTACTGTTGACATATATTTTTGCCTTCTTATGATTTTCTGCGCTGTCTTTTTCTTTACTGCTAACATATTTTTATTGAAAATATAATGTGTATGTAGGAATATACATTTCGAAGTGCTTCATATTACTCCTCTGCTGCTATACGTTAATTTACTTTTTTATTTTAAGTTTAATTCCAGTTGATGACCAATCAAATGTATACAATCAAACACAAGTACAAAGTTTCAGCCATTCTTAATATGCTTTTATTTTTCTATTTTCATTGGCAATTGGCTCTGAAAAGCCCATAAATTGGTTTCTTATGTATATTTTAAATGTGTAATTTAAGCCTATTAACTAAAACATTATGTTCTTTGTAATCTCCATTGGAATTTTAAGCTATGTACAATCCAGCACCCAGTTAACGGCTTCTATGATACTAGTTTTTCACAGGTTAATTTGACAATGTATCACAAATAACAGTATATTTTAGTCAATAGGCTTATTTAATAATTTAAACCGAGCATAATAAACCAATGTATGGGCTTTTTCAGAGCCAATTTTCAATGACAATAGAAAAATAAAAGCATATTAAGAATATCTGTTACTTTGTACTTGTTTTTGATTGTATACATTTGATTGTATCATAAAATGAAAGTAAAAATAATATAAAAATTTAATTTGCATTGTTTATATTAAGAACATAACCTTAAAGATGAAGTTTTTGTTATATATTTAATTATATATTATATTTATCAAAATAAATGTCCCAAAAAAATAGACTAAAATAAATTGAATAATTATATAAAAATTGAGTTTTTTATGGAAGGAGGTTCATTCACAGCAATAGGAAGGGTGATGGAGGGACATGGCAAATTAACTGGTAAGCTTGAGGGGCTGGGTGGAAGAGGCAATAATGGCTTGAAAGGTAGGTGGTTGGGCTTTATTGGGTTGGTTTGGTTGACTGGGTTAGCTTGGAAATATGGAAGTTGGAAAAAATACTAGTGAATAGCTATGCTATTCTGGAGAAATATGTGACTTAGGGCATTGTGCTTTTGTTTGGGAACCACTATGATTGGTTGATATGAATGGAACTTGCAAGGAGGCAGTTAGATATCCTTGAATGCCTGGATACTCTTATTGAGGTGAAGAGCTAGATTAGTGAATAGATCAGCAATTTTTTGGTGTGCAAATATTAAATTGTGGTTGTGGACAGAAATAATTACTTGATTGAATGTCTTGGGGGTCCCTTCTATCTGAGTTTATTGCCAATATTGTAGAACAATAAATTACATAGGTGCATGTCTGCATGGCTGACTAGAAATATGGATACATTATATCCTTCTTCTTTGATCTTCATAATGACCTTTTCTCTGAATTTCATTTGGTGGCTCAGGAATACACAGAAATTTGCATTGACTAAGTTCCAGATACTGATTAAATCCTTGATAAATTCTTGCATGCACAAAATTGGTTGAAATGGTTGAAATTTTCCTCTTTGTGGAAAATTTAAGGAATTCATCAATAAAAGTACCCTGTTTTGCTTATTTTTACCCTTGGGAGTGTTTTTGGCTATTTTATAGTCTTGAAGATATAGTATTATATTATAATAATATATTAACATGAATTCAATGTAAATATTGAATAGGCATCAGGTTATGATAGTACCAATTTATTAGTTGTATGAGAAATCATTGTCATGATTTAATTCAGCACCATGGTGATTGATCATAATCAGGGTCTCAACAACTAGTCTTTTCATCCAGAGCTTCTCAGTGCAGCTAGTGAAAAAATATCATGAAGCCCAAGCTGTAGCCTGACTTCATTCATCTGGAAGTATGAGCCTTTTTGAAGAATTTTCATAATAATTGGATAGGCATCCTGAGTTTTAGCTCAGGAAACACCTTCTGTTTTTTTAGCAACCCCTGTGTTCCCTCTCTTTATTAAAGCCCAAAATTCTCATCTGAGTGTTACTTCAGAAAATTTATATAATTGGCATTTCTGAAAAGACCATTACACTCATTTTCAGACACATTTTTTCTTATAAAATTTCATTGGTTAGAAGTTATTATTTTTAAGATGAATTGGTTATAGTGGTACCCAGACTGGGATCAGCTGTAGCTGATTGGTCTAGATTACCCTGAGATTTTTTAATCAAGGAAAAGGGGTTCAAAATTGCCTGGTTTTTCTCTTATGATATAGGCAGAGGCTGGTCCTGATCTTGGGCTATCTCAGGGAGGCTATCAAAAAGCAAGATTACAGCTGAGCCAGGCAACATTTGCAGCTTCTCCTCTTACAGTAGTTTTAAAAGCTATGAAAACAAGCAAAAATACTTTGGATTTAAACAAAATAAATCAGATGTAAACAAAGTTTAAAAAATTATATTAATTTAGAATAGATTTCTTTATTTTTAATTTTGTTTACATCTGATTTATTTTGTTTAAATCCAAAGTATTTTTGCTTGTTTTCATAGCTTTTAAAACTACTGTACTGGCTTAAGTTGATCTACTGAGTGTAAATAAGACCTGTGATAGCTGTGTACCCTTGATCAATAACCTGGTATTGCAGGGAAACAGTGCCCATGTCAACAGTGGCCATGTTGACATTTTATTGATATGGCCACTGTTGACTCAAAAAGTTAATTCTACTAATATTTTTGCTAGTTGTGCTAGCTTAATTCCCATTTTTTAAAGCGCTCAGGGTGTGAACCCAGAAAACATGACAAAATTGTTGCCATTTTGACACAATTTAATATTAAACTTAATAAAAATTTCAATTTAACTCAATTTTTTTTACTTTTACTAATAAAATTTTATTTTTCATCAAGTTGTTTTCACAAAGTAAAAGCGTCGATGTCAACACTTTTTAAGCCTAACTTATTTTTAATAATGTAACTGAAACATCTACATTAAAAATATTATAAGTGTAATTAAAAATGTTTTTTATTAAATTAATACTTTAGATTCAGAACCTGTTGGGAAAAATGCAAGATTTTCAAATTCTTTTGCATAAACTCACTACCTAAATGAAGTAATTTTTCATCCCATAACAACTTAAATTTTTATATAAAAGGATGAAAAATATTCCAGTAAGTTGGTGAGTTTATGCAAAAGAATTTGACAATCCTGCATTTTTCCCAACAGGTTCTGAATCTACAGTATATAGAAATAGGTATAGTGCATATAGCAGTTCATTAAAATGTTGATCTTATAAATCTATTTGTGGCACTTAATCCAACTTTAATATCATAAATTGATTTGTGGCTAACAGCAATCCCATAATTTAAGCCCAGTTTGCTATGTAATTTACTATAGAATTTATTATTGATAATAATGTTGAAAATCAGAAATGTCAACTATTTACTTGTTATCAGCCACTGCAATGGATTCAAGCAAATTAGAGTGGCACAATTAAGCCTAAATTACTATGACACAGCCTATTGAGGATGTTGTAAGTGGTGAAGTTGACACTTTACATTTTTTCACTACCCAAGACAACTTTCTTAACAACTTCCAATATATGACATGGTAAAATATCATATTCCCACCCCCTAAACATCATTTTTAATAAAGAAATAATTAACTTTGATGATTTTTTAACTTATTTTTATATGTTTTATTTTCATTTTATTATATGAACAAAATAACATCAAAAACAGTTAATGTTTGCTGGTTTTCTTTTTTGATTAAGTGTACTATGAAAAAAACATAGTATTTTTTTTAAAAAAATGTCAACAGTTCCAATGTTGCCTTTGTTTATATTCTACAATTTCCTTAATTGACAGCGGGAATTTAGCATATTTTTGCTGATTGTCTTTCATAATGTTTACACTTTTCACTTCTCACATATGAGACTTTTATTTTCAAATAATAAAAACATCTGAAATTTTGATGTGTTGTATTTTAAATTCTTTCTTTTTCATATTTTTAATTTTAAAATAAAATTATTCTCTTATTTTAATCTTTCTGCATATGTCTTTTAACTTTTATCTTGTTGGCTTAAACTTAATAAAATAAATATTTTTACTCAAGTTTAATGGTTTTAAATTTTAATAAAAGCCCTGTAAGATTTAATGTTTATTATGTTTTTATAGTTGTTTTGATTTTTAAATACATTGATTTATTTTAGAATCTTTTATTAATTATTTTAGGACAAGAATATTTCCAAACAGGAAAAGGGCATCAAGAGTCCCTCCAAGCCCACCCAAGCTACCAATAAAAAGGCATTAAACACCAAGAAGGCTGCACCCAAACACTCCCCCAAGCCCTCCCCTGGGCAGATCCCAACTCACTCCACTGGGGGAGAGGAATCTGATGGCTCACTTACTGATCACAGTTTCTATAACTTGGCTTCAGATGAGGAGCCCTCCAAGAAGCAGCACCAGGCCCAAAAGACCCCACCTAAGGATAAGTCTCCTCCACATGAGGAGCACCACAAAAAGCCCCCTTCTTCTCCTCCACCAAGCACTCCTGGTACAAGCTCATCAGGGGATGATTCAAAGCCCCAGCCCAACTAGTTTCTTGACTTTCAAAATGCCCCTGCTGGCCCTTGGGACTCTCTGTTGACCCACAATATTTGCAATGTTGACAGAAAGCTTAAGTTTCCTTCTTTCTTGCCTAAGTAATTTCCCATAATGAGCGTCAAGGGTGGGCCAGCCATGGTGAAAAATGGGTATATCTTCAGCTGCAACAATGCCAACCAGGGCCTTAAGAGCTGCCACTATACCTGCAAGGATCACTCTTGCCCAGTGAGGCTCAAAACCAAGCACTGGGGCAAGGTGCAAACAATCAATAGTGAGCACACTTGCATAATGCCAAATATCACTATAGCCTGTATCTTCAAGTGGCATCTTGTCCAGGTGATGCCCACCTCCAAAGATCTTTCCCCCACCCAGCTGGCTGTGCTTGCCTACAAGTACCTCTACCCTTCTAATTTGAAGAGAGTTCTAACCCACAGTCAGTTGGTTAAGTTTGTGATTAATAGGCGTCAAGCTTCCAACCCCCTGGCCAAGAGCGCCACCAATGTCAAGGACCTGGTCCTCTCTGATGCCCTAAAGAAGACAGAGGATGAAGAGATCTTCCTGATCCATGACAATGGGCAGAAAGTAGATGATAGAATCATGGCCTACACCACAACTCAAAACCTCTAGCAGCTGAACATTGCTACCACTTGGTTGTGTGACAGAAAATTTTCTACCTGCCCAACCATCTTTAAGAATCTTGGGGTACTTCATGAGCATTTTGACATCCAGGTCATTCCTCTTGCCTGGTTCTAAGACTGAATTCTACGCCAGGGCCTTCAAGATTGTTCAGGATGCTTTAAGCTCCCTACCTGTTAACAAGCTCCCCCTCCCACCCACATCACCAGAGCAAACCCTTCCTTTAATGAGAAGGATGAGTCTTCCCAGGCTGCTGAACAGCTAGCTCATGCGTGCTCACTTGGACCAAAGGTGATTATAATGGAATTTGAGCTTACTCAGTTCAGAGTCTTTGAGGCCACCTTCAATGGAGAAGTTCAGGGCTGCTTCTTTCATTTTAGGCAGGCCCTCATCAAGCATCTCAAAAGCAAGAAGGAGCTTTTTGACAAATACCTTAATGATGGTCAAATAAAGTGCCACTTTGCCCTCACCCAGCTTGCTCCCTTGGCTTTTGTGAAGCCTGAGCATACAGGGTTGGCTTTAAGGCCATCCAGGAGAACACTTATGTCAAAAAGAACTCTGCCATTTTCAAGGGTTACCTTGAGTACTTCAAAAAGCAGTGGGTAGGCAAGAAAGTGACTTCCAGGAGAGGTAAGAGTGGGGATAATGCTCTCTGGAACTGCTAAAGCACCTTAAGACCAAGTTTGGGGCCAATCCCAAGTTAAACAAGTTCTTTGCCAAGCTGCAGGAGGAGCAAGATTGAGATGTCTCAAAGTTTTGGGACCTGGCCAAATTAGTGGCTCCAAAGAATAAGAAGCCCAAGGAACAGTAGTACCAGGAGGCAGTACATAAAGTGGTTAAGAAGAGATACAGGTGAGTGAGATAAAGAAATACCTTTAGGACATTGACACTGCTCTTTCTGGTGGGTTTAATTAGCTCAATAAACTTTGCTTTTATTTTCCTGTGTATTTTTACTCTTAAGCTTTTAATTTTTCACTTTATGTAAATATTATTAATTTTCTAGATATAAATGGTAAGTTTCAGGTATGGTTTTAAGGTGTAGGTATAAGAAATGTGTTAAATTTGCTAATTTATCTGTAAAGTATGAGACATTTTCAGTTGTGCTTATAAAAAGTATAATAAATAAAAATTAATATTTCCTTATATTTTGTAGTTGTTATAATGTTTTATTTTCTTTACCTTTGGTTCATTAGAATTTTAATTTTATGGGAGTCAAAAATATTTATATAATAAAAAGTGTTTTTTACATAGTAAACTGAAAAATAAAGGCTTATATCTCCATATTCTTATTAGCTATAGTATGTTTTTTACTGCATTTTGAATTCTCTGGGGGTACTTTAATATAAGATATTTGTATTAACTATTTGTATATTAAAAATGTTCAGGGTTAAGTGTCCTGTTAATTAAAAATTTGTCAACATTCAGAAGATAATATTATTAAAAACCAAATTTGCACTTTGCTATAGTGTTGACATGGCTACTGTTGCCCTTGAAGCCTATCTCCCAGTAGCCATTGTCTCCTCTTCCTGGTCCACACCCTTCCTGTATTGGGCTATGGTGACCTGCTATCCATAAGAATATGAAACATCTTGCCCCATGGTGTATGCCAGCCCCATGTGACAGAAATTGTCAGATAGTAAGAAGCAGTTTCTAGGTGGTGAGGAATCACCACCCAAATCCACATGGAGTTGATGACTAACCAACACCAAAGCTTCAGATACTGTTTGGTGAAATTTCCAAAAAAAATACACTTGGGTTAAGTAAAGTAATTAATCCTAACCAAAGGAGCCCAAGGTAAATCACCTGAGAGAGAATTAAGGAGTCTTTGGAGTAAAATTCAGGACATTGAGAAGTTACAAATGTCTCAGCTTCAGATACGGCAGGAAAAACACCTAAATTTGCGGGCATTGGATTGACATTGGGCAGAGGTACCAACAAAGTGCCAACAGCGGGGCCCATCTTCCCATAATGATTCTGCTAAGAATTAAATTGTAGGGAATGTAGCACAGCAGGCCAACTACAGGATGCATTTCAAATAAAAGTTAGACTAGGGGATAATTGATTTTTACTGAGTAAAATTTTGGGAGGACTCAACTCTCTAGAGTTAAATCAGTGAAAATTATTCAATATATATCAAAATTTGACTAAGCAATACCACCTGGATCCTTAGCTCCTATTCCTTCTGTATTGTCAAGTGAGTATCTAGTCCAGGTTGCAAAGAACCCTTGAATGACCAACTTCTGATGACCATGCTGATAAATAAGATCATGTTGGGAAACCTCAAATCACGTCAATTTATCAATGTCAGCTAACAGAAAGGGATCAGATTCAACTGGAAAACTGGAGCAGCTGTAACTCAGTTTCAATCAACTGTTTGATTCAAGCCCATCAAATCAGTCAATTTTGTTAAAGTTTTCCCAGCTCTTTTAGCTTTCCTACTTGGCCAAATAATCCCAGCATTATGAAACTTACTGTGACACACCAGGTCATGGCACCAATGTTGAAAGAAGAAAAGATAAAAGGTTTGATGAGAACTCTTTTGAATATTGATGACTAGTGATAAGATGCTTTGGGGAGGGTTAATAACTACCCTGGGGGTCAAAGTGCTGGCCAGATCTGTATTGGGAAAGCTGGTGTCACAGTAGTGTCATTTTTGCCTGGAGCAGATTGCCCAAGGAAGAAGAATGAAAAATTTAGCTGCAAACCCCCTAAAATTATTGGATGATTTGAACCTAGTTATTTATAAAAATGGGTTAAGACAGCTCCTATTGTGAGTGAAGGAAATGGCCTACATTTTCCGGAATTTTGCCTACAATTACGCACTGAAGATTACGCAATATCACTACCCCCTGGTGCTTGGCATTTGACCAGCCAGACGCCTGAAAATGTTGGGTTATGACATCATAAATTCTTTGATTGAGGCCTCCAACCAAGAGATAGAAATATTTTCATACAGCCAATCAACTTCAACTTTCCCTCCCCCATCTGAGTTATAGTCCCTCCCACCTCCCTCTGAAACCTTTTTTCAGATAGTTTTTCTACCAAACAAGAAATATAAACCCTCTTAGATAAAAGAAACTTTGGGGTCTAAAGTCCCCCTCCCATGCCATGGCCACCACCATTTTATCCCAGCTCAGAAAGGCCTCTACTCAAGACCAACTAGTTCTGTAAACTCTATCACAGAACCATTTATTTTCAGGTATTCATCTCACTTCCTTCTTATATCTTTGCCCCTCACTTTTGTGGTGCAATTTTCCCCTTCTCCTGTAGGTTTGTAGGCTTAAAGCTCCAGCGGACCTCCCTTTCATCAGTCCTCATTTTGACTTGGGAAATTTACCCCCACAACTTCCATTTGAGCTCAGACTTGATTTACATATCTCTAACAGCTGGTGTTGGGCTGTTTCAGGGATGTCTGCACTCTGCTTGGCTATAGTTACCAGCGGCCTTGATGCTGGTATGCCTCTTGATCATGGTAGGGCTGGGTTTGCTTTCAAGGCCACCCTCAAAGCGGTACTAAATTTATGTTAAAGGCTTGATGACAGTTGGTACAGCAGGTTTCAGGGAAGTGGTGATCAGCAAAATCAACCCAGATGCAAAGGGGATCAAAAACCAACAGACTTATACTAATCAACAATAGATTGGAGCTTACTTCAATCTTTGTCGTGAAAGTTGCAGCAAAGGGTTGCTAGTTTCTATGAAAAGTTAGTCAGTGGCCTAATTCTTAATATTATACCTGTTGATGGTATAGTGACAGCCTATGAAGGACAGAAGAATAATAAGGTGTATAGACAAAACTGGTATTTATTTAGATAGTATTGCACTTATATAGTGTGAGGCGGGGGAATTGCCACCAAAGGCAGGGAGGCACAGACAGGAGGACTTCCCTAATGGAGGAGAGTGGATTGGCACGGCTAAAAGTCCCGCGTGAGAGAACGACCACTTTCTCGTGGCTTTCCTTAAGGAGGTAGATATAAATAACTTTGTTGTTCTATTTATAATCCCGGAAGTGAAGCCCATGCCTTGTGCGCATTCAAAAGGCAAATCAAACACCTGTTTTAGGGGTGTTTTAAACGTCTTTATCACTAGTAGAATTAGGATGCAATAGCGCGACCGCGCGATCGTTTCATCGCTTAATCCCTAGATGAACAACTTTACATCTAATTCATTCAGGATCTGTGACAATCTTGTTCTGAGGCGCGTTATTTGGTTTGCCTCCAAGTTGATTTCTCTTGCTGCCACAGCCTTGAAAACCACTGTACAAGGTTTTAGTGGGTAAAGATCCCTGGTAAGGATCAGCATCCTGGGTCAGGGCTGGTTGAAACGTATTGGGAAGCTAGCTGGGGATGGTTACACCATTGATTTAAAAATGCTTCACCAGGTCAATCTGGATCCATCTCTTTCATTTTTGGGGTGCACCTAGTTGAAATTTCCTGACATCTCACCAGTTCAAGCCCTGAACCCTGTCTGGGACGGCTTGTGTGGGTTTTCTTAGCTCCACTGTTAGTTAAGTGCTGGCAGGGGTTCCTGCTGGGTACGCATCCATGGTTGGCACACCTGGGGTTCTGGTGGGTAAGTTTTCTTGGCTATGCTAGCACCTGTGCATGATAGATGCTGTGATTGCTGATAGTTTGCTTGGGTGGGGGTAGGGTTGGTCTGGCATATCCTACAGGTGCATGGAAATCTATCCTAAGTGCAGGATAAAAATTTTACCCCTGATGGTTAGTTCAATATGGACTTATGTTTGCTCTGAACTGGCTCTGTTTTGTTTACCTTGACAGGCATGAAGGGTGCAGCGCTTTATAAAGTGTTGCAACTGAACCAATGAGGATTCAGTATTTGAGTTGGGGAAGACAACAGTCCAATAGAAAGGACAGGAATGATAAGAATAAGGTATTGTTTATTATAAAATACTGTGATTAATATACTATATGGGGAAAGCCACCAGGCCACAAGGGGGTGGCATGTTCCATGTAAGGCTTGAAGCCGAAGAATAACTTATGTGGAATCAGCAGGTTGAATTGGTAGCACTCCTAATTATGAGAAAGTGCCCACAGTTTGACACTGCCATCAGGTTGGTTCATGTCGTTAGATATGTCAAGGGGCGACTCATTGAGCGCCCCCTGTGTATCGTAAGATACGTTAGCAGGCGAGTCTGGAAACTCAGTTACAACAAAAGGATGATTCAGAGCTTTCTGATATGTTGTCATGGGCATAAGCTTGATTGAAGGTCAACATGCAGCCAGGTCAGAATGGGGATTGAGTGGTTTAGATCAGCCGGTGTGGATGCTTGGGAGGGGATGGTAAAGTTTGGCGCAGTTAGGATTGGGGCAGCTGTCTGGGATGGGGGATGAATTTCAGGGATATCATGTACAGTAGTTTCTGAAGCTATGGGGCTAAGCAAAAGAACTGAGATCTAAGCAAAAATAACTCATCTGGGAACGGAATCAACTCGGATGTAAACAGAATCAGCGCATCTCAGAACAAAATAGAGATGAACCCAAATCTATTGTAGATTGATATGGACTTGTTGGCGTGAACTGTTTCGGTTGATTTCGTTTATCAACTTCGAGTGGCCCACCGCTCGCTCTCTCATACTTGCTTCTGGAGCAAAGACGTTTACGGTGTGGGAAATTTAACCTTGCATGTTTATTATGCTATGATCGGACCATTTCCCTGGTGAGTTACAATGGCATGATTGTAGTTTCGCAAAGCGGAGAACTGACACTGGTCCAAGCTGGGTTGGATTCGATTGGGGCTCAAAGGAGGGTATTTAAAGAAATCATACGATAGGTAAAACTTATCCATGCAACACATCAGTTATTTAATCTAAAGCCTATGTTTATTTGTAAAAAAGGAACGTTATCTGCGCTGCATCAAATAGTCCCCAGGAAAGGACATCAGTAAAGCTCTAGCCCTTTGTAAAGAGTAAAGTCAGCAGAACTTCGCTGTGCCATTTGAGGTTTCCTGATTCACCATCATTTAAAACTATCGGTTTACATGTGAAATTAAAAGTGTAAAGAGGTTTCATCTTTAACCTGACAAAAGGAAAAATATAGCGATTAAGCAAGGGGTGATGGAATTCCTTTAGTGGAGCCAGGAAACAAATCATTTGATTCCCATCGTGAGATAAAGTTATAACTCAAAGCTTTAGATTTCTGGACCTGGCCATGAGGGACTAAAACCTGGCGGGCAGCGTCGGGTTCAGAGACCACTGAAAATAAACTGTCCACCTGAAAGACTTGATATAAAAACCCAGAAGAAATAAAAGATGCATTATTGCGGTCTCAAAAGATTAATGAAATTTTTAAAATGGAAAATGGTGAACTAAATGGCAAGTGGTATAATCTTGTCTAAGCATAAAATCTAATGTGGCCCGCTAAAGTTCCAAGTATCGAAACAACAGTAATTAAAATTTACTGTTCAGATTGTGTAAAGAGGGGTAGGGGATATTTGGTGTAAAAAACGAAAGGGATTACTCGTCCATTGGCTCCTCTTCGGCATAGTCGTCACCATCTTCATAGCCAACTGGCTCTTCATCATGAACGGTGGCTTCCTGGTACTGTTGGTATTCAGAAACCAAATCGTTCATGTTGGACTCGGCCTCAGTGAATTCCATCTCGTCCATACCCTCGTTGGTGTACCAATGGATGAAAGCCTTGCGACGGAACATGGAGGTGAACTGCTCATTAACACGCTTGAACAGCTCTTGGATGGCAGTGTTGTTACCAATGAAGGTAGCACTCATCTTCAAACCAGAAGGAGGGATGTTACAGACACTAGTTTTGATATTGTGAGGAATCCACTCAACGAAGTAGCTGGCATTCTTCTTGTGGATATCAACCATCTGCTGGTCAACCTCCTTCATCGACAGACGGCCACGGAAGAAAGCGGCAACAGTCAAGTAGCGACCGTGACGAGGATCAGAAGCAGCCATCATGTTTTTGGCATCAAACATCTGAGCAGTCAGCTCAGGAACAGTCAATGACTGGTATTGTTTGGAGTTTTTGGCGGTTAGAGGAGCAAATCCAACCATGAAGAAATGGAGACGGGGGAAGGGAATCAAGTTGACAGCCAACTTACGGAGATCGGCATTCAGCTGCCCGGGGAAGCGAAGGGAAGTGGTGACTCCGGACATGACCTGGGAAACAAGATGGTTAAGATCACCATAACCAGGGTTAGTCAGCTTCAAGGTGCGGAAGCAGATATCATAAAGAGCCTCGTTATCGATACAGAAGGTTTCATCGGCATTCTCAACAAGATGGTGAACAGTCAGGGTGGCATTGTAGGGCTCAACGACAGTGTCTGACACCTTGGGAGAGGGAACAACGGAGAAGGTACACATCATACGATCAGGAAACTCCTCACGGATTTTGGAGATAAGAAGGGAACCGAGACCAGAACCAGTACCACCACCCAGAGAGTGAGCAACTTGGAAACCTTGAAGGGAGTCACAGTTCTCAGTTTCCTTGCGAACGATTTCAAGAATGCTGTCAACAAGCTCAGCACCCTCGGTGTAGTAACCCTTGGCCCAGTTATTACCGGCACCAGACTGTCCATAAACAAAGTTGTCTGGGCGGAACATGGCACCATGAGAACTGCTACGAATAACATCCATGGTTCCAGGCTCAAGATCAACCAAAACAGCTCTTAATAAATTGTGAGAGGCTACTCTAGAAAGAAAATAGAAAATGAATACTCACCTGGGGACGTAGCGCCCATCACTGCCCTCGTTGTAGTAAACGTTGATGCGTTCTAGCTGCTGGTCATCCTTGCCCTCGTAGATACCACTGGGGTTAATTCCGTGCTCCTCGGAAATGACTTCCCAAAATTTGGCACCAATCTGGTTACCGCACTGACCAGTTTGAATGTGGACAATCTCTCTCATTTTTTAAACCAGCAGAAGCTAAGTGTAGGGCTAAGAGCAAGATGGAATGGGGTGATGGGTTTATAATTCACAGCAAGCATCCTGTCTGCCCCCATTCCTTGTGGCACAAATCCTCAATTATGAATGATGTGGATTTAATTGCTTGCTTTTTCAAATGCAATTTTATATCTGCTTGTTAAGCACAGCCTTGAAGGGTTACGGATTGTGGCGTAATCCGTAACTCAAAAGTAGATTCGATCCGAGTAGCCATTCGAGCTCCGATCTTTAAATTTTTTGAGGCGCTCTGGTGTGATTACTGGGTTAAAAGATAAACTGATATATGTAGCGTCATCGGCTTACTAGATTATCCAGTATTACGTTGCTTTACCCTGCTACACTTGAGTCCAAGCCAGCCTTGACATTCATAAACCTCCTCTCGCAACCCAGTTTTGCCGATATTGCCCCCAGAATTCTACTCCCCTATTCTTGTCTATTCGTTTTGCCAATCCAGCTTTGCCCAATTATAGCCACCTACGTGTAAATTATTATGAACGTCATCCATTCTGAAATGAGGTGTATGCAGCTTAGAGAACTGGGCACAAAGCCATTTTTCGGAAATGAATTATAAGCTCACATTCAGTACTAAACCCCATCATCACAAATGTTTGCTATCAACTATCCTAATAAAGATAATTAATGTTTTTTTAAAAAATCTTATACCTTAACTTCCACTTCCTTAATAATCACTGAACTTCTAATCGCATCGACCAATCATATCATATCTTCGCTTCGGCGAAACTGTATTTATATCTAAATCTTCACCCTTGAACTTACTAATAAATTCTTTAATCAACTTGATCGCACCGAAATAAAACATTTTCACCTACCCACCGCATGGCCGCAACCGAGCCAAATATTTACAATCACTGCTCAACCAATCCCCCAGCAAGCCTAAACTTTATGCGCCATTCCATCCGAGTTATTCCGACTATAATACAATTGACCAGTTATAATTGACTTGTCCACTCCCCCAAACAAAGCCACTCTGACCTTTCCGCCACTTAATAAATTCTATACCATTCCTCAAGCCAAGTAACTCGATTCCAATTCCAAAACCGCTACAATCCCATACCGCTGAGGATCCAAGTTCGACTAAACCTTGGCCAAGCTTGGCTTATCTCGTCTTCCAGCTGAATCCTAAGTATAAGTTCCCACTGCCAAATCGGGTTATCTTCTATAGACCTATACCTCCCAACCCAAAAAAATATTTTGTTACCAAGCCCCGAGCCGCTGCGGTTAGCTGCTGGCTCCAGGTCACCTATCCAAAGATATATTTTACAATAGATGAATATACCGCAACTCCGGCTTGGCCGGGGCTGAACCGAACATCCCTACCCTAACCCTTGACCAAAAAATGATCAAGCAAGCTCTCACCCCATAGACAGGCCATAAAGTTTTTTGGGGCTACCAAGGTTAATTATACCCCAAAGTTACCTTGCCGTACCAAACTCCCAGGTAATCCTTTAAACCAAGGTCCAGAAGTTGGGGTACCATGTATATACTTCTTGGAAGTATGTAAAACAGAATATGGGGGGATTAAGAAGGATTTTATATAGTATCATGGCAAGCTACATACTGACCATGGGTATCATAACATTCATAGAGCTTGTCCAAGCAGAGTTCCTCATAGGTGTCAGGAATGACACTTTTGTTATACCTGAATCCCAAAGTATGGGGCCAGGGTCAAACCCTGAACAAAACCCTTCATAGCCCACCAGTTCAGAAGACTGGAAGCTCGGCAGCCCGCAACCAGTTGATAATTTGCCTGCTAGTAAAGTTGATGCCAACCTGCCGGGATCTGAATACTCAACTGCATCAAAGAGTTTTGCAAGCAAACTGCTAGTGCCTGATGTCAGGAGTTTTCCTGAGGTACCAACACTTGAAACTGACAATTTGCTTGGCAAAATAAGAGAGTTCACCAATGAGAGTTGCCCCAAACCTGCCCAAAGTCCAGAAAGTGACACTGGACTTGAACATCTGTCCAATGCCAATTTTCAAGCCGCCAAACAGAAGGGTTTGAAGCCTTATTATCCAGAGATAGCTAATGGCAACCTGCCCATGCCAAATGCCACCCATGAACCCCAATGCCAGCCCGCCTGAACTCAAGAAATCCAATCAGGAAATGAGGCCTGATAGTGCAGTATAAGTACCTGCTGGGTCAAGACCAATCCCCATCATCATTTTAAATAAAGATTATAAGATATTGATTTTCCCAAATATTGCCATATTTTATCCTAGTTGTCTGCTGGTTAAGTCAAAAATTGTCTGATCCTCCTGCCGCCCTGTCAGCCACCCATTGTTTGCCAGGTGCTCCTTTTGATCCTGTCCATTTTACGGAATACCCCTTGAAGCCTGAATATAGATATTACACATCTGAAAGATATTAGAATGGGATCCCTTGGCCCAATTGAAAGCGTTGACCAGATACAACAGAAAGGGCCCTTGGTATGTTACCAAGCCCCAACTATTCATAGATGATACAACTCCCTCCCTGCCTATAAATTAGACATGGAGCTGCTCATCACTCCCAAACTGATGCCTGCACCTGCCGCTGAGCTCTTTCTGGACCATATCAACAAGCTATTTGGGATCATGTATATCACTCTCACTGAGATGATTGACACTATCATCTCAACTGCCGGCCTGTGGTCCTGGGTGGTCAAACCAATGTTCTACCTCATTAAGTTAGCAACAATCCTCTGGTGGGCCCTGCCCACTCTGCCTGCAGCTTGCCAGTTCTCAGATGCTAGAAAGCCAGCAGTTCAGGGTTGGTTTCCTGACATTATGATGTTCTACTTTAAACCTGGTAACCTGAGCCCCAGGATGCTGATTATTCTTGGGGTGTCTTGCATGTCTTTTGTAATGATAACCACTTACTACACATTTATGATGACCAGGAACCTAATTTCTTCTGTTGAATAATTTGAACCTGAACAACCCTAGGGAACCTGACGCTGCTGCTGAGACTGCTAAGATGCCCTCCTCCCAGGTGCAGAACATGATAGTCAACCAATCCCTCACCAAGGTGAAGATGTCCCAGATGGATAAACTCACCCTCAAGGAAGCCCACTTTGCCATGCCACTACTGCATCTACATCTTCAAGCCAATGCTCTGTCTTATTCCAGTGATACTGAGAAGGTTCTTGGGGTAGCTATAATGCTCTCTGGAGATACCCTCAACTGGTTTGGCAAGGCCATTGTCAAAGTTGTAGAGGTCTGCCTTGACTACGCCAAGTTTGAGGCTGGGTTGATGGCCACAGGTGAAGACTGTGACACCAGATATTATGCTCTGAACTCCTTGTTGGAAATTTGGCAGGGCCCCTGCCCCATCCAAGCGCATATTGATGAATTCCTTAAGATGAAGACCCGTACCCAACTCAAGGACAAACTAGCAGCCATTATCTTCCAAAAGGGAGTCACTTGAGCCATGAAGGACCTGTTGAAACACCACCCACCCTCCCTCAACCTGGATGAACTAGTTCCCTTGTGCAAAGGCCTCACCATGAACCAAGAAAACGCCAGCCCTTCCCAGCTCTGCCCTAACTGAATTCTGACCCAAAACAGAGCTGGAATGACACCTGAGGAGCTCCAAAGACACTACCTCAAAGGACTCTGTTTCTATTGCAATGAGGCAGGCTACCTGACCAGAGCCTGACCTAAGAATAATGCTACCCCAATCTCACTGGCCCAAATAAGCGCTTCTTCCCAGTCTTATAAGTTTATCCGGGTGTTAGTCAAAATTAATGAGATCTTTTGGAAAAGGAAGACCTTCATAGACACTGGGGCCGGTAAAGCTTTATTGGTGCAGACCTAGCTCAAGTGTTAGGCTTGACAGCCTCCAATAGCCGCCTGCAGGCCATCATGGGAAATAGCACTCATGATGAGGGTTTTTAATGCAGGAAGGAGTTGCCCCTGGTGAAAGGAAATAACACCTATCTATCATCCTACTGAAAGGGCTGCCACATCCTTTGATCCTCAGAGACTCTTGTTCAGATAAGCACAGACTCATCCTCAACTACTTAGACCAAACAGTCATCTTGGGAGACCACAAGAACAGCAAAACAACAACATTTTGCATCAACCCTGAGACACTGCCCACTCACAAACTCCTGATTATCCAAATGGAGCCCTGTGTGAGAGTTTTCCCCACCCCCTTATAAAAATGGAACCATGTATTCAGTGAAGATGCAGCTGTTCATCTTCCCTGACACTCTATCTATGATCATGTAATTGACCTCCTACCAGGCACCCAGCCTAGCCATGGACTAATCTGCAGCTGCAACCATCAAGAAAATATAGCACTCAAGACTTACCTTCAGGAGATGACCGCCAAAGTTTCTATTAGAGTGTACAAAGCACCCTGATCATCACCAATGCTATTTGTAGAGAAGAAGGATGGCGGAATGCACCCCTGTGTGAACTACCAAAAGCTGAACAACATTGCTGTGAAGAATAGATACCCCATTCTTAACGCTAAAAACCTGTGTGATTTCCTAACAGGAGCCCAGGTATACTCCAAGATTGACCTCTGCAACGCCTTCAACCAGATATGCATCAAAAAAGGAGACAAGTACAAGACCATCTATAAGACCCGCTATGGCCTATATGAGTACCTAGTAATGCTGTTTGGGCTATACAACACCCCTAGAATTTTCCAAAAAATGATCAACACAGTGCTGGGCAAGTATCTTGACAAGTTCTACATAGCCTACCTCAACAATATCCTGATCCATAGCAAGACTTATGAGGAACACTTGCACCACTTGGAACTTATTCTTGAGAAAATATCCAAAGCCAACCTCCAGCCAAACTCAATAAGTGTGATTTTTCCAATCCAAAGCAGAATTACTTGGCTATGTAGTCAAGACAGGTGGGGTTGCCATGGCACAAGACAAAGTAGATGCAGTAATCAGCTAGCCCCTGCCCACATGCTGTAATAAAGTTAGGAGCTTCTTGGGACTGGCAAACTACTGCATATATTTCATCCAAAATAATTTATCTGATTAACCTTCCCCCAACACGCCTCTGCTCTGACAAGGTCCTGTTTTTTGGTCTGACAAGTAAACATTGGCGTTTGAAGCCCTGAATCTTGTGTTCATCTCCATCTCTATCCTGGTCATGCCTGACCCCGCCAAGCCATTTTTCTTGGAGATCAACACCTCCAACTTTGAAGTGAGGGAGTTCTTTTTCACAAGAGAGAGGATGTTATGCTACATCCTGTAGCATATTATTCAATGAAGATGATCCCAGATGAAGGTAACTACCCCATCTACATCAAAGAAATGCTTGCAATCATGAAAACATTAAAGCACTGGAGAATATACCTGTGCAGTGCAGAATTTCCTATCAAGGTCCTGACAGATCACAAAAACTTGGTCTACTCCTTCAAGCCTAGACATATGAATCAGAGGCAGAACAGGTAGTCATTAGAACTAGCATACTATGTGCTGATCATTGACTATAAACCTGGGAAGGTCAAAATAGCTCTAAACGCACTAAGCAGAAAAGCTAACCTTGTGAGAGAGGGGGGCTAAACTAACTAAGTCCAGCTCCCATCCTGGGGGAAAGACCCATCAGGATACCATCCAGTGAAGAACTGGGATGGCCGCTTGTATGAGCGTCCAGAGTGAGGACGCAGGGGACAACTGGGGGAAGTATGAGTCCAAACCCATCAAAATCATCCCACCAAGTAGCCAAGTAGTGTAATTGGGGGCGAGATTGTGAGGGGGCAACTTCACCTTAGGGGCAGGAGACTAAACCTCCATGGGAGGAGGATCCACAGGAGCGCCTGCCTCAGAGGGTACTACATGATCAGAGTAGGGAGAAGAAAATACAAGGTCATCACAGGTGAGACTTTTGACCAGGTTTCCACCTGTAGCAACCAGGTCTTGGGCATGCCCAGGGAGATCCTCAAGTAAGTGCAGAAGATGAGACAGATCTTCTCCCACATTGGAAGCTGAAGAAGACAAACAACCCCAAAGGTCCAGGGAGGTAGACCAGATTATCACCAGCACAGGAGCCAAGGTGAAGTCTACAAATTTGAGGAGTAGTACTAACATTTTTCAAAGGCATCAGAAAAATGGGAGTTTTTTCTTTCCTGGGAAGCAAGCAGAACACAAGTAGAAACCAGGCAAATTGGAGGTATTTTCTGAGGCTGGGAAGTGCAAAGCGGGCTTCAAACCCTGCTTCTGGTGGTTGGAATAGTAGAAGGGACCTATATGGCGTGTATACAGCAGCTTAAGACAAAGGCAGAGCAAAAGCTTTGGTTTTTTGAAATTAAAGTAAAGATTTATAAATTTATCAATACTAATTTCAAAGTTCTAACTTATGCTTTGAAAGCAAAAGAGGCAAGGCTTAACGTTGATGTTAACGTTAACTTTAGGGTCTTTGAAAGGGAAGCCAGAAGCCAGGGGCAACATATAAGGTAAGAGATAGTCAGAACTCCTACTAAAAATTATAGAGAAAATAAAAGGGTCAACTAAAATACCCAAAGTTCTAAAGTTTGTTTTTGTAAAAGTCAAATTTTTATTGGATAAGAATGAGCAAGCAGAGGACTGAAAGTCCCTTGTCTTGCTTTAAAGGATAGAGTTTGAATTCAAAGGTCACCTGATCCAGGACTTGAATTTGATTGGCCTGAAGAGAAATTTTGCAAGGGGGAATCCAATGGGTTGGAAGTTTTCCCAATAATTTCTGGCATCACCTCTTATTGGCTGGTGTTTATGGAATGGTTCACGGCAGCATTTAATCCAGTTTGATTGGAATTTTTTGACTTAGCAGAAGTGTAATCTGATTGATTACACTTCATCTGTTTTAAATGGGGACAGAACCAAGCCAGAAGGTAGTCCAAATTAATCTGGGATTCTTCCCAAGTAGGAACAAAAATCTGAGCATCAGCAGCTGCTACCTGAGAAGGATATGCCAGTACAAATTTCTTGTCAATTGTGTGGGCTAAATACTCAAAGGAATTAAGATGTTTAGATTGATTATGAGCAGTTTTCTTTGTGCGTTGAGGAAAGATTGTCCTATCTAAGGCTAAAGGGGGAGTAAATTTACAAACCTGGTACAAACACATAGCAAAACACATGACCACAACACCCATATCCTATTAGGCCCTGTCAGCTTGGGGATCCAACTGAACTACCTGAAGCTCAGAGACAGTAAGCCAGATGTGCTGAAAGCGCAGACCCTCAACAAGCTCACAGAATCATTGATTGCCAACCTCTCCAAATTCTTAGACAGTGCCCACTACAAGAAGGGTTACTCTCTGAAGGGCACAACACTAATGTTGAACAATTGACCTTATGTACCCAAAGGAATCACAAGGACAGACATCCTGAGAGACTACCACAAATAAGAGATGGCAGGGCACCCAGGGAGGCTTAAGACCTTTAGAAGCATCAAGAGGAACTTTGCCTGGTCCAAAATTAACCAAGGTGTAAACACCTATCTGAAATAATGAAAGACCTGTGGGAGGACTAAACCCCACAGAAACAAACATGAAGGTCTTCTAAGACCACTGGACATACCTGTTAGCCCATGAAGATTAGTCTTCATGGACTAAATTGTGGAAACACCCCTGTCAAACTCTTCCAACCCAATAATGGTCATGATGGGCAGGTTCATCAAAATACCCTACTTTGTACCAATCATCACTAACTGTACAGCTGCAGAAACAGCGCAGCACATCCACAATCAAATCCTCACACAGCACAGAACACCCAAAGAGATCATCACAGACAGAGGCTCCCAGTTTAAATATCACTACTGGGTACAGGTGATGAAAGACTTAAACATTAAGCGCTGTGTATCTACTTTGTATCACCCACAGACAGGTGGAAAAACCAAAAAAGTCAACCAAATACTAAAACAATGCATCAGATGCTATATCAACACCAATCAAGACAACTGGGCTGAGATTCTACCCATGGCCCAATATGCCTATAAAAGTAAAGAACAAATTTTATCAGACATGTACCCTTTCAAGACCAACTATGAATTTGATTCATCCTGGGATCCCAACATTAGTAAAAAGAAGCCAGTACGTCAGGGCAGACCTGGATTAGATAGATACACAGCACCCAAGAAACCTGTCCCAAGAACCTGAACCAAGTTGTCCAAACATATTAAACCTTTTCTGATATGAAGAGGACCCCTGGCAAACCTTTTAAAGTTGGAGATGAAGCTTACTTAGACTTTTGAAACATTCCCTTGTACAGCCCTGGTAGAAAACTGGCCCATCAGTGTAGCGGCCCTTACAAGATCATTAAACTAGTAGGAGAGGTGACAATCAAACTAAAGTTACCCCCTAAATGAAAATCCATGATGTCTTCTGCCACCTGTTACTGTTCAATAAGAAAGAGAACTCCCTTCCTCATCAGAAGATTAAGACTAACCCCTGCCCATCTAAGAAGGTTGCTCTAACAAGTATGAGGTCAAGTTTATCCACAGCAACCAAATCTACCAAAAGACCCCCCAGTACTAAGTTAAGTGGTTAGGCTACCCCCTGAGAAAAGCACATGGGAACCCCTCTGTAACTTTCTCAGTACCTGGTCTGCCATTTAACAGTACCTGAAGAGAAAGGCTTCAAAAGGGAGGGACTATGAAAAAAAGGGGATGATACTGCAAGTGGCATTTTGCTGTTAATAATAAAGCAAGGTCCAGAACAAGAATTAGACCCTGGATCCTGCCCTGCGCGGCCTAGCAGCTTAGAGGGCCAAGGGCCTGGCTGTCCATAATTTTTTGGGATCAGATCTGAAAGCAATTTGGATGGGAACCAGCAAATGCTGAAATCCTTGCCAGTGTTACAAGAAATCACAAGTCAAGATCCAAAATATGGCACCAAGGGCTATTCCAAAGCGGTAGCAAGCCATATTAAGGGGCATCACAGAGGAGCTTGGCGCCTTACCAATTAGGATCCCCAAAAGGGTTTCTGAAATATGGGAAATGGAGTATGCCTTGCATCCCTTCCTGCCTCTCTTGACCAGACTGGTGAACAGAAGGATCTAGTTGTCTATTTATTAACACCAGTCAGTAAAGACCACCTTTCCCTGATTCCACTCTGCCTTTCCCAAGTTCCTGCTGTCCTGCTGACTGAGTTTTCAAAATCCTGATCTAAGGATGAAGCCTGGTAGATGTTATTAAAAGCTTGTCAGGTTAGAACTGTACCCTGTTATCATCTTGAATAATAAGGTGGTTATGAACATTTGGTTTAACCAGATCTTACCACACAATATAATTTTTTTATCACCACCAAACCAATCCACAAACCCTGCCAATTCTGCCATCACACCTGCAGATCCTGAAAATCCACACCCAAATTATTCTGTTCCCTGGGTGCTTCCTTAAGCCCAATTAATTTTACTGGATATCCTGTGAGCCCAGCTTACTATGATTTTACTTTAGAAAGCATCCTCCTTGCCAAACCTTTGGAAAGATCCCACCAGCCTGGGACCTTTTGTTGCAGAGACTCCTGATATGCTGTGTAACCCCTGTCTCTTCAAGAACAAGTACAACTAGCTGTCTGTGTATTTGGCCACATGTCCCCTTCTGTCTTCCCCAGCCCAACCACCTGTAGGGTCTTGGGATTGCAAATGAGACCACATCCACCTAACTTTTTGGTATGATTTATATTACGCTGACAGGGTTGGCAGACTCCATAAACCATCTACCAGCCCCTGGTCCTTGCTGGGTAGATCCCTCTCCTATATTGTTAGGTTAGGGCCAATACTATTATGGGTACTACTAACTGGCCTGGCAGTCCTCTTCCTGTGTCTGTGGCTGTCTCACCTTGCACCTAGTATCCTGAAAAATGGGCTAACTATATAGCCAGGCTCCAAAGGAAGTGCAGCCAGTCTGCTTACAGGACTTTTGAATCAGAAGTGTAACTTTAAGAGATCAGCATGCCCTTAATCTGTGTCTAGCATCCACATGTCCCTTATAAAAATCTACTTAGGTATATACTCTTTTCATAAATGTTGGGATTTTGCCCAAGCAATGATGACAATTATAATGGAGTTTGCAGATTAGGATTTCAACAGCCAACACAATAAATTAACAGTATAAAAATCAATGATACCAATTATGGCAGAGCTCATCAATAAGGATTACAGCAGCCTAATGCTATAAATTAGTAATATAAAGCATATGCATATTGGGCCAGAAGCAATCTGATGACTTGTACCACAAATCAACCAATGATAAGCACCATTAAGGTGCTTACTTAAAACATGATTTGCTGCTGTGCCAAATTTTAATTATTCCAAGCTCTGTGGCGTTGCCTTGCAAATATTTTAGGCGCCAGAGCGCCACACTACTTTTACATTGAGTGCTGATGTCAAAACAGCAGACTCAACCTGCCAACAAGGTTCCAACTAAGTAGGTTTGTGACCCACAACCCAACTTCCCAGTGATCTGTAGCCAATCTAGGAAGTCAACTCAAATTTCCAAATCCAACAAAATAAACAAATGATGATCCTTCACAATGGATACCTCAATTTGGTGCTTGACTCATTACCAGGATCAAGCCACCCCCTTCACCATTCAGCTATGTGATCAACACAATCATGTTCCTGTTATCCATGATTCACAATAGCAATATAATCACTATTTCCAATAAAGATTATTATCTAGTTTCCAAATATTTTCCCCCTTGTAACTCTGCTAAAACAGCACAGTTACAACATTGGTAGCATAGCTAGGTTCTCCATCCTACCTCATCTTGTAAAATTCCGCCTGTTACCTGTACTTGCCGCGGCCAACAAATCCTTGATAGAATCATGTCTGGTCTTCCACTGGACTGGACCCTGTATACACCAGGTACCAAAATACCAGAAGGGTTTGTGTTATACCAGAACTTGGTGATACCAGTCTCCTCCTTCAATGCCCTGTTGACACAAGGTTTCTTCCAAGCGCCTACCACCACCCCTCAAGCAACAGACAAAAGTATCATGTCAGTTCACGTAGCCTAAAGACTTCAAAGCACTGCCTTGGAACCATTTGCTGGAGCCAACAACAACAAAGCCATGGCATGGATCCAATCTGCCCAGAGTAAACTAGTGCAAATGGAATGCCCACAATGTTTCTGGATTGTGGAGATATCCATTTGCTTTACACACGGTATGGGCACCTGGTGCAACAAGTGGCATGAGGACCACACCAAGAAAGACTGGGACACCTTCCAGCAGGACTTTTTAGCAATATTTGTGCTGAAGGAGACCACCCTAATGATCATACACCAAGTAAAGAACCTGTCCCAGACAGGCACAGTAAAGGAGCTCACCCAAGTATACAAGGAGCTCTGCCTACGTGCCCCCTCAGACATGGCCTTTGACACCCCAGCTACGCATCTCATGTACTACAATGCTCTCAAGTTGCACGTGATGAGACACATCAACCTGAACCAAGTGACTAACCTGCAAAGCCTTTATTGTGAGGCAGAGAAAGTGGAACAAACATCCAACTCTCTCCACAAAGAGCAGACTGGGAAAAGAGAGAGACCCAATGATTATCTCCCAGCTGGATGCTCCAACCGTCCTCCTCCTGGCAATAGTAACAACAACAATGGCTCAAACCATAAACCCTCAGGCTCAAATGGCCATAGCAACGGGAACAATGGACAGTTGAACTGCACCCACTTCCAAGTCACTACTACCCAATACAATCAGGACAAGGGAAAAGCCTGGGGAGAGCACTAAGCAAGCCAAGCTCTCCCCACACAACTCCTGACTCACCCAACAATGAGTACCAACCAAGGATGCGGATCAGTGTCCAATGATACAAGTGCCCTAAGAATATCCAGTACTTTACACCATTTCCAGGCATCCAAATAAACTGTTGTACTATCCTTTCCGTTTTTGTAGTTACATCAGATCAGTGCTCCTGAACTCAGGCGCAGATTGTACACTTGTCAATAGCAACTTTGTGGACAAGTTCAATTTAACCACTAATCCTTTGTGGATTAAGAACGTGGTTTTAGCTAATGAACACCACATTGCTGTGACACAAGAGATTGCCCCATTCTCCATTGCGCTAGAGAACCTGCACTCCACCATTCAGGGACCTATCATTGAGTCCCCTAAGTTGCACATTGCACTTGGACTGGACTGGACTGGCTATAAAAGAATAACCCCCACATGGATTGGGTCACCTCTGTATTGACCATCAAGCGTGAAGGAGTCAATCACCAGATCTACCCTGACTCTGTGAACCAACTCCTACAAGATCATGTCTTTGTACAAATCACAAAAACTCTTGAAGAGAAGGAAAAAATCAAGGCAATTGACTGGGACTCCTGCCAGTACAATATTATACACATCAAGGACCATCAGGACACTGCCACACCTCAAGATCAAGAAATTGTGGCCCGCCATCCAGAGATATTCAAAGAGGCTCTACCAGGATTGTTGCCAGAGAAACAGATCCAACACTCCATCTAACTCAAAGGAGCTGTACCTAAGGCGCAACCCATCAACTGCCTTACCCCAAACAAAGATGTCACCCTATGTGCTTACCTCAAGGAAGCATTGGAGAAAGGATTTATCTGCTCCTCACAGTCTCCTTTTGGTGCTGCTGTATTCTTTTTAAAAAAGAAGGATGGTGCCCTGCGTCTGGTCACAGACTATCAAGCCCTAAAAAAAAGTTACTATCAAGAATCATTACCCACTACCACTCATTGACAACCTCTTTGATGCTTTGGGAAGCGCCACAGTCTTCTCCAAGATTGACCTAACTTCCAGATACAACCAGATCTGTATCAAGGAGGAAGATATCCCCAAAACAGCCTTCTGCACTAAATACAGCTCATACAAGTGTGTGGTGCTCAACTTTGGCATGACAAATGCCCCCTCCACCTTTGTGACCTTCATTAACAAAGTGTTTGCTCTGCACATAGGCAAGCATGTCCTAGTCTACCTAGACAACATCATTGTCTACAGTCTCTTGGTAGAACAGCACCACAAAGACTTAGAGGCAGTCTCTGCCACCCTGGCGCAACACAAGCTGCTAGCCAAGCCCTCTAAATGCCAGTTCTTCTGCAAGAAATTGCTCTTCTTGGGACACATAGTTTCAAAAGATGGCATTAAACCTGACAGACAGAAAATCCAGGCCATCTGAAAAATGCCACCCCCAAAGGACAAGTCAGAACTCCGCACATTCTTGGGAATGGTTGCCTATGTATGACAATTTATACCCAACTGTGGCGTCCTGACTGCACCTCTGTCTGCCATAAATGGCGCCAAATCTAAGTTTGTATGGATCCCCAATGTGACCTTTTATTTAGATGTCTTAAGGAGAAGCTCACAACAGCACCCATCCTACAATACCCCAAACATGATGGAGAATATCAAATGGAGACTGAAGCCTTGGACGCATCCATTGGGGGAATACTACAAATAAAAAAAAATGATGGTGACTTCCTACCTGTAGCCTATGAATCACGTAAATTGACAGACGGCAAGTGTTGATACCCTATACATGATAAAGAGTTGTTGGCAATCATGCACTTCCTGGTCAAATGGCGTTGCTACTTAGAAAAACAGGAGGAGTTCACAACACTGACCGACCACAAGTTGCTTATATACTTCAAAACCCAAGCAAACTTATCCTGCTGTCAAGCCTGCTGGATGGAACTCCTAGAGAGGTTCAATATGCTCATACAATATAAGCCTGGTCCAGAACTTGCCACGGCGGACGCACTCTTGTGCCTGTACGTCAGAGCCACAAGGGGCAAGAATGGGCTTGACCCAGACTGGCCCCTCCTGGTGCTCCAAACAAAGGACAAAGGCTTCCACCCTGGAACCACAGACATAACAAAAGAAACAGTTATTAAGAACAAGCACTTATTTGCAGACATATATGGGCCCTTACATCAAAAAATGTCTGATAGAACCACCATCCCTTATATTCCCACACATCAGCAAGTTGACACAATCCTACATTACCACAGAGACCTTGGACACACAAAAAGCCGCAACCTCTATAAATTTCTCAAGTACAAAGCATGGTGGCCAACTCTATATCAAGACGTCCAAGAAGTTCTCAACCAATGAAAAGTATGTGAAAAGTTTGCAAGAAGTGACACTCCATCTAAGTCTGTGTTGCCCATTTGCTCCCAGTTATCCTTCAAGGTATGGGCCCTTGACATTGTGGGCCCCATGCCTGGAAAGGACAACTAAAAGAAGTATATCATCACCACCATTAACTTTGCCACTTGCTGGTTGGTAGCGCAAGCAGTGAAAACTCACACAGGCAATGACATTTGACAATTCATAGGCAAGGAAATCATCAGCAAGTTCAGAAAACCAGAACTCCTGATAACAGACAGAGGCAAGGAATTTACCTCCAAAAATGTCAATGTATACCTCACCAAGAATGGGGTCCAGTACACAGTGACAACATCTTACCATCCTTAGGCCAAAAGACGTGTGAAGTGGCTGAATGGCAGCTTAGTGAAGACCCTTGCCAAGATCACTGCCAGGAGACCCAAAGACTGGCATAAACAGCTATCAACTGCACTCCTTGTATGCTGCACTTGTGTAAGCAGATCCACTTGGAAGAGCCCCTTTGAGCTTGTTTATGGCCCTCAATCCAATATCATCCAAGCCCTCACAGGAACAAAGCTGAAAATGCCCAGCAAGGTTCCCCCTTGTTCAGCACCTCAAGTGATGCAGGCCAACAGTAACCAGTTGGAAAGGGAAGAGAAACGTTTACAAAACATGTTTGTCCCATCCAAAATAGACACAAAGTTTGGTGATGAGATCTGGGTAATTAACACAGAAAAAAGAAATTTACAGCCCAAGAAATTGGGCCCCACTATAATACTAAAGGTAAACAAAAACAACACTTAACTATTACAGGGACTCGGCAAATGCAATCAAGACAAAGGTCTACATCATGAACAACTGAAATCATGTAAAGCATGGCAAAAACAACAATAAACCAACCTACCAGCAACCAAACAACAGTTAGTGCAGTACAGCGCCTGGGCTCCTGACAATCTCCCTGATGACCTTCCCCCAGAGGAGGCTGACCTTCAGCTGGGGGGGGGTGTCAAAACAGCAGACCTGTCAACAAGGTTCCAACTAAGCGGGTTTGTGGCCTGCAACCTGACTTCCAGTGACCCATAGCCAATCTAGAAAGTCAACTCAAATTTCCAAATCCAAAAAATAAACAAATGATTATTCTTAACAATGGTTATCTCAATTTGGCACTTGAATCATTACCAGGATCAAGCCACCCCCTTCATCATCCAACCAAGTGATCAACGCAATCATGTTCATGTCATCCATGATTCACAATAGCTATATAATCATTATCTCCCAATAAAGATTATTATCTAGTTTCCAAATATTTTCACCTTGTAACTCTTCTAAAACAGCACAGTTACAACACTTAGGCACTGGGTTTGATATCCCATAATCTTGAATTCCCATATTAATTATATTTCTAAGCATTAAACCAAAAGGATATTTAGGATAGAAGGAATTAATCCTGAATCTATCAAAAAAACCCATAACAGAAAGGGCCACCTGTGCTGGGTGAAGATAAATATATTCTATTAGTTGACATGTAATAAGTGCTAAACATATATTACTCATTACCCAAAATAATGGTGTGATAGAATGTCCTAGAAAACATTGATAACAGCCAGGGATTAACCTTTGGGAAGGTATAAGAAGAATAAATTAATTATAATAAAATTATCTTTTAATCTGCAAGTACTTCTTCATGCTCAGGAACCATTATTTGACAATAATCATGTTTCCAATTGATCCTGGCTCTTCCGATACAATACTACTCATATCTTTACATATGACTGTATTTAAGCAAATGTCCTGTGCCCTACAATATTAAAAAATTGTGGCACTGTAATACAACAAGCCCAACAATACCCAATACTATACTCAGACTGTATCTTTAAGTCATCAAAGTTATCTAGCCTGAGGAGATTTCATTTGATTCATGTGATGTTGGTGTACCTTCTTGTACCATTTATATCATGATTGCTTCTAACTGGAACTTTTTGTATAGTAGTTTTAAAAGCTATGGCAACAAGCAAAAATACTTCAGATTTAAACAAAATGATTTCAGATTTAAGCAAAATCCAACTCTCAGGTTAAAATATACACTCTGTTAACAGGGTTTATTGGTGTTAATGGGCAAAATGAGTCAACACAGCAACAAAGGGCTCACACACAAAGCAAAATCATTCAAAATACAATCCAAAATACATTGATTCACAAACAAAATGGTGTGAGTTGACTTTTGGTGTACATATGTTTACTATGTGAATTGGTGACAAAATACACCCAAGTGCGGTATGTCAAAACTCAATCCAAAAACAAAACACAATAGCAAATCACAATGTAAACAAAATCACTCAATCAGTTTGTGCAATGGGTTGTAATCAAGAATGATACCAAGGTATCTAAAATAAGACATGAGATCTGAAACAAATTTTTTTAAAAATATTGTGTTGGGTGCTTAATTTGGCGTAAAATATGGGAAAATGGGTGGAAATTATTTTGGGTATTCTAAAATGGGTGTGGTAAAATCAAAAACAACTAACTAAGAAATAAAAAATCTATAATTGGGATATTGGGTGGGAAAAAATATTAATTGAATATCCATAAACAGATAAAAGCAAAAATTAAAAATAGGGAGTAGCTTAATTAAGTTTTATTTAATATTTTATTAAATTCTCAAAATGGAAGGAACACAGCAACAGACTACCATTGCACCTGTTGTGCGCTGCGGTTGCAGTTGCCCCCGCGGGTCAAAGAATAGACTTAGTACAACACAAGTGCCTACTCAGGAGGGAGGCGGGAGAGGAGAGTTCCATAGTGACACTGCACTGACACAGCTGGTTCAAGGAGCACAAGCTGCCAGGGTGCAGAGCATAAACCCTTGGGTCCCAAAGCTGACCCGGAAGCCCACCAAGGTTACCACTACCAAAACAGTTAGAAACAAGGAGGTAGAACTTACTTTGTATGTGTTTGACGTTGTGTACTGGCAAGAGTCAGTCCTGTCAGCCATGCTGGAGAAGGTGAAGCCTGTACTTGATACTAGCTATAAGCCCTACGTCAGTGATGGCAATCAGGAGGATGACAAGGAGCCCCAGTTCTACCAAACTGATGAGGGACAGCTGGTGTTAAAGAAAGTTGCTGTGTTTTACACCAAGGTGCCCATGCCCTGTGTTATGCCCAACACCAATGAGCCAATGAGTCAATCCTCACCGCTAAAAAGCCTGCTCACAAGCACATTCCTGACATTAAGTGCATCATCCTTCTCTGGCTCATGCGGGAATATGGTGATTACAAGGCGGCTGCGGCTCTTGTTGGGGTGGATCCCAAGTACGCCTCAAAGACCTTCAACAAGTTCATTGATACTGGCTGAGTCCTTGCCGCAGAGAAATCCTTGCGTGTTTCAACCATGCTCACCAAGGAGCACAAATGGGCAATCTGCCAGTGGATAACCTGAGATTGCCATCTTGAACTGGCAAATATACGGGCCATGGTCAAGTCTGCTTTTGGGATTGAGGCCTCAATTTCCTTCTATTATCATTTGATCAAGGGAATGCGCTTTTCCTGGAAAAAGCTCAGGGTATCCCCCTACAATTGGAACAGCCCAGCCAATATTGAGACCCGGAAAAATTACGCTGAGGCATACACTGCCCTCAAAGACAAGGGGACGGTGAAATTCTATTATATCAACAAATCAGCATTTGCCTCGTCAATGCGCAATGAGTATGGGTATGTCCCCAAAGGCTCCAATGACAGGATGGCTTGGCGTGCTGAAGTCTGCACCACAGCATACTCAATGGTGGCTCTCCTTGGTTCAAAGGGGGTCAAGCTGTACCAAATGATACTAGGCTCCCACAATAGCCAGACCTTCCTATCATTTCTCTAATTGGTCCAGGAGCACCTGAGTTGCACAAGCCCAGGCTTCACCAGCGTTATTGTGCTGGATAATGTTGGTCTCCACAAGGTGGCTGGTATTCTTGAAGAATTCCCAATGATTGACACCAGCATTGCAGTGGGCCCCCAACAATTGGCCACAGCAAATTTTTGCCTTCTCTTCCTCCCTGCCTATTTGCCCTTCCTAAATCCCATTGAGGAAGTCTTTGGGTGGCTCAAGCAAGTCGTCAAGCAAGGAACCCCAACAGGGACCAAGGACCTGTTTGATTTGCTGCAGGCTGGGATCCATATCCTTCTAGCTGAGACCGTGGCCAAATTCTATGGCCACGCTGATTTGTTCATCCCTGCGTGCCTAGCCAAACAGCCAATCAATTAAAGGCTTAGTGTGTCCAACTTTTTTAATATTCTCTAATTTACTATTCAAGATTTATTGACTATCATTTTATATTTGGATGGTTCCACGCCCGCAATCACATTCAGAAGATCCATCAATAGATGTAAGTAATTTATTTATTTTATTATATATTATTTAATATGTCATCTGAGGTTATCCCAAATGCTTGATACTGGATTACACAAATATATTTATATCACTTTTTTCAAATAAATATAAAATAGTCTTATAAAAATTAAACATAAATTGTAAAGTTGAAATTTATTTTATTACCATATTATTTTATACTTTTATGAAACCCATTTCCGCAATATATTTTGAAAATCTTGTTTGCTAAAATATTATTTGAAAAATTATTTATAATATAAAAATATAGCAGAGTATAAATATATTTATTGATATAGAGATAAAATTAGGTGCACCTATAATGGGTTCAGCAGTATGTACCCACTCCGCGATGGAGGTGGCGCACAACCTCCACTGCCACACCGTGGACAGTGGATACACCTGTATTGAAGTATTTGCGCCTGCTGGTAAAAGGAAGGATGATGAGGTGGGAATGGAGGAGCAGCTTTTCTGGTGGGGCTACAAACCCAAAGATGCCAGCCAGGACCAAGGCGTCCTGGATGACATTATCAACTGAGTCATATCCAGGGGGGACCTTCTTCCTGTCCAGTGAGAGCCTGGCCTCGCCAACCCCAAGAAGGACCCTGTCTAGATCCTCTACAGATGCGCCCATCCCAAAGTAGAATAGAAACCCCAGGTAAACAACCAGATGAAGCCTTTGTCCAGCAAAGGCTTCTGTAAACTCGCACAATTTGTTGTATACAGTGCTAATCTTCTTCTTGTGCTTGGTTTTGGCAAAGGTCAGCTCCATAGCTGCAGGGACCCCTGTCTTGTTGGCACTCGAGGCCAGCCCAAAGTCTGCCAGGAGGATTTTTGTCTTCTTTACGGCTGTTGCGTCAGCAACAGCCAATTTCAACGCTGCGCACCCAAAGTTCTCCAACAGGTAAGAGATGGTATGCTCCACTGAGAAGCAGAAGCAAGCAGCCGCATGAGCCTGGCCCATCTCTGGTATATTCTTGAATGAGAGCGTTGCCAGGAAGTCCCAAACAAGCTCAATGGAGCTTACACAGTAAACTCCACTGAGGAATACCGGGACCAGGCAGAGTAGTTGGGCATCCTTGTAGGCAGTAACTGCCCACTCAGATGCCCCCTCACCATGCAAAAGCCCAGCCAATGCCTCCCTGGATATTGGGAATGTACCATGGATCCTGTCTTCAAGCTCCCGCAAGACAGGGGGGACAGGAAAAGCTGCCTTGTCACATGATTAGCATAGTTGGCATAGAAGGTGGGGGGAACAAAAGGGACCAGGACCCGGTGGAGTTCACCATCAACATCTTCTAAAAAAAGGTAAGTATTTAAGAATTTTTATTAATTATAATTTTTTAGGGTACCTTCTTGGGTTTCTTCCTTGCCGGCGGCTTCAGCTGTTATGCCATTTTTGGCGCAATCAATTGTGCAGGCAATTTGGTATCCTCTGCCCTGGCACGCTTGGCAAGTTTGAGGTGGGCATACATCTCCGGGTCATCAACCCAGGCGGACGGCGCAGAAAGATTGTATGCCTTGAACTGGAGGCCCTCAACCACAGTTTTTTGAATATTTAATAAGTGCTTGATTATCTTCTCTGGGGTGTCTGGAATTTTTGACATTAGTGCCTTTGCAGACACCTTGTCAATTTTGTCCCCAGTGAGAACGGCAGACTTCACTTTGGCTTTGGCCTTGCAGTCAATGTCCTTTATTTTGGCAATTGCCAAGTCAAGGTCCTTCAGAAGCTTTTCTAATTCTCTCATTGATTTTTTACTAACCTTTCCATATTTTTTTATAGCTTTCACCCCCAATAAAATCTGTGTTATTCTGATATTTTTGCCTCTTTGTTTATTCCTTTTTGTTTTCCCATTTACTACATTATCCCATCTTTTTACCCATTGTGTATATGTTTTACGCTCATCTCAATATGTGTTGTTTGCTTTGTGTTGGCATTTTTTCCTTGATTACCATATTATTTTTTGGCGCTTGACATAGCCCCTTGTGAAAATATTAACAACAATTTGGTGATCAGCTAAATTTGAATTATAAAATTATAGGTTAATTGTATTTAGATAAAGTTGTTACTGATCCAAATTCAAAACCTTAATGATAAATTTTAAGCCAATCAGGAGCCAAGTGATAAAGTGATTGTTGTGACATAAAGGGCCATTCAATAATTCTTTGATGCATGTGCGCTAATTAATATAATTGGCTGGATGTTTTGTCATTGTACGCCATTGCTGCTGTGGCAAGTTGTTGATGGACTAGTGCTAACCCAGCAGCTGATTGAGAACTAGTCCATCAACAACTTGCCACAGCAGCAATGGAGTACAATGACAAAACATCCAGCCAATCATATTAATTAGCGCACATGCATCAAATAATTATTGAATGACCCTTTATGTCACAACAATCACTTTATCACTTGGCTCCTGATTGGCTTAAAGTTTATCATTAAGGTTTTGAATTCAGATCAGTAACAACTTTATCTAAATAAAATTAACCTTTAATTTTCTAATTCAAATTTAGCTGATCACCAAATTGTTGTTAATATTTTCACAAGGGGATGTGTTTAAGTGCTAAAAATAACTGTCTTCAGGATCTAGATACACAACATAGTAAATAATATGATTTTATAGAAATAAGCTGAACATAAAGAATATAGTCAACTATAAACAAAGAGAACACAAACAATTGAAATTCAAAATAAGGATAATATAAATAGAAATTTTATGGAACCAGGGGGTTTATTGAGGCAGGGAAGAGTGATGCCTAGTAGGCAGAATGTTGCAGGAAGGAAGACATAGAGGTGGTGCTGGCCTGGGGGGTCTGGGATTGGATTGGTTGGGTTTGCAGGTGGGGGGTGTTGGTGGCGGGGGTGGAGGCAGGAGGGTTGCGTGTGATGGCCGCCATATACCACTCATTGTACTCCTCATCAGTCATTGGCTGGATGGGCTGGTAGGTGGCTGTAGCACAGGGTGGGAGAGGCTTATCCTTGCGTGATTGATTGCCCATGTTCACATTGAAAACCATTTGCGCAAACAAGTCAGCCACCATTTGGTGACCAAAGAGAAAATTGTGATCAAGGACCCCAAGATAGAGGTTGTTGAAAGCCTGAGGGTGGCGCTCCTGGAGTGTATCTCTAATATTAAAGAACACAACATCTGCCAGATGGACGTCAGGGTGACCAGCTGGGTACACAGAGGCCTGGTGCCCACGTTCCTGGATGGCCTCAAGGGCGGTGGAGCTTCCCTCCATCTGGTGGCTTAAGAAAACCTGGTATTTGGAATTTGAGCCATCCCAGGAGTTGAGCAATCCACCAAGGATGTGGCCGTATGAGTACCCATCAATGAGATCAGGGTTTGTCCAATAGTAGACAAAACCCTTGGCTGAAACAGCCAGAAATTCACCAATGAATGTCCCCTTCTTGACCTTCTTCCTTCCATTCTTGGTGGCGGCTTTTCCTTGCTCACCAAAATTGTCAAATGCAATCAATAACTTGTAGTACAAGACAAACATGATGTCATCTGTTAGACTTGTCAAGCATCTGACTAGGGTTGATTTGATTGCGGTGTTGTATGGGGAATCCTCAGCGCCATCCCATTGGTTGCCAGCAAAATTTGTAAGAACCCTAATTGAAGCCACCTTTCCGTGCATCCAGAGCTGCGCCATGCGCTCAGACACCCAAATGCCATGGTGTGCAAGTTGCTTCTGGACCTGGGTCAAGGGAAGCTTGGGGTCCTGCTGGAGGAGGTTAAGCATTATTGGGTATACCTCATTGATCTGGGACTCTGTGGCCTTCTTTGGCTTCTTGGCCGTCCCAATCAGATTTCCCTTATTCATCAGGTTGTTGAATTCCCGCATGACAGTAGCCTGGGTGAATTGTAATTGGCTGGCTATCTGATCCCAGGACAGACCCTGCAGGTTGAGTGCCACAATTTCCTGAAGAATTTGGGCAGTGATTATTCTGTGTTTGGGGCACTGGGTGGCGGGAGCTGAAGCCTGATTGGCTGAGGGGGGGCAGGTTGGGCGGTGGCTGGAAGTTGTTCCATATCAGGGTTGCCATCCTGATTGGTTGGTTGACAGGCAGCTTGTGCAGGGGTGGGTGTGGGAGCAAGGGCAGAGCTAGACGCTAAGTGACTCTCAAACAAGTCAAAGCCTTATGGGTCAAGGGACAGTAACAGGTCAGCTTCCTCATTACCCGCCTCAAAGGCTTGGGTGTAAACGGGTGCCTCCACGTTCTGAGCCTTGCCTCCATTGAAGCTGGCTTGGCTGCTGGTGCGGTTGAAGATGTTTATTAAAAACCATTATAAAAAACCTAGGATAAAATCACTAAAAGTAGAAATTTTAAAAATTAATAATTTATTTTTATTGTAATCTTGAGCCCACATTTGGAAAGTTCTCAAAACCTTTTCATATAAATCTGGAGCCATGAAAATGGATAAAATGCATCTGTTCCTAAATTGGATAGCTGTTGATTGGCTGTTGAATTGATATTTTTCTATTTTAGGCTGCTCATACTACACATCTTGTGTGAGTTCATTTTGTTTCATACTTGTGGAATCTTGCTTCTAGGTTGCTCAAATTTTGTTTCATTTTGGTCCTTCTGTTGGTGCCTCATATGAATCCTGCTTGGATTATAATATACTCCAGAATAGCATCCATCCATTTCACTTGTTGTGTCAGTTCATTTTTTTTGTGGTTTGAACTACACCGCTTGATGTTTGCTTTAGTTTTGTATAATGGGTTAGTGAAATTTTGTTTTTGGTTTGACAGTTCATTTATTAACCAAAAATATTTAAATTAATTGAATCCTGAATCTTGCGCAACTTGGATTTTGTTTAAATCTGAAACTTTTTGTTTAAATCTGAAGTATTTTTGCTTGTTGCCATAGCTTTTAAAACTACTGTAACAAGGATCTGATGTGTAACAATTAAAGACAGTAGTGGGGCTCTAGATTGTTTGATGAGTGTGTGCTGGTACTATAAACTTGTGATGTGTGGTAATTCCTTGCTCTGGCAATTTAACCCCTGCATACCAGCTTTACATTTTGGTTCTTAAATGGCTTTTAACATTTAATTAGCTTCCCCAGTTAACCCTTTCAGCCACGTGGAGTGATCTAGCTGGTTTTAAATGCTTTCCTCAGCCATTGAAATTTGAGCTTGGCTCAAGATATTTTAGGGGTTTGTGGGGAAAGCTTTGGAAGGTCCAATGTCAGAAAGCTATACTGGTTAGGTTGCATTTATTAAGGGTTGAGGGGAATTCTCCCAACCCAGAAATTGATGGTAGGGTGGTTCAGTAGATCTGGCAGCTGTATTGAAATTGACTCCCTGGTAGTTGACTATTAAGCAAAGTGAGAATTTGGTTTTTTGTCTGATTGACTACTGGAAGTTGACACTTTTTTAATTAGCGGTACTTGATGTACAGGGTACTCTTAATATAAATAAATAATCTAAACAGCTATAATACTGTAAATTCAGAACCTGAACGTAAAAATGCGGGCTTGTCAAATCATTGGTCCAAATTTTGAATCCTATTTGTGGGATGGCCTTTTTTAATTAAATAGAATTCTGTGTATTTTTATTTGAATTTTTAAAATTGTTGGAACGTATATACAATTTGCAAATTTCAATTCAAACTGCATATTTTAAATGGAAAAAATGAATTAATTGGAATCAGATTTGAAGCATTCAAATCCATCAACCATTTTCATTAAGTTTACTATGTTTTTTGGAATTGCAGGATTTTCAAATCCATGAACCAAATTTCAAATCAATTTTGAATGCCACTAGTAAACTCAAATAATAATTGCAGTATTTGAAATCCAAATTGAATGTACAGTAAGAAACTAGGACAAATCAGTCCAAATCAAGAAGCTTCACTATGGATATAATCAAATGAAAAATTCAATTTTGATAGCCATGTTTAGACATGAAAATTAAGTGAAATGTAAAATTGTCTAAACTGGAAATGATAAAATATTCTGCACTCCAAATCACTAATATAGCTACCACAAACCCATATAATACTATATGAGCTACTCTCCTGACAACAAAGATATTTTTTAATAAGTTTTTTGGCCTGGCATAGCCAAAAACCAAACAAACTTCCTTTTGTGGAAGGAAGGAGGTGGAAAGATAAACCATTAGTTTACTACAAAATGCGTCAAAGTATTACTTACAAGGATGTTTGATAAAAATATACTGTAATATATAATTATATTTTATCATTAGCAATTTCTAAAATCTACTGTAATCAAGCATCTAAATTTTAGGGCAACTGTGGCAAAATTGACTGTAGGGATGTAAAAGTGAGAATTCAAAAGTGAGAATCTAAAAGTGGCCATGTCGACACTTTTTAAATTTTCAAAATGGCTTTTTATAATAAAGTAACTACTTTTTCTTGACTTTTTTAGTTGAGAGAATGAATAAAAAGTATTTTATATGACCATAATAAATTTTAATTTCAGATGAGCTGTTTTAATTTAATTTTAAAATTTTAAAATTGTCAACTTGGCCACTTTTAGATTCTCACTTTTTAATTCTCACTTTTACATTCCTACAGTCAATTTTGCCACTATTGCCAATTTTAGCTGTCCTAAAATGGAATAGGGTGATTTTTGAGAATGCCTATGATTCCTAAAAGAATTAGAGCAAATCCACTCTAGATCCTTTGACTTCCTGTTTGAGACCCCATAAATTATATTTTAAATTAACCTCATTTTTGATTTGAAATTTGGTTCTTGTATTTGAAAATCCTGTAATTTCAGATTTGTTACCAATTTCATGTTGTTTATGATTTGTTAGACTTACAGAAAATACCAGATTGTACATTAAAATCCTGCATTTCCAATTCATGTATCTTGCATTTGTTTGTTGTGTTTTGTCTTTAGTTAGTTGAGTTATCTTCTCAAGGGATTCAAAATTTGCCAATTTAAATAAATTAAAAAAGTCAAATTAAATAATTGATTTTATTAAATATTTTATTTTTCACTCAGCTGAGTTGCCCGCAAATGTGATTTGAAATTTGGACCAAGGATTTGACAATCCCACATTTTTATGTTTAGGTTCTTAATTTACATTATACTAAAGTAACCCCAGAGAGCTCAAAAGGGAAATAAAAAATGTACCTTAATTAATAAGAATAATGAGAAATAAGAAATTATTTCTCATTCTACTATGTAAAAAAACTCTTCACTATATGAATATTTTTATTACCATAAAAATTTAAATTCTAATGAGAAAAAAATAAATACAGTATTATAAGCTATGCAAATATAAAGAAATATTAATAATTGTTTGTTATACTTCATATAAGCACAACTGTGAATGTCTTATGTTAAACTAGTAAGTTAACAAAAATTAAGACATTTCACTCACTTCCAACTATAGCTAACCATCTCAAACTTACCATCTATACTTAAAAATCAGTACTAACTAAAAACATTTAAAAGTGTAAAAACTAAAACTAAAAAGTAAAAATTAAAGCTAAAAAGTTAAAAGTCAAAAGTAAAAATCATATAAGCAAGCAAGTTTACTCCTCCCTCTTTTTGCCCTTCTTCATTTTGGCCCCTTCCAAGAGGGCAGTTGCAATGAGCTCAAGATGCTGCTTGATTTCTGAGGCCTGATACTTGTGCTTGACCGCATTCTGGATGGCCTTGATGAAGAAGGTCAACTTGGTAGTGGGCTTGGTGGGGAGGGTGCAGTTGGCCAAGTCAGACAGCTTGGAGATTGTTTTCTCCTGCTTGTGCTGGAGGACGGAAAAGAACTTATTGAATTTTGGGTGGAGCTCAAAGTTGGACTTGAGGTGTCTATGGTAGGCCTCAAGAGCCAAAGTGTCCTCAGCTCATCATTAACAGCAGCCCAGTACACATTCCAGAAGGCTCTGGCCTTGCCTTGCCTCTGAGTGACAGCCTTCCCAGTCCATTGGAATTCAAAGTACTCCAGGAAAGGCCTGAACTCTGTTTAATTTATAATATAGGGATTCTTGAAGAAAACTTTGGGCTTCTGCACAGTGTTCTCTGGCTTTAAAAAAGCCAAGGCACTGAATTGTGCCAGCACAAATTTACAGGTGTCCAAGGTATCCCTGCGGCTCAACCTACTAAGCTCAGAATGGGCTTGCACATTACAAGCAACTGCTTGGCGGAAGTGGAAGTGGCACCCCTGCACTTCCCTGTAAAACAGCTGCTCATATACATTGAACTGATCAGGATCAAAGTCCATAATGTATACCTGTGGGCCAAGAGAATGAAGCCTTACCTTTTTCTCTGCGTCCAGGGTGGCCTGGCTCTTGTCAGCATCAGGAGGGTTAGTGCAGGTGTGGGGGACTTCTGGGTATTGTTGTCTTCAGGAAGGAGGGCAAATTTGCAGCAGAGAATGGCAAAGGAGCAGGTATAGATGGCCTTAGTGGCCCCGGACAGGAGGAATAGCACAAGTGGAATCACCCAGATGTCTATCTGGGCATGTACCATCCAGAGCTGGTAGAACATCTGGGGGCAAGTGGCAAAGGTACTGTCAACTAGCCAGGTTGACGCCCTTTTCAACTCCATCAGGTTCTTCTGAGTTGAGTAGCAGATAATCCGGTCCTTGAAGCCTGGCTCATTGTCATATAGGAGGAAGTACTCTCTATTTGAAAGCTACTTGAGCTCATGGGTGAGCGTAAGCTCAGAAAGGACGTCAGAGGCCTTGGTGGGGGGATTGACAGTAATTCTTTAATTGCTGATAAACTTAGCCAGCTGTTCCTGTATGGGCACCAACTTGATATTGTTGAGCTTCAGGTGCTTGAGAACTTGATAGCCAGATCAGAAGCGCAGAGGTTGGCAGAGGTGGGAATGACTTGAACAAGGCACCACTTTAGCATCTTCATTATAAGGTGATTGGGGTCACATGTGTGTTTCCCTTCTCAACAGTCATCCTTTCCCAGCCTTTGATGTTCAGGCAGCCCCCCACAAAACTTATCCTTTTAAGTAAAGTGCTTGCTCTTGGTTTACCACTTTTGATCATTACAGTTGAAGATGTAATTATTGGCAATGTACCCAGGGTCACCCTTTGCTGACATGATTGGAAAGTACCTGGGGAAGTGTTTGGGGACTTTGAACTCCCCATCCACATTGCAGATGCTGTGGATGGCCAGTGGATCCCAAGCCATATGTCTGGTGGCCTTAAACTTCTTTGCATAGTTCTTGGGCTCCTCCTGATAATCATAAAAAAGGAGGGGAGAAGAGCCAACAGGGGAAGGAGGGAAGGGGTTCCTTGAGGCCTGTTTAGAGATATCTTTCTCCTTACCAGAAGAAGAGGTAGGATCCTTTGCATCATTTCCCTTATTAAAAAAACATTTTTTGGTGAGCTCTGAGTCAGCCTCAGGCTGGTAAAAAGAATGATCTGTAAGATTGTCATCAGTTTTATTGGAGGAGAAGTAGTGAGGAAAAGATGATGATAGAGCGGGATGGGGGAGTCTTGGCCTTGGGGGACTTCTTGGTACGCTTGGGGGTGGTGGCAAGGTCCTTGAAGCCTTTAGAGGCTGGGTGCTCAGATTGCTTGGTGGACTTGTTTGATCTTGGCTAAAAAAGGTTAGTTTTGTTAAGAAGATAATAGAAAAGATATATAAACATAATGATGTAAAGCAAAGCAAAGCAAAATATAAGTTTAATAATACATGAAATTTTTTATTTAGCAAGAAAATAACATAACAAAGCAAAGGAAAGCAAAATAGAAACAAAAAATATAGATTTAGAGGGTAAAAAGTAGAAAATATGTGATATTTGATGAAGCCTCAAAGATTTTAGGTTCAGCATAACATCTTGGGGCTAAATCAAGGGGAAATATATTTAAAAACAGAAATAAATGAAGAAAGGATATTGGGAGTAGTAGGGAGGTTAATAGAACATATCTGCAAAAAAGGTATTATGTGGGAAAAAATTATTAGGGGTTAACTACCCAAAAATCAGCAGTGCCAAGTTTGGCACCAACAACCAGCAGAAAACCCCCTAATCCTCACTATCAACTGAAAAATAAAGACAAATTATCACTATTGAATTTCCCAGAGTTGACCAAAAAATTTGAAATCACTCTGTTTTTTTCATATGGACCCTGCTTAATTTAAAGACAGGTCCAAAGGTTAACCCAAAAGCAAGGCAGTTTCATATGCCCAAAAATTAAAAAAGTATAGCATAAGTTAAAAAAGTAAATGAGTGGGAAGGTGTTTATTAGTGTTATTCTTATGCAGAGGGAGCTGGGAGTGGTTTATTTACCATAGTGAGCAATAGAACGTTACTAAGCTCTCTACACTAGTCACCCTGATAAGGTGTCAATTTGGTGGGTGTTGACCAGCACCCATAGTGCGACACTTATTAATATAAGCTTAAATCCACACCTCTGATTTGTTAAATATCAACCCAATTATGTGGCAAGTGAAAGCGTTGAACAGGGGGAGTTGACTTTCTGTTTTCTATAAATTACATATGAACCTATTGATAAATCAGGCTTAATTTATGTGGCACCACTTGATCTAGCAATCCAGAATAAACATAATGTAAAACAAGGGGTAGTTGATTAATGGATATACCACTAAATCCAGCATAGCAATGTTTAGGAGCCTAATTAACAACTATGGATACCAATAATACAGTAGTTTTCAAACCTGCTGAGATAAACAAAAAATCTCAGGCTAAAAACGGAAATAACTCATTCTAAAAGTGAAACCAAAGTGGATCCAGATTTATTGGAATTTAAAATAAATTCCCTGATTTTTGATTTTGCTTTTAGACTGAGATCTTTTGTTTATCTCAACAGGTTTGAAAACTACTGTACATATATAATAGTAAATAATAAAAAATATATAAGTGCAGATGTGTTTTATTAATGAATTTATTATTTTGGTTTAAAAGGTGTCAGCCTGGCCACATTTACTTTTAGAGAGCCGATCACCGGTGGGTTTGATTTTTTTAAAAAATTTACACATAAACTACCTCTTAAATTGATCTCCCAACTGACAGGATTATTAGATGGGGTTGGCTTCCAGTGTTTTTAATCCTGATTTTTGGTTTCACACCCCTGATTTACTAGTAAAAATTGGCTTAAATTGTTTAAGCAAGAAACATTAATGGGGTTACATATCTGGTAGTCAGCTACCAGGGAGTCGATTCCACCACAGTTGCTGTAGATCTCTACTGCAGCCGCTTTCTTGGGATTTGGTGGTACTGTTGTTCTGATAGTGGAGGCAAGGCTCCATCTTTTACATTGCGCCAATTAGCTGCTTTTATATCATGCTTTGTGCAGCGAGATATACAGTGGTTTTAAAAGCTATGGCGACAAATGAAAACAATCCAGATTTAAACGAAATTAAAAATAAATGAATTTATATTGATTTACAATAGATTTGGGTTCATTTCAAATTCGCTTAAATCTGAATTCATTTCGTTTAAATCTGAGTTCATTTCGTTTGTCGCCATAGATTTTAAAACTACTGTATATCGTCATTTAATCGAATGGGAAATCTGTGTGGACAGATAGTTTATCATGTAGGGCGCTATTCCTACTGTAAATGATGTGGCAAAGACGTGCAGGCTGGAATGGGTAGGGAGTATATGACTAAATGGGTGGCGCAAGCATAGTTTGCGATTGACATTATATCGTATCTGGTAAACCCGTGCCGAAAATGCGACAGCCGCTTGGTTTTGAAGAAAATTTAAGGCTGGGAAAAATGTTGGAGCGGGAAAACTTGTTACTTTTCGGTTCAAGGAATGGCAGGTCAACTGGTCAAATGGGTTCATCATTTAATTATACACATGAGTAGTGAAGTAAATATCAATTTCAGACACCATAGATTAAGTCGCTGTTTCAAGCATATTGAGCCTGGGGGTAGATAGGCTGCAACTGTTAAAAATTAATTAAACGTAATCGACTAAGAGCGTCATCACTCTGCTCTACTACCCTTTTATTGTTTAAAAAAGCTATGAAACCAAATTTTTAGATTATGAATTACGCCTGGTATAGAAGGCATGTTCGTTTTAAAAATTAGTAGCAAAAGGATAATCCCCTAAAGCCACCGTAAAAACTTAAGTAGACACATGAAATACCTAATATAGTCTTACCAGTATATACTCTCAGAGTATCTTATCTATTTTGATCTTACAAAAGAGGGTAGCCAATCTTTGCACTAACTGTTAAGTTACTTTAGACTTGGTCAAGGAATTCTACATCTTGATTAGGGATGTTTCGGCTCACCCCCGCAGCTTCCGGCTTTGAGCCGTAACAGCCAGAACAGAATTGCTGTATATTTAAACATTCAAAATAAATCTTTAAAACGAGTGACCCAGAGCCAGGAACTGGCCGCGGCTTGGCTTAAGCAGTCCTAATCTTGATGAGCAAGCAAAGTTTGGTATAAGGGTTTTTAGAGTTTAAGAACTATATATGATGCTAGTTAGATGGACCAAAGCTATAAAAAAGTTAAAGCTGTAGCGTGTCAAACTCTAGTACTAAAGCTCTGAAAACGTATAAACACTGGAATTAAAAGGCAAAATATTTTTTAAATTCAGTGGGCCAAGCATATTGCCTTTGGGCAAGCCTAAAAAAATTAGAAATCAAGCCAAGTCTTGACACGTCGATTATTACTTTTAATTCAGCTGGTGCAATTGTAGTTTTTTTAAGGGACGGGGTTTCTACTCCATGGGCTCTTCGGCATACTCTTCCTCATCTTCGTAACCAGCTGGCTCCTCATCATGAAGAGTAGCTTCTTGGTATTGTTGGTATTCAGAAACCAAATCGTTCATATTGGACTCGGCCTCAGTGAATTCCATCTCGTCCATACCCTCGTTAGTGTACCAATGGATGAAAGCCTTGCGACGGAACATGGAGGTGAACTGCTCATTAACACGCTTGAACAGCTCTTGGATGGCAGTGTTGTTACCAATGAAGGTAGCACTCATCTTCAAACCAGAAGGAGGGATGTTACAGACACTGGTAGTAATGTTGTGAGGAATCCATTCCACAAAGTAGTTAATGTTCTTCTTGTGGATATCAACCATCTGCTGGTCAACCTCCTTCATCGACAGACGGCCACGGAAGAAAGCGGCAACAGTCAAGTAGCGACCGTGACGAGGATCAGAAGCAGCCATCATGTTTTTGGCATCAAACATCTGAGCAGTCAGCTCAGGAACAGTCAATGACTGATATTGCTTAGAGTTTTTGGAGGTTAGAGGAGCAAACCCAACCATGAAAAAATGAAGACGGGGAAAGGGAATCAAATTGACAGCCAACTTACGGAGATCGGCATTCAGCTGCCCGGGGAAACGAAGGGAAGTGGTGACTCCGGACATGACCTGGGAAACAAGATGGTTAAGATCACCATAGCTGGGGTTAGTCAGCTTCAAGGTGCGGAAGCAGATATCATAAAGAGCCTCGTTATCGATACAGAAGGTTTCATCGGCATTCTCAACAAGATGATGAACAGTCAGGGTGGCATTGTAGGGCTCAACAACAGTGTCTGACACCTTGGGAGAGGGAACAACGGAGAAGGTACACATCATACGATCAGGAAACTCCTCACGGATTTTGGAGATAAGAAGGGAACCGAGACCAGAACCAGTACCACCACCCAGAGAGTGAGCGATTTGGAAACCTTGAAGGGAGTCACAGTTCTCAGTTTCCTTGCGAACGATTTCAAGAATGCTGTCAACAAGCTCAGCACCCTCGGTGTAGTAACCCTTGGCCCAGTTGTTACCGGCACCAGACTGTCCATAAACAAAGTTGTCTGGGCGGAACATGGCACCATGGGGACTATTACGGATAACATCCATGGTTCCAGGCTCAAGATCAACCAAAACAGCTCTGAATAAATAGTGAGAGGCTACTCTAGAAAAAAGAAGAAAGATATACTCACCTGGGAACATAACGGTTGTCACCAGCCTCGTTATAATACACATTGATGCGATCGAGCTGCTGATCATTTGTACCCTCGTAGATACCGCTGGGGTTGATTCCGTGCTCTTCAGAGATGGCCTCCCAAAATTTGGCACCGATCTGGTTACCACACTGACCTGTTTGAATATGGACGATCTCTCTCATTTTAGCTAAGTTGGCAAATTAAAAAATCTAAGAGGGATAAGATGCTCAAGCCATGAAATGTTTGACCTTTTGATCTAGTCGAAATTTCTTCAGGATTTGCTTTTGCAGCTGGGGTTCGAGCTTGTCGAAGCTAAATGGTAAGCTTCGATTAATTATATTTTTCATATCCAAGCCGAAATCAAATAGTCGCCCCTGGCTGACGTCGCAGATTTGAAACATAAAACCTTTCTCCACAAAAGATACATCATTTTAGCATATTGAAATCCAAACGCTCTTGATTTGGATTATAATATTTTTAAATGGCTATTTAAACTCATCTCCATACTTTTTTAAATCAAATATCGATATTTCTAGCCAACAGTAGGACATTTAATTTTAAAGCACAAAACAATGGCATAATTGTTTAAATATTCTTAATTTAAAGCGCACCCAAATAAATCCTGCCCAGTATTGTAATAATTGGATCAGATCTTTATTGAGCTGCATACTTGAATTTACTAATGCTTCTAAAGTCTAGCATAATTATTCGCCAATCATTTAAGATTCAGTGCCTCAATACTACTAATTCTCCACTTGACCAACGAATTAATCTTTAAAACTTACTACTTGGCCTTCATTAGGTCAGAATATTTCCCCCATGCGTTTCGATTGGTTGCTCCTCTCACCTTTGCATTATCGTAGAGCGTCCAAATGATCCAACCAATATTTATTTAATCAACCTATACCTGGCCACCCCTTCATATACTGGAGCCAGCCATACCAGTGGCAACAAAACAAGCATACCCACATAACCCTCACTTATATTCCAAACATTAAACTAGAATTTAAACCCCAACCAGATACCCATCAAAATCAGGAACGAATAAAGTCTATCATCTGCTCTCGATCAAATAAAGACATCCCTCAATTGCAAACAAGAATCCATACATCCCTCTTATCTATCTTCAAGATCAACCCAAAGCAACCCCCTTCCACTCAACACAACAAAAATTTCTCAGAATAGATCTGCCATCCATCAACAAAAGGTGCACAGTTGTATTCCAGTCCCCAAGCAAGAGATCTGTACAACCACAGCTTGCAAAGAAAACCTGATCTGCACTGGACTACAGCCTTTAAACCAGACTTGAAGAGCATGCCTAATCATCTAAATAAAGCTTGTAATTGGTAGCACCTAATAGCCTTTATAAACTCTTTTTTCTCATTCTTTTAAAGCCCAAACAGCTAACATATTACCTTCATTTAAGATCCCCCTGACTTTTATGTACAACCTGCCAGGCCCCCAAAACCCCCAAAGAATGTTCTCAGTTGGAACTGAACCCAGACCCAGCCATCATGCAGGGGCAGGAGGTTTAATGCCACTTCCTATGCTAAACATAAGTACAACTGATGCTAAACCCAAAAATGAATGATGTGGCCCCCAAAGATATTAAACAGCCATCATGTCAACCAGAGAAAGAAAAGAATAAATCCTCCTTCTATTGCAACAAGCCAAATCATTAACAGATCAGATAGTTTTTCCACTCCTGCCTCAACCTGCCCCCTGATTTAAGCAACTATTCATCCATGCCACTCTGCCCAAACCCCCATTGACTATCACAGTTAGGGATCCACCTATAATGTCCAAATAGAATCAGTCACATGTTATCAAAGGTCAACCCTAAGAATTCCTTTTCACATGAACCCCCTGGTGGCCTTGTACTGGGTATAAAACCCCTCTTGTTTTCTTCAGTAAAGGTTATTGTGTCCCAATTATCTCTTCATTTTCCTTTTTGTTAACTGCAACTTTCAGCACAGTTACAACACTTTCTGGAAAGATAGAGAAGCCCAAGCTTTAAAGGTAAATCCTAAAAACTGACCACCTTGATCTAAATAGCTGAACCCAGCAGTACAGTAGCTGACTAAGTGACCATGCTGAAGAAGTTGAAATGACATCCTACCAGCTGAATTTTATGGCCCCCAGAGCTCCTAAAGGGTGTACACTTGGTAAAAATAATATACTCTGAAACATTCTGATCATATTGCCTCAGAGATGATGAAATATTTGAAAGATCCTATAGCCGTAAAGGTCCTTATTCCCCATCCCTGTGATATCTCTTATCAAAAGCTTAGTTTGTAAATCTATGGGATATGTTACCCTTGGTAGATATTTTGAGAAGCTTTATTGCACTTGCCCCCAACTTTCAGGGATGTTTCTGACAGGCAGGGCAAAACCATATATTTATGCAGCACCTCAGCACCAGATAAGAAAGAAACCTATTTGCAGCAGTTCTCCTTGATTGGGGAAACTGCCGCAAAACCAAGCAACTTCAACACAAATGTAAGACTTTAAGTTGTGAAAGTTCAGGCTTTTATAGCCCAGCCGCGGACCATACAGCTGTATGCCCGCTCCTGCCAGCCAGGCACCCACTCAGCCAGCCTGCCACTGGTGGCCACCCATCACTGCCAGCCTGCCCGCCTAATGGGGAAATTTCCAAATTGAGAAATAAAAAAAGGCAGTTTCTCTAAGTCCCAATTTGGGGGAACTGCTGCCCAAATTGGGAACTTACCAAATGCAGAGAGGGCTGACAAGGTTACCTACAAGACTATACATGCACCAAATCCAGTAAGTGGATCTAGGTGCATGAAGGAGGCCCAATTCCTCTCATGCCAATGCAAGTTGAACTTTGGCCAAGCATTACCACTTGATATTGTTGCAACTGAACCAATTAGAGTTCAGTATTTGATTGGGGAAGACAACAGTCCAATAGAAAAGACAGGAATGAATAGAATAAGGTATTGTTTATTATAGAATGTTGTGACTAATATACTATATGAGGAAAGCCACAGGGCCACAGGGGATGTCATAGTGGTGTGTTCCATGTAAGGTTTGGAGCCAAGGAATAACTCATGCAGGGATCAGCAGGTCAAATTGGCAACACTCCTAATTAGGAGAAAGTGACTGTAGTTTGATATTGCCATCTGATTGCTCCATGCTGTTAGATACGTCAAGGGGCAGCTCTTTGAGCGCCCCCTGTGTATTGTAAGATATGTTAGCAGGCAAGGAGGAAGGCTAAGTTGCAACACCCCCTTGCCCCCTGTTTGTTGTTAGACACCAGGATCAGAGTCTGTGGAAGGTCTGGGAAGGTCCACACAAACAACTTTTGTGTTGGGATGTGCAGCAGGGGCGCAAGCAATCATTGTGGAGTCTCTTGGTGTTTCCTTGGGCACCTTCCAATTGATAGGTGTGGTTGTCATAAACTGCAGTTATCTTGAAGGGCCCCAGGTGGTTTGGCTCCAATTTGGTGGAATTGGGGTTGAGGGCATAGATAGGGTCATTTATGGTGTATCCGGCCTCAAGGTGCTTTGTTTTCCCCTCAATTCTCTTGTGTTCAATGTCTTAGGCTTTGGCACGCCACTGGCTCAGGGAGGGGGTAGGTAACAAGGGTGGCTTCCCGGGAACTGCAGAGTGTATTTTCCCTTTTTCCACCCTGTTGTAAATTAGATTGCATGTGTATAATGGTCAAGGCTATCAGTGGAAGTAATCCTGATAGTCAAGGTTAAACTGGTTTGCACTCAAATCTGTCAGATCCAACAGATTTGTATTTCTAATTGTATCTCAGATGTTACAATATATTGGCTGGCCTGTTACATCCAGATTGGATCAAGTTAGGGAATCAAAAATAGCTTTTGTAATGGGCAGCTGCAAGCTGCAGCCACTCTGGGGTAACACACATCCACTATTCCCCGCCAGATTGTCCAGATTGTCCCAAGACAGAAAGAACATGGATGCAAGAGCCTGGTGGACAGAAAAAGATCCTGTAATGTTCCTGATGATGGTGCAGGTGTTAATAACACTCCTGCATTCATTGTGCAGCCAGTATAGTATATAAACATCCCTTCTTTCTAAATAAACATATACTTTCACATATTAAATCTTGCCTTTTTACTCAACTTAGTTGTTACTTAGTATTAAAAGGTAAAAACTACAGAGTCATTAGACCTGTATTAATTTGTGTTTAGGACTGCTATTGTACTCTACCACAAGTGACACTACAGAATTAAACTGCAAGACATCCACCAGGCCCAATTCACAACACACCCCCATCAAACCGTCAGGTGTTCCAAAGGCTAAGGCTCTGGGGCTGAACCAGGTGCCCCTGTTGATCCTTGCTTGCAAGATAAGCAGTGTGATGGGCAGGTGTTCAGGCCACGCAGTGTTAGGGTGTTCTTGTGAGAGCTTGGCAATGATTTGGACCAGTGTGTCAGGGCCCAGAGTGCCCTGGACAGTCAGCTGGCCTCTTTAGAGGTGATTAAACATGCAGCTTGGAAACCCTCACAAAGCACTTTCCAGGCAAAATACCCCCTTTCAACTAACAAATGGCCCAGGATTTGGGAGGCACACAATCCTCAAATCCCTGGAATTGAGCCTGTTAACAAATCTGGGCCACCTGCCTATCAGGAAATGGCACATTGGGAGCGCAATTGTTTGATTGCTCAATTGGACAATTGATTCATTGCGGGAACTATAAATAACTGTGGCATCTTGGCATGCTGCAAAATTCAAAGGGTTCATGTTATAGCAGCCAATGAGAGCTCACCCTCTTGGCTAAGCACGCAAATTCCGGTTAAAATCACAAATCCAACTCCAAATGATGCCATCAGTTCTCTGGTGGCACAAAAGGCCATAGAATCATCAGTAAGCATAAGTAGTGAGGGGGAGAAGCCCTCCTCACTGTTGACATCTTAATAAAACGAGTTTATGCCTAGAAATTATTATCTTATTGCAGGAATTGTCTATTTTTGCTCAAATTTAATTATTCTCTTTGCATCTATTTGTGAATCCACTACTCAATACAAGCTTTCATACCCATATCTTCCTGGCCATACTCCTGTTGTCCTTGCCAAACCGCCCTGCTCCCTTGACCTGGAGTATTTTCATCCCCATCACCTGGATCTACCACCAGTAATGAAGGATATACCAACTGCTCCTCCTCTCCCTGACGCGCCTCCCACCAAGGACTTCAGCAAGCTGGGGTTTGTCTACATAACAGTATTGGGGCTGGCCAACCAAGTTGTGCCCCATACTGGGAGTTGGCGCCCCCTAGCCACTGCTCTGAACTACCTGGTCCGCATAGCGCCTATTGTGTAAATGGCCTTTCAGGCCCAGCCTGCCTCCCCTGTGGGAGTCCAGCCGGACTCTAGTATGGGCCATAATGGCAACTGTGGTAAGTTTAACTCCCTTAAACTCAACTCCCTGGTGATTGACTCCCTTAAACTTGACACTATAGTAAAGTGAGAATTCAGCTTTTGCCCTGATTTACAAAGAGAAATCAACAATTTTTTAATTAACAGATCTTGATGTACTGAAACCTTTTAATATAAAAAATTACGCTATACAGCTATGGTATACTAAAGTAATCTCAGAGAGCTTAAAAATGCAATAAAAACAGTATTCTAATTAATAAAAATAAGGAGAAATAAGCAATTATTTCTTATTTTACTATGTAATTTACACTCTTCATTACAAAAATATTTTTTATTACCATAAAAATTAAAATTCCAATGAAACAAAAATAAAGATAAACACAACAATATACTTCATTCAAAATATAAAAAATATTAATATTTATTTGATATAGTTCATATAAGCACAACTGTGAATATCAAATGTTTTATTTGAAAATTAACAAAAATTAAGCTATTTCACTTACTTTCAACTATAAATATTCATTTCAAACTTACCATGCATACATAGAACAATCACTGCTATATAATTAAATTAAAAAACTTAAAAATTAAAACTAAAAACTAAATGATCAAAACTAATAAGTAAAAATTAAAGTTAAAAAGTTAAAAGTTAAAAGTAAAAATCATATAACTGAGCAAGCAGGCAAGTTTATTCCTCATCATTATTTCCCTGTTCCATTTTGGCCCCTTCCAGGAGGGCAGTGGCAATAAGCTCAAGCTGCTGCTTAAGCTCAGAAGCCTTGCATTTGTGCTTGGCCGCACCCTGGATGGCCTTGGTGAAGAGGGTACAGCGGGTTGTTGGCTTGGTGGGGGGGACACAGTTGGAGAGATCACGCAGCTTGGAGATGGTTTTTTCCTGCTTATGCTGCAGGAGGGAAAAGAACTTATTGAATTTTGGGTGGACCCCAAAGTTGGCCTTGATGTGTTTGTGATATGCCTCTAGCGCTGAGGTGGTCTTGAGCTCACCATTCACTGCCGCCTGGTACACATTCCAGCTGGCCTTGGCACGGGCCTTGCCTTGCCTCTGCGTGATGACCTTCCCAATCCACTGGGGCTCAAAGTACTTGAGGAAAGACTTGAACTCTGGGTGCTTCAATATGTAGGGATCCTTTGAGAGCACCTCAAACCCCTGTGCAGTGTACTCTGGCTTTAAAAAAGCCAAGGCACTAAATTGTGCCAGCACAAATCTGCAGGTGTCCAAAGTATCCCTCTGGCTCAACCTACTTAGCTCAGCATGGGCCTGCACGTTACAAGCAACTGCTTGGCAGAAGTGGAAGTGGCACCCCTGCACCTCCCCGCTGAACAACTGCTCAAATGCATTGAACTGAGCAGGCTCAAAGTCCATAATTCACACACAAGGCCTAAGAGCTCTTAGCCTTGCCTTTTCCTCTGAGTCCAGGGTGGCCTGGTCCTTGTCAGAGGCAGGTGGGTTGGCGCAGGTGTGGGGGGGAGTCTTCTTGGATTTGTCATTGTCAGCAGGAGGAAGGGGGTCAAGTTCTTGGCAGAGGATGGAGAACACACAGGTATAGATAGCCTTGGTGGCCCCAGGAAGAAGAAAGAACACAAGTGGAATCACCCAGATGTCAATCTGGGCATGGGCCATCCAGAGCTGCTTGAACATCCGGGGGCAAGTGGCAAAGGTACCATCAACTAGCCAGGTTGACGCCCTTTTCAACTCCATCAGGTTCTGCTGAGTTGAGTAGCAGATGATTTGGTCCTTGACGGTAGGCTCATTGTCATGGAGCAGGAAGCGCTCCCCACTCAGAAGCTGCTTAGGCTCATGAGTGAGTGTGAGCTCTGAGAGGACGTCATATGCCTTGGGGGGAGGGGGGTTGGCAGCAATACACCTATCACTGATGAATTTGACCAACTGCTTCTGTGTTGGTACCAACTTGAGATTGTTGGGTTTGAGATGTTGGAGGGCCTTGATGGCCAGATAAGAAGCGCAGAGGTTAGCAGTGGTGGGAATGACCTGGACAAGGTACCATTTTAACATCTGGGTTATAAGATGATTGGGGGGCTCACAAGAGTGCTCCCCCTTCTCTGCAGTTACTTGCTCCCAGTCCTCAGTGTTTAGTCAGGCACCACAAGTCTTATCCTCACAGATAAAGTGCTCGCTCTTGGTTTGGCGCTTTTGATTATTACAATTAAAAATGTAGTTATCAGCAACTTAGCCAGGGCTGCCCTTTACAGACATAATTGGGAAGTACCAGGGGAAGCGCTTGGGAACTTTAAACTCTCCGTCCACATTACATATATTGTGGATGGCCAGTGGATCCCAAGCCACATGATCAGAAGCTTTAAACTTCTTGGAGTAATCCTCTGGCTCATCTTGGGGGTCAGATGAGGAAGGAAGGGAAGAGCCATTGGGAGGGGGAGGAGAAGGATTCTTTGAGGCCTTCTTGGATGCCTCCTTTTTCTTACCAGAAGAAGAGGTGGGCTCCTTGGCAGCCTTTGACTTCTTGGTATACCACTCCTTGGTGGGCTTGGAATCGGCCTCTGAGTGGTAAAAGGAGTGGTTGGTAAGATCACCATCAGATTTATTGGGGGAGTAATTTTGGGGAGAAGGTGAAGGGGATGTGGAAGATGAGGGTGAAGGGGGGGAGGAGTAGGAGGAGATGGAGTGGGAGGAGATGGGGTTGGAGACTTTGCCTTTGCAGGCTTCTTGGCACGCTTGGGAGTGGAGGCAGTTTCTTTGGAGCCCTTAGAGGCTTGGCGCTTAGGCTGTTGGCTGTTCTTGTTTGATCTTGTCTAAAGAAAAGTTTAGTTTTGTAAATAAAATAGTATGGACAATATAAACACAAAGATAAAGCAAAGCAAAAGTTAAATGAAAAGTATGCAAATAAAGTTTTATTTATGAAGAAAAAAACATAAAAAAGTAAATAGAAGCAAAATAGAAACTCAAAGTATAGATATAAAGGTTAAAACATAGAAAATAAGGGAATTCATGATGAAGAATCAAAGATTTTAGGTTCAGCATAGCATCTTAGTGTTAAATTGATGTAAAAGTATAATTAAAAATCAAAAAAATATATGAAAATTATATGGAGAGCAGCAGAAAAAGTAGTAGATTATAATAGCAAAAAAATAAAAAATTATTATGTGGAATTTTTTTATTGAGAGTTGAAAATTCAAAACATAGTAAAGTGTCAAGTTTGGCACTGTCAATCAGCCAAAAAAAGCTGAATTCTTACTATTGAGTATGCCAGAGTCAAGCAGAAACATCAAATTTACTATGTTTTTTACATATAAAACTTGCTTAAATTTAAAACAGGTTTGAAAGTTAACCCAAAAGCAAGGCAGTATCAGATGCTCAAAAATTTAAAAAATACAACATAAGTTAAAAAAGTAAATGAGTGGGAATGTGTTTATTAGTGTTTAAGTTATGCTGTGAAGAGCTGGGAGTGAATTATTTATCATAGTGTTGGTTAAACGTTAAGAAGCTCTCTGTACTAATCCCCAAGTTAAAGTGTCAAGTGGGTGAGTGTTGAGTGGCGCTCATAGTGCGTCACATATTAATTTAGCCTTAATTCCAAGCTTTGATTAGTTAAATCCAAAACCAATTGCGTGTCAAGTGGATAGAGTCAAACAAAGAAAGTGTCAAGTTTCAGTTTTTTATAAATTACATATTAAATCTCTTAATTAATTGGGCTTAATTTATGTGGCACCACTTAATCCAAAAACCCGGGAATGACATAATGTAAAACAAGTGGGGTATTTGATTAATGTCTACACCACTAAATTCAGTATAGTGGTGCTTAGGAGCCTAATCAACAACTATGGACACCAACAATAAAAATATAATAGTAAATAATAAATTTTATATAATCACATATGTATTTTATTAATAAAATTAAAGTTTGGCTTAAAAAGTGTCAAACTGGTCACTTTTTGTTTTAGAGTGTCAAACACAGGTTTTTTCATTTCTATTAGTAAATTTACTTATAAACTGCCCCTTAAATTGGTATTTTAGCTAACCAATTTATTAAACAGAGTTGATTTCAAGTAAATTTAACCTTGGTTTTTGGTTTTGAACCCCTAAATTACTAGTAAAAATTAGCTTAAAATTGGTTAAGCCAAAAATACTAATAGATTCACATATACAGCACTCAACTCCCTGGTACTTGACAAAGTGTCAAGTACCAGGGAGTCAAGTTTAATGGAGTCAAACTTACCACAGTTGCCGCCGTGACAGTATGTCAACCATATCTAAACTAGTAACCCTGGGCCCCTATTCTTCTTTGATTATAGGGGCATCTTGTATGCTTTTATTTATGGCCTCAGCTTACTACCTAAGACAGTATTTGACCAAGAAACAAGAAACAAACAAATTCCAAGAAGAAATTGTTGCCAAGCTATCCCAAGTCCAGACTGTGACCATCTTCACCTCCAACCAGAATACTGCTGCCCCCAGGACCTTTCCTGACCTGCCAAAATTGAACTTAACTGGTTTCAGAAAAGGAATGATCATGATAAATGCCTTGTTACATGCCCACCTCAAGAGCTTCATAGACAACACCCAGAAGGTTATGATGGTGGACGCCCAACTAAAGGATGATGTCAGAGAAACCTTCTTGACCTGCCTTGAGGAAGACCCAGACCTCATACTTTTCTACGACCAATTCCTGGAGAGAATGAAATCTGCAACTACCCCTGCTGGGGCCAAGACCCAAGCCTACATGGGACTCAGCTGCCTGACCCAGGGAAGAGACAACCTGGAGACCTATATACAACAATTCCTACGCCTGGAAGATGCAGCCAAGATTCCTGACAACATATCAGGCTTGCATTTCAGAAACAGTCTGAACCCACACCATGCTAGCCTAATGAGACACCACTAATGTGACCTTCCCAAAGACAAGCTCCTGGCTATTGCCAGAGGCATGGACTTCAGCCAACCACAAGGGTACCACACCAGCCAACCCCAGAGCAACCAAATCCCTGGTACAACTAGGCCCTGTTTGAACATGACCCCTGAGGAGTACCAACACCACATCAGAAGTGGACTATGCTTTTATTGCCACCAGAGTAGCCATTTATCCAAGGACTGCACTAGCTGCTCTAATGGAACCCAAGGAGCAACTATCTCAGCAATAAATAACGCCTCACAATCTTATCCTATCATTGACACTACCTTATGTTATAATGACCATGAGGTGAACGCTGTAGCTCTCCTAGACAGTGGGGCAACCCTCAACTACATGGAACGTAGCCTAGCTGAGAAACTTGGTGTACCAATTCAGGGAAATTCATGACTGGTAACTTTGGGTAACAAGACAACCAACCTGTCCCACAAATGTGAAGAGTTTGTCTCCCTGAAGTGAAACAAGAGATTACTGCCCACCAGATTCCACATCATGGAGAAGCTTCCCAAACCTGTAGTGATAGGTTTTGAATGGTGGGTTGACCATCAGCTGAACTTGGACTATAAAAACCATCAAGTGACTGTCACTCATGAGAGCCAAACCTTAGAGGTCCCCTGCCTGAACCCTCAGCAGACGCCTAAGCTAAACAATATCACCATGGAATCCTGCAAAGCCAAGATCCCAAAATGTTTGAAGCCTTGGGAGTCCGTCTTCTCCAAAGAAGAAGCCACTGCCTTGCCAAAACATAGCCAGTTTGACCACGCCATCAACCTCCTCCCTGGAACCCAACCTAAGCATGGACCAGTCTATAGTTGTAACATGAAGGAACAAGCCGCCTTAAGAGAGTACTTGGACAAGATGTTGAAGAAGGGATAAAACATGTCTTCAAATCTCCCTGTTTGTCCCCTCTATTGTTTGATAAAAAGAAGGGTGGCAACTTACATCCTTGTGTCAAGTACCTGGACCTAAACAGCATCACAGTGAAGAACAGATACCCTGTACCCAATGCCAAAGACCTCTCAGACCAGCTTTTGGGAGCCAACGTTTTCTTGAAGGTTGATTTGAGGGACGCCTTTAACCAGATCCAGATCAGGCCTGGAAACAAAAGGAAAACTGCCTTCAAGACTAGGAAAGGTCTTTTTGAATACTTGGTTATGCCGTTTGGGCTGTGCAACGCGCCCAGTACCTTCCAAACTATGGTGGACGTGGTCTTGGGGGGACTCAAGGACCAGTGTTACTAAGCCTACTTAGATGACATCCTTATTTACAGTTGCACGCCTGAGGAACATGTTGAACACCTCCAAGCTGTTCTACAACGCTTCAAGGAACACAGACTCTTTTTTAAGCTCCAGAAATGTGAGTTTTTCCAAGAAGAAGTAGAGTTCCTGGGGTACAATGTACTGAAAGGAGGTTTCACAATGACGCCTGATAAAATAGAGGACATGACGCCATGGCCTGAACCTAAGAACTGCAAGGAGGTCAGAAGTTTCCTGGGCCTGGCAAACTTCTGCCGGGAATTTTTCCAAAATTTTTCTTCAATCTGCTTGCCCTTGACCCGCCTCACCTCCGAGAAACACCCTTTTGTGTGGGATGATACCGCCAAGTCAGCCTTTGAGTCACTGAAGAACGCCTTTGTTTCTGCCCCCGTCTTGGAAATGCCAGTTTACAATAAGCCCTTCATAGTGGAAAAAGAAGCCTCTGACTTTGCATTGGGGGGGGGGTGTTGCTTCAGGAGGGGCATGATAGTAAGCTGCACCCTATAGCTTACTACTCAAGGAAGTTCACTCTGCCTGAGTTGAACTACCCCATCTACAATAAAGAGATGCTTGCTATCATCCAGTCCTTGAAACATTGGAGAAGATACTTGTGTGACGCCAACCACCCTGTGAGAATCATAACCAATCACAAGAACCTGACATACTTCTTCAAACCACAACAACTAAATCAGCAACAAGCTAGATGTGCCTTATTCCTAGCAGATTACAACTTATCAATCAGTTACAAGCCTGGCAAGATCAACATTGTACCAGACGCCTTAAGCCAAAGAGTAGACCTTTTTCCTAGCTCCAAAGAGATTGAAGAATTCAACACTAAATCCTTGCTGTCCCCAAACATGATTGAGCCAATGATCCTATTCCTGGGGCTAGCCAGTAGAAGAGAAGAAATCCAACTAGCTCAGACCGTAGACCAGCACTGCATCTCCATCATGGAAGACCTAAAGAGAGATATCAACATCAATACTACCAAAATGGTTACTCCCTAAATGGAAACACCCTGCAGCTACATGAATGCACCTATGTACCAGAAGGCCCAATGCAATTAGAGATACTGAAGGAATACCACAACTCCCCCATGTCAGGATACCCTGGATGTACAAAGAATCTTGAAGGGATTCAGAGAACCTACATGTGGCCCAGGATGAAGCCAGAGATCAAAGGATACCTCAGTGGTTGCAAGACATGCGGACGTACCAAACCTAAGCAAGGAAAGCCAGAAGGATTACTACAACCCCTTCAGATTGCAGAAGGCCCTTGGAAGTCAGTTTCCATGGACTACATTGTGGAGCTACCAAATTCAAAAGGATTCAACACCATCCTTGTAATTGTCAATTGCTTCACCAAGATGGCTCACTTCATTCCAACAACAACCAAAGTAACTGCAAAGAAAACCACCACTCTATTCTGTAACTGAGTATTCATGAACCATGGACTTCCACAAGAAGTGGTCTCAGACAGAGGCCCACAATTAACCTCTAAGTTTTAGGCCCAAATTCTAAAGGACTTGGGAATAAAAAGATCATTGTCTACTGCACACCATCCCCAGAGCAACAGATAGACTGAGAGAGTGAACCAGGTCCTCAAACAGTACTTAAAATGCTACGTTAACTCAGAACAGAACAATTGGGTAACCCACTTACCAATGGCTCAGTTTGCGTACAACAACCAAGACCACAGCTCCACTGATATGTCCCCCTTCAAAGCCAACTACAGATTCAACCCCACATGGAATGCCCCCCCACAGAGGAAGCTGACAATCCCAAAGGATGAGACTGGGTTAGCAACATCAACACATGCCAAGAAGAATACACCAAGTACCTGAGAAGAGCAGTACAAGTATACAAAGATTTTGCCAACAAGAAACAAAGCCCTGGTCCCCCAATTAAAGTAGGAGACCTTGTATATCTCAGCGCTAAGAACATCAAGACCACTGCCCCTTGCACTAGCTTGAGCCCCTGCCAAACAGGTCCTTACAAAGTCTTACAATACATTGGCACTGTAGCATACCAACTAGAACTCCCCCTGGATGGAAGATTCACAACATATTCCACCACTCCCTGTTATTGAAAAAGAAAGGAACCTCTCTCCTGCACCAGATAGTGAGAACAGCTCCCCACCCATCAAAATAGGAAGCTTCACAGAACATGAGGTCAAAGCCATCCTGGGACACAAACTCCAATACCAAAAACCTCACTTCCTGGTCAAATGGAAAGGATACCCCCACAAAGAGAATACTTGGGAACCTGAGTACAACCTGGAAAATGCTGCCATCTTACTAAAGGAATATAAGTCTTGGAGTAAAGAGCTGTGCTCTGCAAGCTTGACTATGACAGGGGATGATTTCAGGGCCCAGAGTGCCCTGGAAAGTCAGCTGGCCTCTTTAGAGGTGATTAAAGATGCAGCTTGGAAACCCCCACAAAGCACTTTCCAGGGCAAAATACCCCCCTTTCAACTAACAAATGGCCCAAAATTTGAGAGGCACACAATCCTCAAATCTCTGGCATCAAGCCTGTCAACAAATCTGGGCCACCTACTTATCAGGAAATGGCACATTGGGAGCGCAATTGTTCAATTGTGCAATCAAACAATTGATTCATTGCGGGAGCTAGAAATAACTGTAGCAACTTGCCATGCTGCAAAATTCTAAGGGTTCATGTTATAGCAGCCAATGAGAGCTCACCCTCTTGGACAAGCACGCAAATTCCGGTTAAAATCACAAATCCAACTCCAAATGATGCCATCAGTTCTCTGGTGGCACAAAAGGCCATAGAATCATCAGTAAGTATAAGTAGTGAGGGGGAGAAGCCCTCCTCACTGTTGACATCTTAATAAAACAAGTTTATGCCTAGAAATTATTATCTTATTGCAGGAATTGTCTATTTTTGCTCAAATTTAATTATTCTCTTTGCATCTATTTGTGAATCCACTATTCAATACAAGCTTGCATACCCATATCTTCCTGGCCATACTCCTGTTGTCCTTGCCAAACCGCCCTGCTCCCTTGACCTGGAGTATTTCCATCCCCATAACCTGGATTTACCACCAGTAATGAAGGATATACCAACTGCTCCTCCTCTCCCTGACGCGCCTCCCACCCAGGACTTCAGCAAGCTGGGGTTTGTCTACATAACAGTATTGGGGCTGGTTGACCAAGTTGTGCCCCATACTGGGAGTTGGCGCCTATTGTGTATATGGCCTTTCAGGCCCGGCCTGCCTCCCCTGTGGGAGTCCATCCGGACTCTAGTATGGGCTGTGACATAGTGAATCATTTAGACGCCTCACACACCCATTGGCTTGGGGATGATAGGGGATTGTGACTATTCTCTGGAATGCATTTTTGGCGCAATACACCTTCATAGCCTGCCCCACAATCTCAGGACCACCATCTGTGATAAGAAGTTTGGGCCACCCAAAGGGGGCCACAATCTCTTTACCAATAAATCAGGTGATGGTGATGGCAGTGTGGTTAGTGGTCACCCACACTACTGGCCAACAGGTAAAATAGTTGATGGCTGTGATGATATACTTCTTACCCAGTCTGTCTTTGGGGAGTGGTCCCACAATGTCAAGAGCCCACTGCTCAAAGGGTTCCATGGCCTTGATGGGTAAGACAGACTTAGGAGGTGCAGGTTTGGACATGTTCTTTTTGCACAACACACACATCTTGAGGAGGTCCAAGATGTCTTGGCGCATGCATGGCCACCAAACCTTATGTTTCATGATTTTGAAGAGGTTACATCCTATGGTATGGTCCAAGGTGCAGTGGTAATGCAGTATGGTATCTCCTTGCTGGGTGGTGGGAATGTAAGGTGTCTTCTCCCCAGTCTCTGCCTGGCAAAAGACATTGCCAGCATCAGTGGTGAACTGACTTTTGTTATCCTTTAATTTGGAGATAGTTGCGGAGTTAAGGCCCTTGTAGCAGGTTGCCTCAGGGCGCAGGTAGAGAATTAACCAGTTGGGGTCTAAGCTGTTGTCCCCTGTGATAGACACTACATATAATCTGGAGAGGATGTCAGCTGTGACAAGTTCCTTTCCAGGCTTGTACTTGATGCGTAGTTGGTAAGGGGATAGGCGTTTGACCCAGCCTGCTTGACGTTGTGTCAAATGTAACTGCATATTGAAGTACTGGAGCAACTTGTGGTCTGCCAGGACACGGGGTGGAAAGGTGGCCCCTTCCAGGTAAAAACACTGTTTCTCAATGCAGTGCACAATTACTTCTAGCTCTTTATCAAGTATGAGATAGCATTGTTCTGAGTTGGTGAGCTTCCTGGATTTATGGACTACAAGGAGGAAGACATCTTTGTCAGTTTCCACCCATAGAACACCCCCTATGGCCTTATCAGAGGCATCAGTCTCAAGTTTGTACTGGAGGTTTTTATTTGGAAATTGCAGTATGGGTGCAGTTGTAAGTCTCTGCTTCAACATCTCAAAGGCTTGATCCCTGGCCGGAGTCTATTGGAAGCACTGCTTAGTGTTTAAGAGTTTGGTGAGAGGTGCAATTAATTCCCCACAGTTGGGGATGAACTTCTGCATGTAGGCAACCATGCCTAAGAAGGTGCACACTGACCCATGTCAATGAGGGGTGACATGCTTGTGATTGCCTTGATTTTGGCAGGGTTGGGCTTTATTCCCTGGGCAGAGATGATGTGCCCAAGGAATAGAAGCTCTGACCTGAGGAATTTGCGTTTGGAAGGCTTAGCCTTCAGCTGATTTTTACAAAGGGTATTGAGGGCAGCAAAGAGGTGTTGAAGATGTGTGATTTGATCTTGAATGAAGAAAATGATGTTGTCAAGGTACACAACAACAAACTTCCCAATCAGCTCCTCAAATGCTTTGTTCATCAGCATGGCAAAAGTGGAGGGAGCATTAGTCATTCTGAAGTTCATGAAACAACACTCAAACAACCTGTAGCGTGTGCAGAAGGAAGTTTTTGCCTCATCCCTTGGTGCAATGCAGACCTGGTTGTACCCTGCAGTAAGATTGATCTTACTGAAGACTTTTTCACCTGCAAGTGTGTCAAAAAAGGTAGTCAATTAGTGATAAGAGGTATTTTTAACATTCACCTTGTTTAGAGCGCAGTAGTTGATTAACAATTGAAGAGACCTGTCTTTCTTATCTACAAAGAGGACTGCAGCCACATATGGAGAGAGGGATGGGCGGATGAAGCCCTTATTGAGTGCATCCACGAGGGTTTGACGGAGAGTCTTGTCTTCCTTGGGCGTCAGACAATAAAGGGGACATGCCTTGGTCAGTGATCCTTGCAATTTAACAGCATGCTGTATTTATTGGGTAGGAGGAAGTTGGTCTAATGTTTCACTAACAACGTCCTTGTGCTCCTTGAGGAGTGCTGAAAATGCTGGTGGAGGTGTGCTGGTCAAGGAAGGGGCCACAGGTGGTTTGGAGCAGTTAAATTCAGCTGAGCATTGGTTAAAGTTGAGCTTCCCCCCTTGAAGTTGTACTTACATGTCTCTGTGATTCTGATAAACATGATATCATGCAATAGCTTGCTCATTTTGACAGAGGAAATCTGAAAACCCACCTCATTCCTGTTAAGGATGATGTCAGATGTATCCCAGTCAATATATGAGAAATTGTGCTGCAGCCAGTCAAGGCCAGCAATGCCATTGCAACTGAGCCCTGCCATAATTGGTCCAGAGAGCTTGACCTGGACGTTCCCCAAACTCACTGAGAAGGGTACTGTCTCATGGGTAATTGCCACTCTTTGGGAGTCAGCTACTCAAAATGCCCTGAATCAGCTAGTCACTCTGTCCAGCTGCTGAGAATCTGCAAACACCTGATCAACCATAGTGTGATTGGCCCCAGTGTCTACCAAAATTTTGTGGGTACTCCCACAGAGACAGAAGGGATAGGCCAAGCAGGTTACTTTATTCAAAGAATGGCTTGCTTGGAGAACAGGGTTGTCACTGTGGACCTGAAAGACGTCAAGAGTTTAAACATTGCACACATTGTAATCACAAGGGTTCTTTTCAAGGAGGGATTGAGAGCAAGGATCAGGTGTTTTTGTAGAACCTCCTGTGTCTACAACCCCCAGACTTTCCTGGGTCCTTAATTTACGCTAATTGAAGTTCTCCCTTGTGAGGGTGCTTAACCCCATTCTCTTGTTGGCGGGGCTGGTGGCAGCTCACCTGATTGTGAGCACTTCCAGGTGCAGGGCAAGACTGGGATGGTGCATCATTGGATCTGCAAAAGCCCATAGAAGCCTGATTATTGGCCTCCACAATGGCCTTATAACAGTTGTCAATGGAGATATAGCGCCCTACAGGAACCCACTTGTAAATATGGGGGTTGAGCCCATTGACTATTAAAGTAAAGAGCATGGCATTCCTGTTGATGATAGCTTCTGGGGCAGATGCAAGGGCTTGTTGCCAGGCTGTAAGGTATTCAGGGACAGACCCAGTTTTCTCAATGGTTAAGAGGGGAGTTCCCACCACAATAGGCAAAAAGGTTTCACTGTAGCGGGAATTTGAGGCATCCCTGAACAACACCCAAGTAACCTCTATTTCTTGGCTGGCCCAATTAGTGAACCAGACTGCAGCAGGCCCTGTAAGGCAACCTGAAGCGCTGGCAACCCACATGGGCTCATGCACCTGCCAGATACAAATGCAGGTCTTAGTGAAGTGGAGCCAACTGACAATTTCAGCTCCTTTGACACCACCTGCAAAGGACTAAAGTTGTAGATTCAGCATGTGTTGAGAGAGGTCTAATTGGGGCGGTATGAAACTTGTGTTGTGCTGCCCTAAGTGGAGTTGATTATATACACTCATAAGCACTAGATGATTTTTATAGATAACATACTCCTTGGGAATGTCTCTCTTGGGAATTGGAAGGAAGGTTTCTTGATGGGAAGTAGCCATACAGCCTGTACTCTGTCCTTTCTTGGGGGAATTTTTCTTTTAGGTAGGTTGTGAATCTACTGCTGCTACCACTGTTGCAACTGAATCAATTAGAGTTCAGTATTTGATAGGGGAAGACAACAGTCCAATAGAAAGGACAGGAATGAAAATAATAAGGTATTGTTTATTATAGAATATTGTGACTAATGTTGAGGGTCTGGATGTACAAGCATTCTGGCTACCACCAGCCTACTTAACATCCAGCCATTGCCCAATTTGGTCCCCTTCTAATATAACATTCAACATGCCAAGAATGGTAACCAAGCAATATCACCTGACTGTCCAAGTATCCAGTGGCTTGAACCCATCTAGCACATGACCAAACCCTAGGTTTGATCCAACTAAATCCCTGCCACAGACAAGTCTATATAAGTCTAAAGTATTATCCAATAAAAGATACTTCTCTTCTTTCTTAATTCCATATTTGAAGCTTCTCCAAAAAGGCGCTCCTCATCACTGGTAGCAGCTACGGTTTTTTGACCACACCCATGAAAGAGAAAATGACTGACCAAAACCTACCCACCTTTGCTCACGTACTCAACCAGGCCACATACCAGGAGACCTGGAAAATGTACTTCTGCGCCCACAACATCAACAAAGATATACCTAGTGGATGCACCATATTCAAAGGTCTGGTCATGCCAAAAGCATGCACCAAGATTATTCAATACAGTTGCTCTCTTCAACCACAACCAAACACACAACCACCTATCACAGGTGAAGTGACCAACACCAAATAAATTGGTATCAACGAGTTATTTGGCAAAAACAAAGAAAACATCATCAACTGGCTAGACCACTCAGCCGCAAAACTCTGCGCCAGCCGCATTCCCATGAGAAATGGGTCCAGGAAGCCAGCAAGCGCCTATACAAGGCCGCAGCTAACTGGTTTGCCACCTGGGTTGGCTCACAAACCAACAACCAGCTTGACAACTGGGAAGAGTTCAAAGTGGACATCACCCACAATTTCCACGTCACCAAATCCCTCCAAGACATTGCAATACAGCTCAGTGATCTTCCTCAAAAGACCACTATCACAGCTTACGCCAATGAATTTGAGGAAATACATTGCAAGATCCAAAACCCAGCACAAGCTGATAACGTACATACCAGAGCATCATTCATCAACAGAATAAAACCCTCTGTTGCTGCCCTCATCTGCCCAGCGGCTAATACCTCCATGCCTGCGCTCATTGCAGAAGCCAAGCACGCTGAAAAACGCGCAAACATGGAATATGCTGCACGCAACAGCAATCACCCCTCAAACGGCAATAGAAGGGAAAACTCCAATAGTAACAAATGCTAAAACACTAATCATAGCAACGGTAACTCCAATTGCAACAATGTCAATTTCAGCCAAAGCACAAACTGCTCCTGTCCCAAGAAAGAGGACACCACCAAAGTTAACAATGCTGAAGTAGCAACCCGCTATGAATCTGACCCCACATTCTCCGACCTCAAAGGTCTCAAAACAGAGGAACAGGGAAAAGAGGAGGGGGAACAGGCTTAAGTGCCCTTGTCTCCCCCCAACTTGACAAGAAATTGTACCAAGGCACAAACTTTGCTGCTCACATCCCCTGTGTCCCACAATCCTCCATTTTTGTGAACTTAAAAATTAAAGATCACTCATAACTTCTTGTCTACCTATGCACTTACAAATCACATAAAAATAAAATTTTATTTGACTCTGGTGCACAACAAACTATGGTTAGCAAGCCTTTTGTAACCAAGTACAAAATACCAGTTATCAAATCCAACTTCAAATACGCCAAAATGGCAGACAAATCAAAGGTTCTACTCAAAGGCAAAACAGCTCCCTTCAGAATTGACCTCCAAGGCATACAAAAGTCCATCAAAGGACTTGTCATGAACAACATAAACTACAACATTGTAGCAGGTATGGACTGGTTCACCCGAGTGAACCCCAGCGTATGTTGGAAAACAAAAACCATGACCATCAAACACAACAGAGTCAACTTCAACATCCTCAAAGAACCCAATGACCTCATTCTAAGAGACACAGTATTTATCCAGGTCATAAACCAAGATGACTCAGAACATCTAACCAAAGACAGTACCCTCCACATAATGAGGTACACTGAGTTCAATAACATACAAACAACCAAAATCCAATGCCCAGAACTTGAGGCACTCCTAAATCAATACACTCATGTATTCAAGGGAGAACTCACAGACCTACCCCCTTACGGGAGTGTTGCGCTTTTTGCATTACAGCGCAACAATTATTAAAGATTATAGGGCAAAGGATTTTTGCCAGAATACAGTCATATATGAGGATATGAGTAGTACTGTATCAGAAGAGCCAGGATAGAATTGAACCATGATTATTGCTCAACAATGGCTTCTGATTGCGCAGAAGCACTTAAGGATTAGGTCAAAAAGTTCAAGGATAAAATAAAGATAGTTCAAAGATGATTTTATTGTAAATGACTAATTCTTCTTATATCTTCTACCAGGGTAATATCTGGGCTGGTAGCAATGTCTTCTAGGACATTCTAACACACCCCAAATTTGGGTACTTATTAATCTAGGTTTGGCGCTTCTTGTACGTCAACCAATAGAATATCTTCATCTTCATCCAGCACAGGCAATCCTTGCTGGTGTTGAATAATTTAGTTCCTTCAGGATCACTTCCTGCTTTCTTAGCATACTGCAGCTTAATGCTTATTAATGTGACAATTAAGGGAATTTGAGATTATGGGGAATTGAACCCAGTGCCTTGGCGCTCAATGTAAAGGTAAGGTAGCACTGTGGTGCCTGTAATATTTGCCAGGTGGCGCCGCAGCACTTTCAATAATTTTCAGTCTGCACGGCGGCGCTTGACGCAAAAGTTGTTTGGCGCTTTGGCGCCTAATCCAATTGCTAGGCGGCGCTGCGTCACTTTGTATATTTATTAAGTGCCGCGGCGGCAAATCATATGTCATTAATTGCCGCGGCAGCACTTGTCATTAGCTAGTATTAGGCTTAGGTCAGTAGACTACTTCTAATCCAATTTGTATGTAGCTTATACTACCAATTTATGTTATTTGGTAGCTGCAATTCATATCCGCAAGCTCCGTCATAATTAGTGCCAATGTATTTTAAACTACTAATTTATGGATTTGGTTGTAGCAATCCCAATCTGTGGGCTCTGTCATAATTGGCATCATTGCTTGGTCAAAATTACCAACAGGGAGGTAAAACATGGCATCAACTTATGCAAGGCCATGCCTAAACCTGCACCCCTCTACAGACTCTCCTCCATGGAGACCCAAACCCTCAAAACCCATATTGAGGATAATCTAGCAAAAGGATTCATCTGCCTGTCTGAATCCCCATGGGGGGCAGCATTATTCTTTGTAAAGAAAAAGGAAGGTACTATATGTCTAGTAACTGACTATAGAGCTCTCAATACAAGAACAGTAAAGAATAAATACCCTCTTTCACTTATAGAGTATCTGTTTGCAAGACTCTTAGGTGCCAAATTTTTCTCCAAAATTGACCTCACCTCAGGTTACAACCAAGTTGAAGTAAAGGAAAAGAAAAATACCAAAAACTGTGTTCTGCACGCAATTTGGATCCTTTGAATGTAAAGTAATGAACTTTGGGATGACCAACGCTCCCGCAATGTTTGTCACCATTATGAACCAAGCGCTAAACAGTCTCTCAAATACATTATGCTACCTTGACAATATCATCATATTTTCAAAAACAAAAGAGGAACACCTCATACATGTCTGCAAGACACTCAATTGACTTGCAAAGCACAAACTTTATGCAAAACCAAGTAAGTGCCAATTTATGGAAAAGGAACTCCTGTTCTTGGGCCACATTGTCTCTGACGGTGGCATCAAAGCAAATACAGACAAAATTAAAGCCATAAACCTGCAACGCCCCACCTCCATTAAAAAAGTTAGATGCTTTCTTGTAATGGTAGCTTACCTAAGGAAATACATCAAAGACTGTGGAAAACTAACCACACCAATCAGTGACTTAACCAAGAGTAATGTCAAAAAGAAATTCATCCGGACACCAGAATGCAACAACAATTTCTAATTACTTAAACAAGCTTTAATTGAAGCATCAATCTTGCAATACCCTAACAATAACAGGTGCTACAAGCTCAAGTCAGATGCCAGCAACACCGCCATTGACGCAGTCCTGCGCATCTGCCAGCCAGGGCAGCAAGACTTCCTGCCGGTATGTTACAAAAGCAGAAAACTGACTAATACTGAGCAGAGATACCCAATATACAATAAGGGCTTGCTAGCAATATACCACACATGCAAGAAATGTAGATTTTACTTAGAAGGACATTTAAACGTCCAAGTACAAACTGGCCATAAATCCTTAATCTATTTCAAAACTCAGAACACACTTGCACGGCAACAAGCCAAATGGATGTCCTTGCTGGAACAGCTTAATTTGGACATCCATTACAAAAAGAGGGCAGCACTGGTCACAGCTGATGCTCTCTCTAGACTACGCCAGCCTAGAGAGGATCAACCTGACCACCTGGACCCTGACTGGCCAAACCTGTACAACACTGAGTATAAAACCAAAAGGAAAGACCCCTCAACACATCAACTGACCCGCAATACATTAGTAAGAAACAAAAAGTATTTCCATGTATCAAATGGCACAGTATACCAAATTATCAATGACAAACATGTCCTGTACATTCCACTTGCACAAACAGTTGACACCATACTAAGACATCACTGCCTGCTAGGCCACACAAAGGCCAACAACCTATACCTCACACTAAAAGAGATAGTATGGTGGCCCAACCTCAAACAGGATATAATTGATGTTCTGAAAAAGTGCACATTGTTCAAGAAATACACCAGTACAAAGGTTCCTTAGCCAACAGTCAACCCAGTACCAGATCCTGAACCATTTAAGATTTGGGGGCTAAAAATAGTGGGCCCCTTCCCAGAAACAAAGACAAACTAACGTTTCTTAATTGTAGCTATTGACTTTGCCAAATGCTGGCCCATCTGCTGGGCAACAAAGGACCACAATGTAGAGAACATAAACTGATTCATTAATAAAGAAATCATAGCCAACTATGGCACTCCAGACTACATCATAACTGATGGAGCAACTCAGTTATCAGGTCATGTAGTAAATGACAACTTAAAATCCAAAAACATTAAACACTTCACAACCTCTCCATACAGGCCACTGGCCAACAGTAGAGTAGAAAGCCTCAACGGCAGCCTATCAGGACCCTAGAGAAAATAATGGATGACAAAGCCAAAGACACATGGTCACTATACATGAAACATGCATTACTAGTATCTCAAGTCCACACTAACCAAGGGACAGGCTACTCACCGTTTGAGCTAACCTACAGGTACAAACCAGAAGTAATCACCCACAATAAATAGCCTTACATAAAGATACCCCCAGGGAAAACTCCCACAGTAGAGCAAGCACCAAACCTACAACAAATCTGCCTCAAAGCTAAAATAGCAGAAATAAAGAGGCTCAAGACACAAAAGGTAACCTCCACAGAGAAATCACTTCCCATTGACTCCCCTGTCTGGATTCTAGCTGGCAACAGAAAGAAACTAGAATCAGTACACCAGGGACTGGCAAGAGTCATCAAATACAGACCAGAGCACAACACTTACCTAGTAAAATTCCAAAGTGCCAAAAACCCAATTATCAAGAAATACCACAGAACCCATCTCTGCCTCAGTAAAGGAGAACACTCAACCAGACTGGTTCCAACTAGTAAACAGCTCCAGGAGCATCAGGCCGCAGCCATGAAAACAAAGCCCCCTCCTGATGCACCAGAGTAACCCCTTAAAGGAGGGGTGTGTTGTGGGTCTGGATGTAAAAGCATTCTGGCTACTGCCAACCTACTTAACATCTAGCCATTGCCCAATTTGATCCCCTTCCAATATACCATTTGACATACCAAGAATGATAACCAAGCAATATCACCTGACTGTCCAAGTATCCAGTGACTTGAACCCATCTAGCACATGACCAACCCCTAGGTTTGATCCAACTAAATCCCCACCACAGCCAAGTCTATATAAGTCTAAATTATTATCCAATAAAAGATACTTCTCTTCTTTCTTAATTCCATATTTGAAGCTTCCCCAAAAAGGCGCTCCTCATCACTAATATAATATATGGGAAAATCCACAGGGCCACAGGGGATGGCACAGTGGCGTGTTCTATGTAAGGTTTGGAGCCAATGAATAACTTGTGCAGGGATCAGCAAGTCACATTTGCAATGTTCCTAATTAGGAGAAAGTGTCTGTAGCTTAATATTGCCATCTGATTGCTCTATGCTGTTAGATACATCAAGGGGTGGCTCTTCAAGCGCCCCCTATGTATTGTAAGATACATTAGCAGGCAAGGAGGAAGGCTTGGTTGTAATAATATCCAACAATGCCATCCAGGAAAAGGATCTCAGGTAAAACCAAGTGCTATAAAAATAGCAGCTTGGATGTTGAATTCTACAATTATTTAGTATACTACTCTTTTTCTTTATACTATATCTGTAGTTGGTATAGTAACAGCCTTGGTTAAGACAGAAGAATAAAAGTGAATAAGAAAAAACTGGTATTTTATTTGATAGTGATACATTAATATAGCATGGGGAAGTGTAATTGCTACCAGAGGAAAGGAGGCACTGGCAGAAGGACCTTCCAAAAGGAGGGGAGTGGAGAGGTACAGTAGAAAAAGCCGTGCATGAGAAAATGTCTGATTTCATGCACTTTGCTTAATTAAGGCAAAAGCCACTAATTGTGTCATCTTATTATTAACCTTGGAAGTAAAGCCTGCGCTTGATGCAAAATTAAAATACACATTGAATACCTGTTTTTTAGGCATGTAAACATGTTTAACCTATGTGAATCCATGTTGTAATAGGGCAATCACGCAATTGCTTAAGCCCTAAGTGGATGTTCCTTTGTCTAATTCATTCAGGATCTGAAAAATCCCCCCCCCACTGGATTAGACAACAGGGTTAAAAATGCTTGGTGTCTCAAGAGGGCGGCTATGGTGAATAGTCACTCCAGAAAAGTTCCAAGAAGAGCCTTGAAGAAGGTACAAGTATTAATTCCCAAGAGGTGCCAGCGTACAAGGCCAGTGGAGGTGGAGAAGGCAACTGAGAAGAAGGTAGTCCTTAATGATGTGGATGGCAGCTACCTTGACTTAGGGGTTCAACTAGACCAGCTGAAGGTGCCTCAGTTGGTCTTAGTGGGAACAGACCCATTATTTGCTGCATTGTTCCTAGCCTTGAGTGAGCCCATAGAGATGACAGGGACTGGGCTGCAAAGGGGTCATAGAATCCATTGGCAGCTCTCCATGAGGGCTTAGTTGAGGGAATTCTACTTCAATAGTCAGGTGCTCTCAGTCTTTCAGCAGGGAACAGTATTCAACATTGTGAAGTCAGTTATTTGCGCTTGGGCAGCACCTAGGGCTACAGAGGCCCAACCAGTCAGTTGGAAAGCCTATGATAACTTTGAACAGCGTCTTTGGCAAGCCTTCCAGGAAGTATTGAAGCCGTAAACAGTGGAAGATACTGCTCATCTGGTGCCAATAGTGATGGTTGGCAACCTTGTCCTTTAGGGGACCAATCACTGTGACTCCAAGCAGGAGGAGAGCATGGGGGTTTCCTTGAGTGGGCCTTATCTGTTCTCTACAGGGTGGGTGGTCAGGTCCCAGTAGATTATGTCCTTTGTGAGGGTCTTCTGTGGGACTGTATTTTCTTGGGGATCACTTTTCCTGTGGACATTGGGGTCAATTGTGTGTCTTGTTTGGTGGGGGTTTATTGCCCAATCCTTGGTCATTGGCTTTGTGGATCTGTAGGCAACCAGTTGTGTTTCTTGGCTGTCATTCAGGTGGTAGAACAGTTGGTGCAGTACTGGAAGAGTCTTATCAGTCTCCAATAAACACCTTGTTCTTTTATTCTTATTCCTCATACTTTGGTGCAACACTATTGCAAACAGGACAACAACCCATGGAATTTTTTAATTAGGCTTTTGTTTTTTTGGGTTATTGTCCTTATTGGGGTTTACTCTTGATCACTAGGAGCAGCACACATATACTGAGTGTGTACTATAGTGATCAATTGCCCAGAATGGGGCTCCTTAAGGGTGTAGAAGTCAGAGACAGTCTTCTGGATAACTTGAACTGGACCTTGCCAAAGGGAGGCAAGTTTGGATTCACAGCCATACCCTCTATTGCTGAAGAGGTAGACTGAGTCTCCTACCAGGTAAGTGGGTAAGGAGGGGCATTTGGATGCAGCTTGTTCTAGGTCTTGCAACTTGTGGTTTAAGTTTATGGTGTAGGCCTCTGATTTCAAGCAAATAAGGGTTTGAACCAGCTTGTTGAGGTACACCTCTGGGGACACAGCCATGCTGGGCTTTACTAAGGAATATAGTAAAGGGGGAAGTCCTGGTTGCCAGCCGTAGAGCAGTTAGAAGGGCGGCTTGCCAGTGGCCCAATGGTACCCAATGTTGTATGCAAAGGTGACTGCAGGAAGGAAGGTATCCCATTCAGTCTCATGTTGGTGACTGAGCTTCTGGAGTATCTGGACCAGGCTCCCATTAGTGCGCTCTACCATGCCATTTGTCTGTGGGTGATAAGGAGTGGATAGTGTCCCACAAATTCCCATCAGTTGGTTGAGGCAGGGGATGATATAACTGGTGAAGTTGGTACCATTGTCTGTCAGCAGGATCTGGGGGCAACCATGTTTGAGTATGATAATTCTCCAGGATGAATGTGGCTGTCACCAGTGCAGATTAGTTGGGAATTGCCTTGGCTTCTACCCATTTAGTCAGATGGTCAACCACCACAATGATGAACTTGTTGCAACTGTTGGTAGCTGGCAGGGGGCCCACTATGTCAATGGCTACAGTGTGGAAGGCAAACCCAGGGCATACCAGTCTGTGTTGAAACTTGACAACCTTAGGCCTCTCAATGTTGCAGTCATGACAGTTGGCTAGTGTATCCACTACTTCAGTGTGCATTCCTTCCCAGAAGCAGTGCTGCTGTAGCATAGCTAACGTCTTCTGTATGCCACCATGGCCAGTAGTCTTGTGAGCGGCCACCACTGAATCCATGTATAGGGATGGGCGTATGTAGGGTAGCCAAGAGTCTCCACAAAGCTTCAGGAGTTGTCCCTTAGAGACCTTGGTATCAACAGCTAACTTCTTGAGAGCCCTCTGTATCTCTACTGGCTCCTACCCCCACAAAGAAGGATCCTCCATAAGCTTGTCATAGAGAATGTCAGACATGTGGGATACTAAGGCAACAGTGGGAAGGCAGGAGAGACAGTCAGCATTCTGGTGGGCTGCTCTGGCCCAATGAATGACTTCATAGTCATAAGCCTGAAGTTTAACGGCCCAATGCGCCAGACGTCCTTCAGGGTCCTTGAGGGTCTTCAGCCATAACAAGGAGGCATTGTATGTTACAACTGTGAAATGTACCCCATGGTGATAGACTCTGAATTGTTAGTAGGGGTATATCACATCCAGGAACTCTCATTTGGTGACAGTGTAGTTTCTCCCATGGACATTAAGCGTATGCAAGCAATATCCAACAGGGTGTTCAAGTCCTTCAGAGTCCAGTTAGGAGAGGACACCCCCAATTGCAGCCAGGCTAGCATCTGTATGAACCACAAACGGCTTGGCAAAGTCTGGGTAGGCTAACACAGGGGCTGCAGTAAGTGTTTCTTTGAGAGCATTAAAAGCAGATTGGCATGCTGGGCTCCAGAAGAACTCCTTATCAGCTTGGCAAAGCTGAAAAGGGGGTCACCCAGGGATGCAAAGTTGGGGATGAAGCAGCGGTAGTACCCAATCATCACCAGGAAGGCCTGCACGTCCTGCTTATTGGCTAGGATCTGCATTTGCTCAATGGATTCCACCTTCAGAGGTACAGGGCAGAGTCTATCTTGGCTAATAATGAACCCCAAGAACTCAATGTGCTCCTTGAAGAAGTTGCACTTGCGTGGCTTGAGCTTGAGATTGGCTGCAAGTAACCTCTGGAAGACTTCCTCCAAGTGTTGTAGGTGATCATTAAAGGTTTGGGAGAGCACATTAATGTCATCCAGGTAGACCAAGACACTGGTGAGTTTGAGGTTGCCCATTACTTCATCCATGGCCCGCTGGAAGGTAGCCAGGGCATTGGATAGACCTTGAGGCATCCTTGTGAGTTGTAATAGCCCTTGGTCAGTGATGATTGCACATTTTCCTTGATCAGCGGGGGGGTGGATTGATCTGCCTGTACCCACTGATAAGGCCCATGGCGCTGAATAACTTGGCATCACCCAGTTGGTCCAAGGTATTGTCAATACAAGGGAGGGGATATGAATCCTTCTTGGTAACAGCATTCAGTTGACGGTAGTCAATCACTCCAAAGTTGCTGCCATCCTTCTTTTTGACAATCAGGAGAGGGGAAGCCCAAGGGCTTTTACTGGGGACCAGTAAGCCAGATCTCAATAGCCTCTGAAGTTCCTTGTTAGCCACAGCATGATTGGCTTGACTGCACTGTATAGGTCTGGGAGGATAGGTGGACTGCCTTGGGTGTTAATATGATGAGCAACATCTGCAGCCTTGCCTAGGTCATAATCATCCTTGGCAAACACATTCTTATACTGTGCAAAGAGATCTATAGCTTGATCCTTCTGCTCTTTGGATAGGCCAGATAGGGAGTTGCAGCTTATGACTAATAGCATCAGTGGTTGCTCACAGGGTAGACCCAACTCAGAGAAGTCAGCAAAGGGGGCGGTCTCCTGCAGGTTGTCATGCTCTTCCAGTTGTATATAAGCCAGAAGTTGGTGTTTGGAGACAACCATAGCTTCAAAGCTCATGTTGGCCAAGAGTATGAGTACCTCCTTCTCACTTGGCATGAGGATGCCTGGTGCAACCCATGGTTCTAGTCTGGACGCATTAGGGATGCCAGAGATTTCTCCATGAGTGCCACTGGTAGAGCCAGCAAGAGGCCTGTATTGTGGATCACCTGGGCGCAGGTGGGATAGTCACATTACAGGAGGCGTAGACCGGAATACCCTTGGCTTCCCCAATTGAGAGAGGTAGCACCTTGATCTTCTTACTACACAGCATATAAGTGACTGGAAGCTCTCCATCAGTGTACTCCAGATTGATGTAGTGCAGACGTTTGAACACTTCTTCCAGGGGTTCCAGGTGTTTGTTATAGATGCAAGAGAAGATTTTAATGTCATCCAGATAGACCAGGGCACATGAGGTCTTGAGGTCCCCCATCACAGCGTCCATAGATCTTTGGAATGTGGCTGGGGCATTAGAGAGACCCTGAGGCATCCTGGTAGGTTGGAACAGCCTTTGGTTGGCAAGGATGAAACAATTCTCTGGGTCATCTGGAGGGAGATCAATATTCAAGTAGCCAGGTACCAGGTCCATGGCCAAGAAGAAATTTGATGTAGGGGCCCAGTAGACAAGATCTTCTTGAATTCTCACAGTGCAAGAATCCAACGTTTCTGATTGAGAGGCAAAGACAACCAGCAGAAGGGCATCAGAAAGCTCTGTTGTAAAGGAACAACAAGTGCTAGGGTCAGGCACAGGCTTGTCAGGGGGGAGAGGAATGGGGGGAGAGGAGGGAGGTGAAACCACAAATGCAGCCAAGGATTTCTCCTTGTCCTGGCTGCTTAGTAGTTTTTTGAGTGATCCTCATTGCACTCCTTAATGCCAGAATCATCAGTAAATTCTTCCTTGCTCTGACTAGCCTGAAGTTTAGTTGCTTCATAAACATCAGGAGTGATAAAGGGATTTGCTATCAGGTTCCCAGGAAGACTCCAGGGTGCCTTCTGAAGGTGCAATGAAGGAGACATCCTCTTCATTGCTTCTGTGACAGTCGTGGGAGTCAGGAAGGGGCAATGTAGTATGGATCTTCTGAGAGGGGGAACTATCAGCTTTAGCATTACCATGCAATCACATTAGAGTATCAGGGGTACTAATTGCTGAGGCATCTTCAAGGTGCTTTCTTAGTTGGTCCTGAAGGGAGTCAAGGAGAGCACATGAGCATCCAACTCATCTAGCCATTCTTTCTTTTCCTGAAAGGACAGAACTAATTCCTCTTCATGAGATCCCATCTATCTCTCTTGAGCCTTTATAGTATCCTGAAGAGCAGAGAATCCCATGGTGCAGCTGTTATGGCTTTCTTCTGACTTAGGAGTTTTCTGTTGATGATCATAGAACTCCAGGGCAACATGCTGATTCATCTGGGTGGGTACCCAGGAAGAAAGTACATGTTCTATCTTGCTCATCCATAGAGACATTCCAGAGTGGGAGTGAACAGCTTGTGATATATTTTGAGCAAGGTTTGGGGGGCCAGAGCAGGAGCCAGAGCAGCTAACAGTTTGGAGGGTGCCAGAATTAAGGGAGATTCTATCAGGAGAACAACCAGAAGAAGAAGGAGGAGAATATTGAAATCATACTTCCTTCCCTAAGGCAGGCTCTAAGGAGCAGGAGACGTGGTTCATGCCAGCTGCTTCAGCCATGGGGTCAGGCTGGATTGGTATCAAGGAGGTAAGGGCCTTTTCAATGGAGTTCATCCAGGAGATCATACTTGACTGGGAGCTGGCAATTTACGAAAGTTGTTGGCAGTTAGGTGACCACTGGCTTAGTCCTGGTTGACCATAGGAAGAGCCTTGGAGTCTACCAGATAGAGGGCCAGAAGCAGTGAAGGTTGATCCTGGAGTGGGTTGGGCAGAAGGAGCCGCAGGTATAGGCAAGGACATCTCTCCCTTCACAAAAACAGAGCCGCAGGGGTAGGGAGAGAGGAAGCTGTGGTTTGAAGAAGCCATGAGCGCCAATGTTGTAAAATATGCAGCCTGGGTGCTGATTTCTACAAATAGTCAGTCTACTACTTATTTATCTTAATACTATACCTGTTGTGGTATAATGACAGCCTGGGTAAGGACAGAAGAATATAAGAAGATAATAAGACAAAACTGGTGTTTATTTAGATAGTATCACACTTATTTAGTGTGAGGCGGGGGGATTTCCACCAGGGTCAGGGAGGCACAGACAGAAGGACCTCCCTAATAGAGGAGAGTGGATTGACACAGCTAAAAGTCCACCTCAAGAGAACAACCGCTTCCACACAGCTTTCCTTAAGGAGGTAGATATAAATAACTTTGTTGTTCTATTTATAATTGCAGAAGTAAAGCCCATGCCTTGTGCACATTTGAGGCAAATCAAACACCTGTTTTAGAGGCGTTTTAAATGTCTTTATACCTAGTAAAATCAGGATGCAATAGCGCAATTGCGTGAACATTCTGTTGCTCAATTCCTCAATAGACAACTTAATGTCTAATTTATTCAATCTGCGACACCCTAGCTGAATTCGCAGATAGATTATACATGGAGTGATAGCAACTGATCACAAGCCGCCAGTTGACTGCACATGAAGCGTACATGGCTTGCGCTCAATCCCTCAGGGTTAACAAGCTTCTGTGTCTTCACTTTAAGGCTCATAAAGCCAGGCTTTCTTCTATGAAGAGCATAAAGACACTGTTGCAGGATATGCACCTTACCCATTCTGAGGCAGTTGTGCAGGATAATTGTGCTGCCTCTAACTCTGGTTTGTCTTTACGTGGCCCTCATATCCTCACCATGAACTCACAGAATCCTCCTCAACGCCAGGGTTTCCATGACTGTGGGCAAATAAGTCACTATTCCCAAGTCTGCACCAATCCTTGGGTTGAAGGAGCTGATCCCAAATAGCAGGTGGGAAAAGAACAGTCAACCTAGAGGCAGAGATGCTCTCAGTTGACAATTCTTCCCAGTCTCCTTCAATTCCCCCCTCTATTGCTGGCTCTGAGCCTGCTTTAACTGAGGCTCCTCCCATTCTGCTGCTATTCCATGACATCTCTGATGACTCTGACATGGATGATTGTGATATGGAAGATCCTGACGCCCATGGGTATTCAGTCTGAGCTGTCCCTGAAACTATTGTAGTCCCTTATAAGCTATGTTCTGGGAAATCTACAACAACTGCCAAGCCTCTGCCTGAAGCCAAGGAGGTTGTCTCTTGCCCATACCTTACTAAAGCTAAGAGATACCCCGTGCTTGTAGAGTCTTCTGAGGAAGCTGCTGAGGTTGCTGACGCTGTGTTCAAGAACGTCTCTGTCTTGCTCCCTCTCCAGACGGTCTATAAGGAGTTCCCAGGCCTAAGATGCATGATTGAAAAGTGGGATAAAGAACTAGCAGAAGCCCAAGACATTTTGGCTGTCCTCTCTCCCTTTGGTTGTACCACCACTTGTGTGGAAATATCCATCCAAAAGGTGAAAATTAAGGCTGTCTTAGACACAGGGTCTCCTGTTAATGTTGTCTCCTTGAAGCTTGTCAAGAAGCTCAAGCTTGCCCATGAACTTAACTATCACCATTTGTATGATAAATCTGGTCTATCCATGACTCCTGCTACAGGAGCTTATTCTGCTCTTCCCATGCAGTGTGGCATGCTACTCTTGGCCGCGCCTGCTGTTTTCCTGGAGAACAAGAGCTATGATCTGCTAGTTGGTACTTGATTCCTTAGGGAATATAATAGGATCATCAAATTAACGGACATCTACCTCTCTATATTGGGATACAAGGTCCCTCTGATCTTCAAAGAGCTTGTTAAAGTCCCAGGGAAGCGCCTCAAAACACGTGCTTTAGAATATCTCACTGGTTTTTTCACTCTAAAATACCATACCTGTTCCTCCAACATGAAGTGTCTTTCTATGGCTTGCCCTGCGTCTGAAGGGATTCCTCTCTTGGCCACTTCCGCTGTAACCATTCCCCCTGGATCTCAGGCTATCCTAGACTCCTAAATATTGTATAAGCTTCCTGAGCCCACGTTCCTAGAGTTATACTCTCCTCTCTTAATAGGATGTAATGAACCCTATCTCTGTCCAGGAATCTTGGATGTCTCTCATAAGGACCCTGTTTAATTGCTGGTTGCCAACTTAACCGCTCTTTCCATGTATGTGTCTAGAGGGCAGGTTGTTGGCTATGGCAAGTTGCTAAATGCTCCTGACGTCCTATCTCTACATCTCTTTGGTATGTTACAGGACTTTAATTAACCTGAAGACAAGCCCCAAGTCCTATCCTTGTTCACTGCTCAAGACTTCCTGCAACTATCTCTGGTACAACAGAAAGAGGTGCTTGACCTGCTGGATCAGTTCTCAGATATTTTTGCTAAAGATAGCACTGATTATGGTCTAGCCAAAGGCTTCATTAACCAGATTGATACTGGTGATGTCCCCCTTCTGTGCTAAACCTTATTGCCACAGTTGTGTGGAGGATGCTAAGGTGTCTAAAGAGTTCAAACAACTTCTAGAAGCTGGAATGCTTTCTTCTTCCCAAAGTCCATGGGCCTCCCCCTTGCTCATACTGAAGAAAAAGGATGGAGGCCACCACATTGTGATAGATGATCAACAATTGAACTCCTTAACCAAAAAGGATTCCTATCCCTTACCACACATTGATGATGCTCTCTGCTGCTTTGATGACTCCAAGTTCTTCTCCTATATGGATTTAGCTTCCAGATAATGGCAAGTTAATCTCTCTCCTTAAGATAGACAGAAAACTGTTCTCATCACTTCCGAGGGATTGTTTGAGCCTACACAAATGCTGCAAGGACTCTGCAATGCCCCAGCTACTTTCCAACAAGCCATGGACTCCATCCTCTGTGATTTAAAGCTTTCATGTGCCCTAGTGTACTTAGATAATATAAAAGTCTTCAGAGCTACCTTTACAGATCATCTGGCTCACCTCAAGGAAGTGTTAATAAAGATTTGAGAAGCTGGCCTTAAGTTGAAACCATCTAAGTGTGCTTTTTTCAAGGAATGCCTTGAATTCTTGGGACATGAGGTGACTCAGACAGGAATTTGCCCCATGACTAAGAAAGTTGAGGCAATTGACAAAATTCTTCTTCCCACCAACCTGCAAGAAGTTCAAGTCTTTCTGGGCATGATGGGACAATACAGAAAATTCATCCCCAATTTTGCTGACACTAGCAAACCCTTGGTCCAGTTGTTGTGTAATGTCCATTTCAAATGGAACACCAGCCAGCAACGGGTCTTTGAGACCCCTAAGAAAAAAATTAAGGAGGCCCCTATCCTAGTATATCCTGACTACAATAAGGAATTCATCCTATATACTGATGCTAGCAACCTGGCCATTGGAGCCATATTAGCTTAACTAGATGATGAAGGTGTGGATTGCCTTGTAGCTTATACCTCCTGTGTCCTGAATAAGCATGAGAAGAACTACAGTGTAACCAAGAAAGAGGCTTTGCTGTGCTGCATGCCGTCAAGCAGTCTGGCCATTGTGTGTATGGCACCCATTTCACTGTGGTCACTGACCACGCTTTGCTTAAATGGTTACAACAACTTAAGGAAATAGAAGGACAACTAGCTAGATGGGCTCTCTGCTTGAAAAGTTACAACTTCACTGTGCTTCACTGTCCTGGGATTTAACATAAGAATGCTGATAGACTGTCCAGAATGCCCATCCTCACTCTACACCCTGCTGAGGCTGACAGGCTGTACAAACTAGTTGGATATTCTTCTTCTTGGGAGAACAAGACAGAAGAAGTTTGAGTTGCTCTTTCTAAATTATCTTAAGACACACTCATTTGTGACAATCAGTTTTTCAAGAAAGTATAAGACCACTACTTGCCTTATTTACAGCCTAGTCTTTGCCTTTTGTTGGTGCTTCAAGCTCATAAGGAGACAGGACACAGAGGTGTTGCCAAGACTTATGCCTGGCTCCAGAAAAACTACTTCTGGGAAAATCTTTGCCTGCTGATTCCAGATATTATTGCTAGTTGCCATTATTGTCAGCTTCAACAACCTCAAGCTGCCTCTCACAAGTTCAAGCTAGTCCCCACTCAACACACATTTCACACTATCAGTATTGATGCTGTAAGACCTCTCCCTTGCTCCTGCTCTGGCTGCCACTTCATCCCAATTGCTGTTGATCATTTTAGCAAGTGGATGAAGCTCAATCTACTAAGAATTCACTGCCAAGACAACTGCCGCCTTTCTGCTGCAAGATTTATTTTTGTGCCATGGTTGCCCTCAAGTGTTGCTAACTGATAATGTGACCAACTTCAATGCTAAGTTGGTGATCTTGGTTGTCAAGGATTTGGGGTGTTGTCAGTCTTTTTCTGCCCCTATAATCCTTCCACCAATGGGGCAGTTGAGCGGGAAAATTCAACTCTGGTTTCTATCATGAGGAAACTCAATTACTCCAATGCTGCAAACTGGGATCTATACTTACCAGCTTCTCTTTTTGCCTACCATCTTAGCAAGCATTGTGTCACCGGGTATTCCTCTTTTGCTATGTTGTAGGGTTGTGAAGCCACCACTCTGTTGCTCTTGGGGCCCCATGCTCTCCTCTGATAAGGCCATGAATCTTGACAACCATATCAAAGATCTAGTCAACTGTATCATTTATATTCAGGCCACTGCCTAAACGTCTGCATATAAAGCCAAGATGCTTGAGCTCTGTCCTGACAATGCTGGAAAATCTCCCTTGCCTGAGTTCAACATTGGGTACCATGTTTTTTAATATCAGCATATAGTAGGAGGGCGTGCTCATAAACTAGACTTGTTGTGAATTGGACCCTTAGAAGTGACCTTCAAACAAGGATCAGAGTATACTGTAAAGCTCCTGTCTAGTGGCCGTTCTTTTTCTCAAGCGCACACTAAGTCCCTTTGCAAATACCACCCCCTAAGGCCAATCTAGAGGAGGGCAATGTTGTGAATGCAGCTATTCACTGTATTTCAATTTTGCCTTCAGTGGGCTATTTTGAGAACAAATTGCTCACTTTTGCTTCTCAAAATGAGTTGATGACCAATTCAGGAAATACAATTGTTTGATTTCCTGATCCCTGCGCAACTCACTTGCCCCACTAATGCTGGTGGCAAGTGATCCTACTGTCCATGTACTGTTTTGTGGTAAAGCTACACAGTATATAATCCCAATTTCTATACCCAATAAAATTTAAGTTCTATTCACATTTTTGTCTTTGTGTCTTCTGTACTTCCGCCCCTCTCTCTAGCCACAACTAGTAGAGATTATTCTTCCAGGGCTGCAAGGTAAACACATTTGCCTTCCCTGTCATCTAACCAAGACTTAGTACAAATCCAATCCTAAGGTTAGGATTTCCCGTTGTGTGTCTGTGCCGCGCCTCAGAACACAATAAGCTGAAAGAGGGGGTTGCCCATGGAGGAAAAATTAGGGATGAATTGATGGTAGTACCCAATCATCCCTAAGAAGACCTGCACGTTCTGCTTATTAGCCAGGCTCTGCATTTTCTCAATGACTTCCACATTAAGAGGTGCATGTCAGAGTCCATTTTGACTAATGATGAACCCCAAGAACTCAAGATGTTCCTTGAAGAAGTTGCACTTGCGTGGCTTGAGCTTAAGATTAGCTACAAGTAACCTCTGGAGACTTCCTCTTAGTGTTGCAAGTGATAATTAAAGGGTTGGGAAAACACATTAATGTCATCCAGATAGACCAGGGCGCTAATGAGTTAGAAGTCACCTATTACTGCATCCATAGCCTGTTGGAAGGTAGCTGGATAATTAAACAGACCTTAGGGCATCATTGAGGGTTGGAAAAGCCCTTGATCAGTGATAATTTCACATATCTCTTGGTCAGTGGGGGTAGATCAATCAGCCAGTAATCACTGATAAAATCCATTGCACTGAAGAACTTGGCACCACCCAAATGATCCAAAGTATCATCTATGTGAGGGAGGGGATATGAATCCTTCTTGGTAACAGCATAAAGTTGGCAGTAGTCAATCACCACCTGTTTGCTGAAATCCTTCTTTTTGAAAATCAAGAGAGGAGAAGCCCAAGGGCTTTTACTGGGGACCTGTAAGCCAGATCCTAATAGTTCTGGAGCTCCTTTTTAGCTACAGCATGATTAGCTTGGCTACGCTGTATAGGTCTAGAGCAGATAATTGGAATGCCTTGGGTGTCAATATGGTGGGTAACGTTGGCAGCCTTGCTCAGATCATAATCATCCTTGGCAAACACATCCTTATACTGAGAAAATAGATCTATGGCTTGATTCTTTTACTCTTCAGAAAGGCCATACAGGGAGCCAAAACTTATGACTGATAGCACCAGTGGTTGGTTGCAGGGTAGGCACAGCTCAGAGAAGTCCACAAAGGGGGCTGACTCCTGCAGTTTGTCATGATCTTATAGTCATATATAAGCCAGAAGTTGGTGTTTATAGACAACCATTGCTTTATGACTAATGTTGGCCAAGAGTAAGATCATTTCCTTCTTGCTTGACATGAGGATGCCCGGTGCAACCCATGATTCTAGTCTGGAGGCATTAGGGATGCCAGAGATTTCCCCATGAGTGACAGCTGGTAGAGCCAGCAATGCTCCTGTATTGTGGATCACCTGAGAGCCAAGTGGGATAGTCACATTACAGGAGGTGTAGACTAGAATTCCCTTGGCTTCCTCCAACTGAGAGAGGTAGCACCTTGAGCTTCTTACTACGCAGTGTATAAGCAACTGGAAGCTATCCATTGGCGTACTCTAGATTGATGTAGTGCAGACAGTGTAAGGGCAGGTCAGAAGGGCAGTTGCCATGATAGAACATGGGTATTGAGTGGCCCAATATCCCAAATGTATGGTCTCCATGGTTGGTCACAGTGCCATACTGAACCATGAAGCTAGTCTCAATAAATATGTTGTAGCTGTTGTTTTCCAGAGCTATAACAGGGGCAGTGACCATTAGCTTCCCAAAGCAAAGAGGTAAAGAAAAACAGGTTACTTTTGCTCTAGTAGTTAGTGGCCCAGAAGTACCAAACTCTTCATGATAGACTAAGTCTAATGTCAGCTTAAGCTTCTTAACCAGAAGCAAGGATATAATGTTCCCAGGAGCACCTGTATCCATTATGGCCCAGATGTGAGTTTTGTTTACTACCAGGTTGATATAGGTACAATCCTGGCGGTCCTCCCAGATCTCCACAATATTTAAACCCTGTTGTACACTCAGTCCCATGAGCTTCTCCAGGAAGGTAGCCATGGCAGCTCCTACAGTGGAGCTTGCTTCCTTAAGGGATTCTATCAGTGCCAAGATATTTACTGTATGGGGCAGCTTAGCCAGTTGTTCAGTGCTGTCCTTCTCATGGATGACTTCAACACCTGGTTGAGCCAGTTGTTTGGCACAGAGTAAGGATACTGATCTCCAAGCTATTTGAGGGGTAACCACCTTAGGACACAGTGTATTCTGATGAGTTCAAGTGTTAACAGTGAGGAATTGATGTAGGAGGTCCTCTTGAACTCCTTCAGATTCAGCATCCTTGTGTATTGGCTGAGAGTCAAAGTCAATCAGAGAGTGTTCATTTTTAGGGTTGGCCTCAGAGGATAGTAAAGCTTCAGGCCTCTAAGCAGGTTTTTTAGGGGCAGCATTATGGGGGGAGATGAGGGTGTCAAAATTACAAAGGCAGCCAAGGATTTCTCCTTGTCCTGGATGCTTAGTAGGTTTTTGACTGGTCCTCACTGTCCTCCTCAACATTGGCGTCCTTGGAATAGTCCTCCTCATTGTCCTCCATGCCTACATGTGGATCTTTTGATGGGGGCTCTTATATTACTGAGAGAAGTGGCCAGCCATACCACATTTTAAGCAAGTACAGGGGGTGTTGTTGGCAGGGGCAGACCAACCTTGTTGGAAGGCTTGGGCATCTCCACAGCCACACGGGGTCTATACTTGGCTTGCTGGCAGAGGCAGCCTTCAGGGAGAGGGATTTCAAACTCCTCCTTGTAGGTGCATAGTAGGCAAATTAGATCTGGCACAGTATAAGTGTTGTAAATACCTGACTTAAGCCCAGAGATAGCTCCCAATTCACTCTCACAGTGTTCAAGAGGGCAGAATGAATGTCAATACACTGCATGGGGCTCATGGACAACAGGGTTTGAGCCTTAAGGTAGAACCTAGAAGTGAATTCTTCTAGGATTTCCCCCACCTTTAACTTGGTGTTAGCAAAGATCATCTTGCAGCTAAGAAGGGCTTATTGGCTACCAAATTCTCCTGTCAGGGCTCTGAAAACATTGGTGAAGGTCCAGCTATTCTCAGGCAGACATGAAAGAGGATAGTTTGAGTCTTGGTATCCAGGCAGTTAATGATTGTGGAGTCTTGTATGATATTATTAACATCATACATGGAGTTCTGGTATAGGCATAAGAAAATGGCCACATTACTTTTGAAATCAAACTTGGGTAGGTTGGCAGGCTTGAAGTTGTTGGAGCCATGTTGGAGGGGAGCAGATGAGATCTTTACTGGGGAGCAGATGAGACAGGAAAAGTTGAGGGTAGAGGAAGAAAACCTAGCCTCAGAGGAATGTCAAAAGTTTTCCTCTTGTTGTGCTTCACGTTCACTTTCTCTGTCCTGGGCAACCCAGAAGCTTAAGGAGTAGCCAACACATCATCCTAAGTTTCCAACTCTGGCTCTAATACATGCACAGCTTTGGGGGACAACCAAGTGTGACCATCATTGTTTTTTGTAGCTGGGATAAAGCTCAGGGCTGGAGGATCTTATAGGACTGGGGTAACTCCTGATGTTGAGAGACATAGCCTGTAAATTGGCGGCCATGATATTATCATACATCCTATCCAATTGGCTTTGAAAGGATTTCAAGAGGAGTTGTTGCTCATCCAGCTCATCCTAGTAAACCTTATTCTCTTGACAGGTGATATTCAAGTTGTCTTCCAGGGAGGTAATGCACTTCTTCTGTGTGGCAAGCTCAGCTTAGAGCAAGACTATCACCTCCTTGTCCTTCCTGGCTTAGTCTGGCCATCAGCTCTATCATGGGATTGCCAAATTTTGAGGCAATCCTGAAGTTCTGACACAGTGTGGTAACCATCAAACAGAAAGGCAAGGTCTTCACTCTGTTGGACCAGTTCTGCTTCTATCTTCTTGTAGTGAAAAAATAGCTCAAGGATGTCACAACCAAGAAAGTGACTGGAAGGGGAGTTTTCCATAGCAGTAGGCAGGGGTTGAATGAGGGAATTGTGGCAAGGCAACAGCCCATAACTTCCACCTCATGAACTAGACTTTGAATCATTGGGCCAGTCTCAAGCATGTGGTTTGTCACCACACTAATTCAATTGGCATCTACACCCTGATGGGTGAGGGTCTGGACCACATGAACTGGAACCAGCTTTACTATTCCTCTCTCAATGGCGTCTACCCAGTAGAGCATGTTACTCTGGGAGTTAGTAACTTCAGAAAGGTACCAATAGTGGTGGTAAAGGTGTTACCCAACTCAGAGTAGAGAACCTGGAGAAACGTTTGCTGGTTAAAACACCAGTATCCCCTGGTTGTGTACCAGGGTTTGAATTCAACTCAAATGAATTTGGTTATGTCATATGGAAGGATGAGTAAACTGTTGAAAGTAGTCCTTGGTGTTCTCAACAGTGTGGATATCTTGGCAAATTTGTTCAGGGTTGGCTTGGAAGAGATTCTGGAAGCAAACCAAGGAGTTTTCAGCAGAAGGTTGCTGAATAGAAAGATTCTCAGACAAACGCCATTGTCAGCAGTACCAAAGCCCATGGTGTATATGGCACTATAGATGGCTTCCTTGGAGGGGGAAGAATCAGCATCCATTTCCAATGGTGCAGGAGCTTGTAGAAGCAGTGGTTGGCCAAAAACAATGGCTTGGGTACGTTGATGTTCAGGCATGAAATGACTGAAGGTGGGCAGATCATAGGGAGCGCCTGCTCTTTCCCCATTATGGGCATTAGCAGCAGTGAAGGCCAGTGTCTGGTGGTAGGGTGAATCAGTGGCAGAAGACTCAGCCAGGGGCTTTCCTCCCTCCTCATTCAAAAAACTGCAGGGGTGGGGACTGTTGGTATTGTAAGACATGAGCGCCAACGTCATAAAATATGGCTGTGAATGCTTAATTCTTAAAATATTAAGCAGTAACCCTCACTCTTAATGCTATATATTTGGCTGGTATAGTGAAAGTATTAGTGCAGACAGAAGAATAAAAGATATAAAGGAAAAACTTGTATTTTATTTGATAGTTATGTGTTATTATAGTATGGGGCAGTGTAATTGCCACCAGATAAAAGAAAGCACAGACAGAGGAACTTGCCAAAAGGAGGAGAGTGGAAATGCATATAAGAAAGAGTGTGAAAGAAAACAACCAGTTTCACATGCCTTGCCTAATGGAGGTAAGTGGCAATTATTTTTCTGTCCTATTAATAACTTTGGAAGTGAAGCCTGCACTTGATGTTCAATCTAGATAAACTCTGAACAACCGTTTTTTAGGTGTTTTAAACATATTTAACCCTTGTAAAAACATGTTGCAATAGAGAAATTGCACAATTGCGCAATTGTTTCATTTCTTAATTCCTAATTGGACGTTTCTTTTCTTAATCCATTCAGGATCTGTGGCACAAGGTCACCTACAAGACTATTCATGCACTGAATCCAATAAATGGATCTGGGTGCATGAAAAAGGCCCAATTCCTGTCATGCCAATGCAAGTTGGACTTTGGCCAAAAATTTCCACTTAATACCCAACAATGCCATCCAGGAAAGGGATATCAGGTAGCATCAAGTGTCTTGGGATCCCCATCCAATGCTGCTCAACATTCCTTCCACACAAAGGCACTACTATATAATAAAGATCAATTCCTTGGCAATAGGTTGTGCTATCATTGATTGAAATTACCCTCAATAGTTATCACACTAAACATCTAAAAGGACTTTACTACTAAAGAAAGTCAGACATTAAGATTTTTCACCCCGCTTAAAGACAGAAGATGAACCGCCTTATCTTCTCTGCTGTAATAATAGCCTGTCTAGGGATTGGGGGCTACCAAACACTTTCAACCCACATAGGCCATTACAAGAACCTTTCAAAAAGTATTACCAATGTTGAAACAACAGGTTTGAACCACCAACAAGGTTTCAATTAAGCAGTTTTTTGGTCTGCAATCCGACTTCCTGGTGACCCATAGCCAAACAAGGAGGTCAACTTGAATTCCAAGAATTGGAAACATGATCAAATAATGATCCCATACAGTGGATAGCTCAATTTAGCGCTTGACTCATTACAGGATTAAGCCACTCTCTTCATAATCCAACCAAGTGATCAACATAATCATGTTCCTGTTATCCACAATTCACAATAGCAATATAATCACATTATATCCCAATAAAGATTATTATATAGTTTCCAAATGTTTTTCCCTTGTAACTTTGCTAAAAAAATCACAGTTACAACACCAAGACAAGCCTGCACAACTCAAATCCTCTAAGATACACTCTTGGCCCCAACTGGGGTCCCCTATACTCTACCCTGTCCATAGTTATATACACTATTACTTACTATGTAATTACGTAATTTGACAGTGGTTTCAGACAACTTAATGTAATAAAAAGATGCTCTGATGGGCATTGTCAGTATACCCAATTTTTACCTTTATTACAGGATTACAAGTATCAAACTTGGTACCCTACCTTACTAGAATACTCCCTCACAGTTGAGTATTTACACCAACATTTTCATCCCCTACAGTATCCTGGAGCAGGTTTTTTGGATATACAACCTGAAGCTAAAAACTATCCCACTTTCTTGGCCCACTCCACTACCCTTGCTGCTACTTCTCCACCATTGCTCTAACTCTCCCCAAGCATTGCTACATTAAATTAGGACTAATTTTTACTATGTATCCCCTCATTATAGGGAAAATTTCCCTGTTCATCCTCATTATATGACTACAATAGATGTAATAGTGGGGGCTTGAGCAATGCAGCACCAGATTTATTGAAAAGCATTGGCAGGCAGTGTGAAAATCCACATAGAAGCATTTTGCAGGCAAGGACTATTCTGGCCACAATTAAGATTGAATGCATAGAAACAGGCAAATGTTGGTTTTTTTATTTATGTGTGTAGTAAGAGGCCAAGTTAGTTGTGGGATTTAATCCAGGAAAGGGGAGCAAGGCAGCCTTTGGTTCATGCAGTGGAATGATAGGGAGGTCCTGGCTATCTGGAAAAAGGTTAACTGAAGGAGTTCTGAGATCTGAGCCCCACTGAGGAGCCATGCAATAGGACAACTTTACCCAGGCTGGGGGAAGGTTTCTCTTTCTATGTCTTCCTGGTAGCTTTGAGAAGCTCTTGAAGGTTCTATACAAGCATAGCTATGCCAAGAATCATTATCAAGGTGGCTGCCCAGGGAAAAAGTTGTAGAACTTGGTGATTTGGAGGTTTCTTGGAAGTAAAGTTGACTACTTTGCGCCTAAACACCCAAAAAATAATCACCTGAGTGAGTAAAAGCAGTGACAAGACATGCGGAGTTTCTGTTACTGATAGATTAAAGTGTATGTCACTAATGGGGGTCTAGTCTAAGTTGATTCACTTGTGAAGACTTGTTTCCTGAGTCTGAGGTGTTGACTGACAAAGACTGGCAGAATTGAGAAGCATAGATGGAAGAAAATTGTGGATAGCAGCAGCAAGAAGGAGCATAAGGACTAGGTAAAGGCTATCAGAAGAGGATAGAAACAAAGAAGAAAAAGTAGTGTTGCTCTTTTTGCTTTACAGCCCCACAATTATTTGAGATTATAGGGCACAGGACATTTGCCAGAATACATTCATATGTGAGGATATGAGTAGTACTGTATCAGAAGAGCCAGGATTGAACAGAACCATGATTATTGCCCATCAGTGGCTTCTGATTGCGCAAAAAGCACTTAAGGATTAGGATAAAGGCCAACCAGATTAAGGATAAAATAAAAGTGGTTCAAAGATTGATTTTATTGTAAATGATTAATTATTCTTATACCTACTACAAGGGTAATCCCTGGGCTGCTAGCAATATCTTCTAGGACATTCTAACCTGCCCCTAATTTGGGTAGTTATTAATATAGGTTTGGCGCTTCTTGCATGTCAACCAATAGAATATCTTCATCTTCACCCAGCACAGGTGATCCTTGCTGGTGTGGAATAATTTAGTTACTTCAGGATCACTTCCTGCTTTCTTAGCATACAGCAGCTTAATGCTTATTAATGTGATAATTAAGGGAATTCAAGATTATGGGGAATCAAACCCAGCGCCTTGGCACTTGATGTAAAGGTAAGGCAGCGCCTGCAATAATTTTCAGTTGGCGCGGCGGCACTTGACGTAAAGTAGTTTGGTACTTTGGCGCTTAAATTCAATTGCTAAGCGGCGCCGCAGCACTTGCTATTGGCTAGTATTAGGCTTAGGTCAGCAGACTACTGCTGATACAATTTGAATGTAGCTTATACTACCAATTTATGTTATTTGGTAGCTGCAATTCATATCTGCAAGCTCTGTCATAATTAGTGTCATTGTATTTTGTACTATTAATTTATGGATTTTGTTGTAGCAATCCTAATCTGTGGGCTCCATCATAATTGGCATCATTGCTTGGTCAAAATTTCTAACAAGTAGTACTAAGAGAAAAGAGTTAAGCAGATAATCAGGAAAATATTTAAAAAAGATAAGAGAAATTAAGAAATAAAATAAGTAAAAGGAAGTAAAAGAATTAATACTCCTGAAATTAAAAAATTAAAAGAATTAAAAAGGATTAATGAATAATTAAAAATACTTGGAAAGAAATAAAGAGAATAAAGAATTAAATAAACAGATAAAATGATGGGAATTTATTGAGAATTGAGTGAGTTGAAGAAGGCAGGAGCAGACAGGACTAGCACAAGGAAACTTTAAAAGCAAGGGTCAAATTTTGCTGGGGCATTACAAGGGGTTTATTTAGAGCAATAGGTAGTTTGAAGGTTTTCCAAGGATTGAGAAGAAGTAGAGAGACACCAAAAAATGTTGAGAAAAAACCAGATAAGAGAATCTATTAAGTAAAACATATGGGAAAATGTTCAAATCAACATGACAAAATGTGACAGGAGACACAGAGAAACTGTTTGAAACTCAGAGCCATGGTTTTTCTGGATCAAAAAACAGCAGGGGTGAGAAGAGATTGGCAGCAGGTCATCCAGAGAAAATATTCAGATAAACAGGCCAATCCAGGCGCCTTATTACTGCAGGTCAAAGCCTGTTTTATCAATGAAAAACATTGATAAAATAGAAGAGAAAATGCCTAAAAAATCAGGAGTTTGGTAGGAAAAATCCTGCTCTGATTGACTAGAGTAAGTAAATAGGTTTAACTTATTATAGAGAAAGAAAATCAGCATGGTTTAAGCCTGGAAAATAAAAGAGTAATAATGGAAAAGGGTTGAAAACAAGGAGCTATTTAAGATAAAACAGACTGAAACAAAGGAATATCCAGAGCCATAAGCAATTACAAGGAGCCCAAGACATATGAGCAGAAGTCTAAGACAACAGGGAAGGAGTAAAAGGCCAAGAAAAATGTATCACTGGACTCATAAGCCAAGAAAGCAGTACAAAAATAATAGCCCAAGGACTCAAAGACGTTAAGCAGGAGTGCAAGACCAAAGACAAGGAGTCCAAGACATAAGGGAAGACATACAAGACATGGGACAAGTAGCCCAAGACCAAGTATAAGGAGACCAAAAAAATAAAAGAAATAAATCAAAGACTTGGCAAACCAAACATATTCCTCCCAAAACAGGCTACATTATAGAAGGTTTCCTAGGGGATATTTCTTCTGAGTACAATAAACGCCACTCTTGATCCCTTATTATTAGCCACAATTTTGCAGAGCTTTCCATGGATAAAGCTCATATAATTTTCTAAACTAGCTCAGGTGAAGAGGATTTCTACTGCCAGAGCTGCAGGAGGCTTACAAAAGAAAGAATCCAGATGAAGGTGACAGATTGGTGTACCACTTGGAAATGACCATCAGAGGAAATGAGTTTATAGATAAAGAGTTCAAAAGACTGTTCCAAAACTGATATCAGCCTAAGAAAGTGTTGCAATTGAACTAATAATAGTTCAGTATTTGATTATGAAAAAGGCAATCCAATAGAAAGGACAAGAATGGGAATAAGATATTGATTATTGGAGAAAAGCATAATTAATATACTATATTGAGAAGTCACAAGTCTACAGGTGGTGGCACAGTGGCAGGTTCAATATAAGGTTTAGGGCTGGCTATGTCTTGAGGAAAGGATTGGCATGTTAAATTAGCAGTGCTTCAAACTAGGAGAAAGTGCCTGAAATTTGAAATTGTGCTCATATTGACCCATACCAGTAGACACATCATGATGTGTCTCTTTGAGCGCCTCCTGTGTATTGTAAGATATGTTAGAGCACAAGAAGGTAATATTGGTTGCAGCAACTCCTTTCCCCCTGATTGTTTTCATCACCAGAATTGAAACATGTGGAATATCTAAAAAGGTATGCACAAAGAGGTTCTGTGCAGGGATGGAGCAACAAGGGCACATGTAAATGTGGTAGATGTTTTTGGTGTTTTCTTGGGCGTCTTCAAGCTGATAGATGTGGTTATCATAGACAGACACTATCTTTAAGGGTCCAATGTGGTTAGGTTCAAGCTTTGAAGAGCTGGGATTGAGGGCGTAGACAGGATCACCCACAGAATATCTTGCCTCTAGGTGTTTAATTTCCCCTTTGATCTGCTCTTGTTCTATATTGAAGGCCTTGGCGCACCACTGACTTTATGAGGGAGTAGTTGTAAGGAGGATTTCTGGGAACAGTGTAACATAACTTCCTCTTATCTACTCTCATTAGGCCATCAAGAGTTCCAAAGGCCAAAGCAATGGGGCTGAAAACTGTACCATGGCTTATCCTAGCCTGTAAGATAAGCAAGGTAGCGGAAGGTGTCTGGTCCAGGTGGTATTTGGGTTCTCCTGGGAGAGTTTAGCAATTAGTTGTACCAGGGAAGTATTTAGCTGCTCTACGCGCCTGTTGGCCTGAGTGTGGTATGGTGTAGTGACTACTTGTTTGAGGGTGTTTTTAACACAGTATGCTTATGGGATTTCTGTCCACTAGTCCCCAGAGTGTATCCTGGGTCATAGCTAGGGACTGGCTTGGAGGAGTTGTCATTTCCTAGCAGTGGTGAGTGGTTATCTAGAAGCTTGTACTTGGCCTGAATAAGTGCAAACTCTTCCAGCACCTTCCCAATGACTAGGCAGGCATCCCCACCATACACCTGTACTTCAGCAAGCGCTAGCCCTCTGTGGGCCTGTACCAATCCTGTAACAACCTAGTAAATTCATTTCCTATCAACTTCCTTCCCCTGTCTGTCATCTCAAGATGCCTAGTCACTTTTTCCCACTCCTCCTAGGCAGACTTACTGGAAGCAAATCTTCTACAAACTTAAAAATATATATCCTCCTCCACTTGGCTAGGGCAAAAGATATGGGGTAGCTCACTCATAGGGCTTGTATTTTTATAAAGGTAAAAATTTGGGCAGGGGTTTTAATAGGCTTTTATTCACAGTCAGAAGGAAGATCCCCTTAGAAAACTTATGATACAATACCTGGGTGGAGGAAAAAAATGGGTTTGCCAGTACTTGGAGTCCTTCAACAATCTCTTGGACTCCTTATACTTTGTCTTGGGCTCCTGCACCTTTATTTTGGGCTCCTGCGGTCTGTCCTAATTCAGGCTTTTTATCCTTAGCTGCTGTATCTTAGGCTTCTACACCTTTAGCTTGGTCTTCAGCTCCTTCTGTAGTCCTAGTGGCCTTTTTAATCCACTTGATCCAGTCCCTTAAGAGTCTCAGATAGCTTCCCTTTTTATAGCTCATTGTTTCAGTCCAAAATCATTTTACAAACTCTTCTTTTCCAAAGCTTAAACTATCCAGCTTTTCTCTCTCCAATATATTAAACTTAATAACTTACTTCTGCCAACAAAAGCCCTGAATTTTATGCTTCTGCTCCTTACTTTTTAGGCTTTAACTCTTAAGTTAAAGCCCTCAAAACACTGATCAAATATACTTTGGCTTGCAGCCAATCATACGCCCCAATTCAACTGCTTCCCCAAACAATTTTCCCAAATGACTTGCTCTTGACTATAATTCAAACTCAAAGCTGTCTTGCTCTGGGTAAACAACTGCTCCGCATTTCAAACAGTTTTGCTGTGATTCCTGTCACATTTCTCTGGCAAATCTCAAGCGCTTTTGCCTATGTTTCACATAAGGGATTTTCTAACCCTTGATTCTTCAATGTTTCTCTGAGTTTCTCTGCATTTTCTTCCACTTTGTGCACCCTCAAACTTGCCTGTTGCTTGCCTCTCAACTCTTCTAGTCATCCTTGGTAAAATCTGCATATTTGCCTCACAGTTTCTCTGTCCTGCTTCTGACCTCTTTCTGGCTCCTTTCTTCTCAATTAAAACACAATAAATTCACAGTTTAATCACTCTTAATATTTTCTCTCTCTTTCTTTCTTTCTTTCTTTTTATATGATATTTAATTCTTTTATTTCAAATTTTTGGCAGCTTAAAATCCTTTTTTAACTGCTTCTTATATCAATATCTCCTCTTTCAAGACACCAAAATCAGCATTCCAGCCTCCATATCCAGTCTGGCTAGTCCTTCCAAGACATCTTCTATCTCCATAGCTGTACCTGCTGTCATTCCCTGCCCCAAAGGGCAGGCTCTTTAAATTTATTATATTTGTTAATTTTTGATTGATTAAGATTCAGTATTTTTTAATATTGAAGTTTTTGAATTAAGAGTTAATATATAAGTATTTTAAAGTTAATTACCTTGTTTTCCTTTTGCAATTTGCATTCAAATTGTTGTCATTGTTGTTGTTATCCTCTATTTCATTCTGCTATATATTTCTACTTTAAAGTAGAATAATTTTCACCTATTATTACCTTCAAATTCCCTGCTTATGTTGTTGCTGCTCTCCAGCTTAACATTGCAGATCTGCATTTTCTGTTGGGCTTTTAAGCTCCCCTTTTCCTTCAGATTTTTGCCCAAATTATCCCAGTTGTCCCTGTTCTTGGCTTCTTTCCCCAGGACTATCATTCAACAACTTGAAAAGACTCTGTCTATAAATAAAGAGCTTGTGAAGAGTAGGCTTTAAGCCAAAATTCTAAGTGATTTCTTCCCTTCAATCTTATATCTAATTTTAACTTGAGATCTTAATTTTTAGAAATTTATACATTTTTATTAAATTTATTTTAAAGTTTACCCTTTTCTTTCCTTAAAAAATGGAACTTGTAAAACAACAAGCCTTAGGCTTGTTGTATCCATTATTTTTCCTTAAGGAATCTTTCAATAGTTATATGTACCAATTTGCTGATAAAGAATATCCTAATATTGAAATTCCTTTAGTTACCAATTGTTCACTATTAAACACTTTATTTTATCTTCTTTGATTAAGGTTCTTAAGCTCAATCACTCCTTTTGTAACTAAGTATAGGTTTTTAGCAGGGTTCTGTAAGATTATTTTGCAGACAGTTCCCACCTTTTTATACCTTTTAAATCTGAATACTAATGCCTTACATGCGCTAGTTTATAACATTGCATTAATATGGGCAAGAACTTACACCTGCACTATCATCTTCTGGTCCTTCAACCAGCTCTTTATCTTTAAATAGCAATCAGTTCATCTTAGTCCACAAACATCTCCTTTCAGCCCTCAAACAGCTTCTTTCAACATCAGTTCTCCAGCTACTTCTTTATCATGATCAGCTACTCCTGCATCATAATCTGTCTGTTCTTCAGCTTATCCTCACCAGGAACCAACTTGGTTCCACCTGCACAATGAACCATCTTGGTACTAAACTTCAACTTGAACCAACAGTCCCTCAACTAGTCTTCACTGTGATTGTTGCAGATCCTGAATGGATTAGACATAAAGTTATCCACTTAGGGATTAAGTGACAAAACAAACTGCGCTATTGCATCCTGATTCTACTAGTGATAAAGACGTTTAAAACGCCTCTAAAACGGGTGTTCAATTCACCTTTCAAATGGGCATCAGGAACAGGCTTCACTTCCAGGATTATAAATAGAACAACAAAGTTATTTGTATCTACCTCCTTAAGGAAAGCCGCAAGGAAGTGGTTGTTCTCTTGTGCGGGACTTTTAGCTGTGCCAATCCACTCTCCTCAATTTGGGAAGTTCTTCTGTCTATGCCTCCCTGCCTCTGGTGGCAATTCCCCCGCCTCACTCTATATAAGTGCACTATTATCTAAAAAAACACCAGTTTTGTCTTATTATCTTCTTATATTCTTCTGTCCTTACCCAGGCTGTCACTAAACCACAACAGGTATAGTATTAAGATAAAGAAGTAGTAGAATAACTATTTGTAGAAATCAGCACCCAGGCTGCATATTTTACGGCAGTGATCATACAGCCCTTCTTACTAGTCTTCTCTGCTGATTCCATCCTATGAATCACCTAGGTTCTTTATATCAGTCCCTGTTACCAGAACCTGTAGACCAATGAATGAGTCTACATTAAGCTGGCGTTTGACTGGGCCCTTGCAAGTGGCACTCCACTTAGGCCATTCAACCATAGATCAATAAAGTCTATGCTAAAGTTTTTACTTGCTAGATGATTAAGTCTGGGCTTTCAGCTACAAAGTAATCAGCTTTACTTCCCAGAGGCCTGATAACACCAATTTCTGCAGCTACTTCCCCAAGCAACTGCCTTGATGACACCCCTGAGCATATTTATGCCCTCCAATGATTACTTTGGGTTCTCCCCAAAGCTCCTATAGAAACATAAACAAGGACACCCTAGCAGTCTGTTAGGTAGAATGCTTGCTCACAGACCTCCTGTAAGTGTATTAGGGTATGTAGAGCCCTCAGGGCTCTTTCTCTCCCTGGCAGCCCACGCTACTCACTAGGGGTTCAAAACTTACAACCCTGGTAGGCAATACCCCTAACATGCTGGAATACACTTCTAACCTGGCAGCTTACGTTACCTGTCAGGGTCTAAAAATCCTCCAGCCTGAGCAGCACACGCTATTTATTGGGCTGGACCACTCCTCACTCCAATCAGGCAAAGTTCCCTGATGATATATATAATTCCTCACCCATAGCAGCCATAGTTCCCTGCTGGGTGAGGATCTCTAGCCCACAGCAGCCAATATCTTCTTCTGGGTGAAGACAACATCTTCCCTTAGTGGTCTTTACACCTACTAGCTAGGCCTTCCCTTCCCTAGTAGCCATCAATCCTAATAGGCCTCTACATGCCACAAACCAACAACACATGGAAAATCTTTAGAATAGTGTCTTTATTTGAAGCCAAATCAACCCTTGCCTGAAAAAACGTTTACATGTGGATCATCACATTGCTCCCTCCCAAAATAGCTTCTATCTTCTCAAATTAACCCAGGTGCAAGGTCATTTGGCCTTCAAACTGCTTCAAGAACTATGGGTGAACTCTATCTAGTTTGAGACCCATAATCTTGCCAATTTCCCTCAGTTAAAATTGGGTCCCAGGGACACATCACTTATACAGAAGGGATCAATTCATCCTGTAGCCCACACTGGGGGGTTTTCAATAGTCTGCAATGGTCAAACCATACCAGATCTCCTTCCTTGAACCGCGGGTTCATCCTGAACTTATTTTGTGCATTCCTTTTTGCTGACGTACAAACTTCACCTGCCGCACTTTCTCTTTTGCTTGGGCATACACCTCCCAAAACAGCTTTGCATGAGCCTCCACTGCCTCTGCATGATTCTCCCACGTCTGATAGCTGGTGTGCCCTACCTCATCACTGAGCAGCGCCTCTCTTCCATACAACATGTTGAATGGACTAAAACCCGTGCTTGCATGGGACATTAATCTGTACACCATCACTGCATGAGCCATATGTGTCCTCCAATTTTTCAAGGCTCCATCAGCAATCCTCTCTGTGGCCCTCTTCAGGGTCCAAATTGTCCTCTCCACTAGCCTATTGGACTCCAGGTGGTAGGTAGACGCAAAGCTATGTGGTATGTCCATTTCACACACATTTCCTTCACCTCCTGGCCAGCGTAAGGCAGGCCCTGATCTGAGATAATCCTATATGGGCACCCATGTCTTAGGATCAAGCACTCTTCAATGAATGTTCCTCTGATACCCATTCTTGTGCTGTACTGCCTTTACCTGAATCATTTTGTGAAAAGGTCTAACACCACCAGGAAATACTCTTTTTGTCTGCTTGATATTGTTACATGGCCTGTATCCAAAGACACCTTTTCAAACAGGTACAACACTTCCATGGATTGCAACAGGTACTTCCTGATCCCCATGGAGTATTTGGCACACTTCAGACATTTTCTCAGCACCTTCTCTACTGTTTGGTATAATTTTGGCCAGTAGTATCTGCTCCCCACGGCTCCCATCAGTTTTTGGAAACAGAAATCCCACCAAAACAAACATGAATATCTCAAACCACTTGTTCTCAGTATCTTGGCACAATGTACTTCTTGTTTTGGTGCACTACTTCCACCTGGTCTTCCACATTTTTAGGGTATCCTTCTTGAACACCCATCATTGCCCTGGACAGCAGATTGTTCACTATGTTTTCCTTTACTTGCCAGCAACCACCATAATTAACTCATTCTGCAAGTTGACTTACTATATGTCAACAATCATAATTAAAAATACTTTAATGTTGACAGCATTGAAAAGTCAGAATTAAGTTTTAACTCATGCAGACTACTAAATGTTGACACTTTTTTAATAAGCAGACACCTGTTTCCTGAACATTTTACTTAATAAAAATTAAACTTAAAGAAACTTTTTAGGGTAATGTGACAACATAGATTTTAAAAAGTCCATAAAAAAGTATACATGGCAATTAGAAAATTCATAAAAATACACTTCAAAAAAGTTCACTATGAAATTAGATATCTTTACTATAATAATTTTTTCCCACTTATAAAAACAAAAAAAATACAATACACAAAAGGATACTACATAAAATTTCACTTATTATAGGAAAGTATAATAATCAGAAACAGTAATATAAAGTTTTTTCTATATTGAAAACTACAAAAAGCATATAATTTACTAGTAAAATACCAATATAGGCCATGTAATACAGTATAAAGCATCAAACCATCAATAGAAATCAATGCTTTTTATAAAAACAGTACCATAAATTATTAATGAGTTATTTAGAATAACTATTTATTTAAAAATATTATACTTAACATATAAAAACTATATAAAAATTAGACAATACTCAATAATTTTAATTAAAAGCTAGACTGTGATCACCTGTTGCCATTAAGAACTGTGGCAATCTTCTTGATGTATTCCTCAATCTCTGAAAGCTTATATTTGGCCTTGACAACCTCTTTGATCTTCTCTTGATATTGTTTCTCTTTGGTGGTTCTCTTCTTCTTGGATGGGCGGTTCTCAATATCTCTGATGGATGCAGCAGTCTTCCCCTTTTGGACTTTGAGGTACTTGTAGAAGGTGTTGTATCTGGGCTTGATTCCAAAGGAGAACTTGATATGCTTATGCCAGCCCTCCAAAGATGAAGTAGTTCTCATCTCATTCTTAAGAACTTCCTGGTAGCAGTTCCAGTTGGCTTTGGCACTGGGCTTGCTCCGGCGCTTAGTGACCTTACGTACAATTCACTGTGGTTCATAATATTCAATGAAAGGGTAGAAGGCACCATCATGTTTCTTGGAATATGGATCCTGGCATAGGAGGTCAAAGGCTTGTCCAGTATGCTCTGCTTTACAAAGGCTAGTGCTACAAACTGCTGAATTAAGAACTTGCACTTTCCTGATGTATCTAGATGGTGGAGCTTGCTGAGCTCAGGTAGACCCTTTAGTTGCCTGTTGACAGCCTGTTAATAATGGAAATTTACCCCTGGACCTCTCCATCAAAGGTGTTTACAAAAGCGTTATACTGGGCAGCTTCATAGTCCATGATTATAGTTGAGGGTCCAAGTTCTTTATCATGAGCTTATTATTCTGCAGCAAGGGTGGTTTCATTCTTTTCATCATCATCTGGCTTGGCTCTGGTGTTATGGCCAGGGGGACTCTTTATATTACTGGGTAGGGATTCAATGCCCACCTGAAGGATTTTAAAGTCCTTTGTGTAGATCTCTTCTGTTGCCCCAGGAAGCAGAAAGTAGGCAAATGAGAGCACATTGCCTTCAATAAAGGAATTTACAACCTATAGTTGGTAAAAAGACGGGGGCATACTGCAAAGGTACCGTCACATAACCAAGTCTCTGACTCTTAACTGCTCCAGGTTCTGTTGTGTAGCATAGCATATAATTCTTGCCTCTGATTTAGGCCCATTGTCATGTAAAAGGAATACCTCATCACCATTGAACATATTTAACTCCTCTGTCAATACTAACTCTCTTTGGACCATGGTAGATTTCTTATGGGGGAATAGATCACAGCGTTTGTCACATATGTACTTCACTAACAGGTTGCAGTCAGGGATGAGCTTCAGGTTCTCATTACTTAGGTGTGTGGTGGCCTTAGCTGCCAGATCAGAAGCCTTGACGTCTTTGGAGACTGGGACCATTTGGTAGAGGTACCACTTTAGAAGCTTTTTTTAATAAGATTGATTGGAGCATTGCATGTGTGATCTCCTTTTTCATTAGTGACTTTATCCCATCCTTCTGTGTTGATCTTAGCAGCACAGCTTCTATCTTAAAACACATAATGCATGCTTCTTCCTGCTCTCTTTTAATATTTTGCAATTAAAAATTTCAGGGACTCACTTGGCAGGGAATAAGCTCCCTAGCTGATGGGCCAAAGCCCCTACATTCAAACCTGCTATTACTGAGCCTATATGAACTGTGACCATTGCAAGGTATCCAAGGTGTCCTAAGTAAGCAAATCTTCTGAACATAGGACTAAAACGACCAATTTGATAGTATCCTATCAAATACATCAAGAGGTAAAAGGAGGTGTAAGGTCTAACCAGAGTAGGTTCAGTAGGTGGTATAGTAAACAAACAACCATATTGGAATTTACGTCCCCAATGTCCAGAAGGGTATTTGAACCATCTATTGGCAAGGGATTCCTTTTGGTGGGCGTCATCTGGAGAAGAGTTATACCAGTCAGTTGTAGGAGTTGGGTTTTCCAAAGCTGAAACCACTGGCAAGAAGTAAGCTAGAAACCAGGATAGGAATAGAATTCCTTTCATGGCTTCAAAAATGTGTTTTTATCAGAAAAGGAAGGAGAAGCAGGAATAGGATAATCTTTATTGTTGGAACAATTGGAATGAATAAAAAGTGGGCACTTAAATCTCCTTAAAATCAAGGCTGAGGTATTTGAGTGGAGTTTGGGGAAAATAAGAGGGTATTTTCATGAGTTTATCATGTAAATCTTACCAATTTCAGGTATTGGATACAACGGTTCTTAATAATAAACATTCAAAGTTGGTTGCATAGCTGGAGCCACAAAGATCTTGTAATATAGAAGCTAATTAAGCGGAATTAAGACTGTTGATTGCATATTGTACTATATGGAAACTGGTCCATATGTTTGAAGAGCGGGTCATTAATCAAACAATAGGCCTCAAGCAGCCAATCAGAATCAACGCAGTAAGTGACGTTATCACTCTTAATACTAATCTTTTTACTTTTGAAAGGGTTTTTGAATTTGAAATACAATTGAATTGATGGATAATAAGTAGGTAATGTAAAGAAAGTGTCTGGTTTTGTTTTAACATTATCTTTCTGATTAGAGTCCTGGGTTTTATTCTTGGTCTGAGAAGGGCTGAAAGGCTCAGAAGTCTTAACAATGTTGTTTTTTTGTCTCTTGCTGTTAACCTCCATTAACAAAGTATCCATAATTAAAAGTGAGTAAGGAAAAGGTTTCCTGACAAAAACATAGCCATCACAGACTAAACTTGCACCTCCTTTGACAGACATTAGAGGGAAACCCTGAGGGAACTTCTTTGGGAGCTTAATCTCTCCTTTAAAGTTACATATATTGTGAACCTTTAGGGGATCTCATGGGCCAATTGGTGCTTGATGATAGTCAGACAGGTAATCATCAGGATCTTCTTTATTGATACTTGATGAGGAAGGAGGTGCATATTTGTTGGGCAGTGGAGGGAAATTATCTGGATTTGGATTCTTGCGCTTCTTGTACTGGGATGAGCTTGATTCCTTTGAGCTTGATTCATCTGGGCTTGAATGGGGCTCTGGACTTTTGGGTATCTTCTTTTTTTTGCTTGTTTAGTGGAACCTCATCTCCTTCTGATTGGTACCAGCTTGGAGAAGAGGAGGGGGCAGGGAAGGGCTCTTTGTTTTCAGGGTCTGGGGTCATCTCCTTTGTCTTCTGTTTCTTTGAGGGCTCTTTGGCTGGTTTTTTGTTGAGTAGGGACTTTGGGCCTTTCCAGAGGCTTTGGGCACTTTCTTGGTTGACTTGGGGTTCTTTTATGGCTTCTTGGAAGATTTGTTCTACAATAATTAGAGTATAGTTCATAAATTAAGAATAATAAATTGAAACATGAATAAAATTAAATAATAATCACTTGTTTTATTTTTTATTATGAATTAAATAGTTTATAGAAGTACAGAAAGTAAATTTAGAGCTAGTTTAAATGGTAAAAGATAAAAGAAACCCATGTTAAAATAAAAAGTCAACATTCTGGTAGTCACAATAGTCAAAAATATTTAATTTAGTTTACCAGCATAAAAAAGACTTTAATTTTGACGTGCACATACTGACAGTCAGCATTAAAGTAGAAAAACACTATGTAAATCACTTATAAAGCTTTGTTAATATTTTCTGGAGTTGGTTTTTTAAGGCCAAAACTGATTATTTTTAAATTTAAAATTTTAAAAATTTGCATATGTAACTTATGAAAACTAAATAATAGGGATTGTGGAGGGAAGTCTAAGGTACATCCCTGGGTACTTTGGCCTGAGTTATCATACCATTGTATGTGTGCTTTTTGTTAAGCAACAGTGTTTTACTAATAAACCAGTGAAGGTGTCAACATTCAGGCAGTCAGCGTTCTTTTATAGTAACTTTCTATTTAAATCTTGCTTAAATTATGTCACTTTGTTTGGTTAGCCAAATCCCTTTGTTGCAATTTAGATGACACGTCAATTTGACACAAGGACAACATTATAAATACACATATAATTTCTAGTTTTAACATATGCGTTTTGGCTTAAGTGGACTTCAGGAAATAAGCTATTGTTTATCCAGTGAGTTTAAAATAACATTAAATATCTAAATAATACAAATAACAATCTGAAATTTGGTGTATGTCTTTTTTCAATGCTTACCTTAATATATATTTACTAAAAACAGTAGTATAAAATATAAAAAATTATTTTAGATTATTGTGTATTTTATTAAGAAATTTATGGATTATTATTTGGGGTCAACATCCAGATATTACTTACTGTAGTTGACCTTAATGTAAAAGTACAAAGAAACTTACATTTTCATAGTAAATTATATCAATTTTTTGGCTTAAAATTAAGCCTATGTTTAAATGGTAAGGTCATTATGCCTGTTCCTTTTTAATTTTTAATTCTGACTTAATATTTCACTATGAAAAATAGCTTAGTTTTGGAAATACCCAATTCCGGCAGATAAATACTAAAATAATGTTGACTTACTGAATGTTGACAATTTTTCAACATTCAGTAAGTCAACTTGCAGAATGAGTTATTCTGGTGGTTGCCTCCTTGCTGGCACACCACATTCTAGTTGTAGGAGGCCAGCCTCTCTGAATATCTTAATAGGCGTCCCATCAGGGTTGCCTTTGTCCTTAAGGCTTCCAACAATGTATGATTGGTGACTTTTATAAGCAGCAATCCCATTATAGATGACTTGAACTTGTCCACTGCCCAAACCACTCCCAACCCTTCTCTTTTGGTGGCAGAATATCTGGTCTTTGCATCTTGCAAGAAGCTTGATGCACAGGCAACAGGCCACACTTGGTCTCCTTCTGTTTGGGTTAACAAGGCGCCCAAACCAATCCCACTGGCATCAGTCTATATGACAAACAGAAGGTCCCATCTTGGCAGCCTTAGTACCAGAGCCTTCATTAATTTCTGCTTCAGCTACTTGAACGCCTCCTGCTGGGCTCCTCCTCAAATTAACACAGTCTTTTTCCTACATAACATCCACAATGGTTCAGCAAGACTGGCTAAGTTTGGGATAAATATCTGAAAGAACATAAGACCCCATGAATGACTTCCCCCCTTGATGGTACTAGGGGCTTTCATCTGGGCAATTGCTGCTACCTTCTGCTTGTTCAGGCAAATACTATTTCCAGAAATATGGTGCCCCAGCACTAGTATCTCTTCCTGTGTTAGCTTACACTTGGCATAACTAACCTTCAGTCTGGCTTGATGAATCCTAGCAAACACCTGCTCTAGATCCTTTACATGTTGCTCCAATGTAGGCAAAAATACGGTAACATTGTCAATGCATACCTCCAATATAATGGGTTGCAATCCTTGGAATACTTGGTACATTATCCTCTAAAACACTGCTCCAGAATTTTTCATCCCCAAAGGCAGAACTTTCCATTGATAGAGACCTTCAGGTGTACTAAATACTGTAACCTCTTGCAACTCCTTGGCAATTATCAATTGATGGTAACCCTTGGAAAGGTCTAGTGTAGTAGAGTACCAACATCCAGTCATGGCATCCAGATGATCCTAGATTCTATGCATAGGGTATTCATCATTCAACACATTGTTTTTTATCATACAGAAATTGATACACACCTGAATGTTCCCATTTGGCTTTGACACACACACCATTGGCGCAGAGTAGGGACTACAACTTTCTTCAATCATATCCGCCCTCAACATCTTCTTCACCTCCTCTCTGATTGCAGTGATGGCAGTAGGAGATAGTCTTGGCATGTATCTTTTGTAGGGCTTTCCTATCAAGAGCTTGATTTTGTACTCAGGTCCAGTTTAAACCATATTGTATTTATCAATTAAGAAACATTGAGCCCACTTGTGTAGAAACAGAATTTTTTGTTTGCCAAGGGACACCCAACTGGGATTAGATGTGTCAACTCTAAGAAAAACAACAGGAAATAGAAATAAGGAACTATTTCTTTATTAGACTTGACACTTTCTTTTATAGCAGGTACCTATTCTCTGATTCTTTGTCCAGGCACAATGCTGATTTATGAGCTTCTGGCATTCCAAACTTTCCAGTCATCTACCCCCCTGTGATCCTGTTGGGCTGATACACAGGGACCTCTGCTACCACGTTCTTGGATAGTGCTGCTACTTACATCCCTCCCTATTGTCCTTGGCCAAAAGGGACTACCTCTACCCTTCCAAATGTTTGAGGAGGGATTATTGCTTAATTGTAAGAATATAGAGCAACCCAGCCTGCGTTCTTCTCTGGGGCAGGTATGAATAAGGACTGATATACATATTCTTTCCCCTGATACTGTATACAACCCTTGTTAATATCCAAATTTGCGCTAACCACTTGAATACACAACATTACTGGGAGGCAATTGAACCCACCAATAGAATCATCTGATTTCAGGAAATTAATCTTGGATTTCAACTCTCTGCCATCTGATGATCACTTCCATGCTTTTCACTTCTCATAGTCTTAGCTCCAGATCATCTCTCTCATTACATGGTAGTTTTCTTCCAGTTGAAAATGCAAAAAACATAAAACATAAATGATTGAGTGAAAAAACCATTTTCAAAAAATAAAAGCACATTTATTTTAATATATTTTAGTATATAACAATCAGGGCATAATAGGCTGAATACCCTCCATTTCTGTAATCACACCTGGATTCATATCATATAATCTATGATATTGTTGAGGATCTGGATGTACAAGTATTCTGGCTACCGCCACCCTACTCAACATCCAGACATTGCTCAATTTAGTGCCCTTTCAATATACTGTTTGATATACCAGGAATGGCAACCAAGCAATCTCACATGACTGTCCAAGTATCCAGTGGCTTGAAACCATTCCGCACATGACCAACCCCTAGGTTCAATCCAGCTAGATCTCTGCCACAGTCAAGTCTATATAAGTCTAAAGTATTATCCAATAAAATATACTTCTCTTCTTTCTCAATTCCATATTTGAAGCTTCCCCAAAAGGAGCTCCTTATCACTGGTAGCAGCTACGGTTTTTTGACCATGCCCATGAAAGAGAAAATGACTGACAAAACCCACCCACCTTTGCTCACGTACTCAACCAGGCCACATCCCAGGAGACCTGGAAAACATACTTCTGCGCTTACAACATCAACAAAGATATACCTAGTGAATGCACCATAATTGAAGGACTGGTCATGCCCAAAGCATGTGCTAAGATCATTCAATACAGTCACTCTCTTAAACCACAAACAAATGCATAAACACCCATCACAGGTGAAATTACCAACACCAAGTACATTGGTATTGACAAGTTCTTTGGCAAAAACAGGTAAAATGTCATCAACTGGCTAGATCACTCAGCTGTTAAACTCTTCACCAGTCACATCCCCTGCAAAAAATGGGTCCAGGAAGCCAGCAAGCGCCTGTACAAGGCTGCAGCTAACTGGTTTGCCACCTGGGTTGGCTCAAAAACTGACAACCAGCTTGACAACTGGGAAAAGTTCAAAGCAGACATCACACACAATTTCTGCTTCACTGAATCCCTTCAAGACATTGCAATACAGCTTGGCAATCTTCCTCAGAAGACTGTTATCACAGCTTACATTAACAAATTTGAGGAAATACACCACAAGATTCAAAATCCAGCACAAGCTGATAAGGTACATAACAGAGCCTCATTCATCAACAGAATGAAACACTCTGTTGCTTTCCTCATTTGTCCAGAGGCTAACACCTCCATGCCCACGCTCATTGCAGAAGCCAAGACTGCAGAAAAACACACAAACATGGAATATGCTGCACACAACTGCAACCACTCCTCAAACCGCAATGGCAGAGAAAACTCCAATGGCAACAAACAACAAAACACCAATCATAGCAACAGAAAATCAAAATGCAACAATGGCAATCACATCCAAAGTGCAAACTTCTCCTGTCCCAAGAAGGAGGACACCACCAAAGTGAATAATGCTGAAATAGCAACTCACTATGAATCTGACCCCACATTCTCTGACCTTGAAGGTCTCAAAACAGAGGAACAGAGAAAAGAAGAGGGGGAACAGGATTAAGTGCCCCTGTCTCCCCCCAACTTGACAAGAAACTATACCAAGGCACAAAGTTTACTGCTCCTACCACGTGTCCCGCAATCCTCCATTTTTATGAACTTAAAAATTAAAGATGGCTCACAACTTCTTTACTATCCATGCACTTATAAATCTCATACATATAAAATCCTATTTGACTCTGGTGCACAAAACACTATGGTAAGCAAACCACATGTAACCAAGTACAAAATACCAGTTGTCAAATCAAACTTTAAATATGCCAAAATAGCAGATAAATCAAAGGTTATAATCAAAGGTAAAAACACTCCATTCAAAATTGATCTCCAAGGCATAAAAACGTCCATCAAAGGACTTGTCACAAACAACATAAATAAGACATTGTACCAGGCATGAACCAGTTCACCCAATTGAACCCCAGCGTATGTTGAAAAACAAAATTATGACCATCAAACACAACAGAGTCAATTTTAACATCCATAAAGAACCCAACGATCTCATTCTAAGAGACACAGTATTTGTCCAGGTCATAAACCAAGACAACTCAGCACGTCTAACCAAAGATAGTACCCTCCACATAATGAGGTACACCAAATTCAATAATATACAAGCAGCAAAAATTTAATGCCCAGAACTTGTGGCACTCCTAAAAAAATACACTCATGTATTTAAAGAAGAACTCACAGAGTCCCCCCCCCCCCCAAACAAGAGGTCAAAATGGCATCAACCTATGTAAAGCCATGCCTAAACCTTCACCCCTCTACAGACTCTCTCTCATGGAGATGCAAACCCTCAAGACACATATTGAGGACAATCTAGTAAAAGAATTCATTTACCTGTCTGAATTGTTGCAACTGGACCAATGAGGATCCAGTATTATGAAATGGGGAAGACAACAGTCCAATAGGAAAAGACAGAAAAGACAGAATAAGGTATTGTTTATTGTAGAATATTGTGGTTAATATATTATATGGGGAAAGCCACAAGGCTATAAGGGGTGGCATGGTGGCTTGTTCCATGTAAGGATTGGAGCTGAGGAATAACTCATGCGGGGATCAGCAGGTTGATTTTATGTTGCTCCTAATTAGGATGAAGTACCCGCCATTTGACCCTGCCACCAGATTAATCCATGTTGTTAGATACGTCAAGGGGCAACTCATTGAGCGCCCCCTATGTATTGTAAGATATGTTGGCGGGCAAGGTTTGAAACTAGGTTGCAATAGAATCCCCGTGGGGGGCAGCAGTGTTATTTGTAAAGAAAAAGGAAGGCACTCTGTGTCTAGTAACTGACTACAGAGCACTAAATGCAAGAACAGTAAAGAATAAATATCCCCTTCCACTTATAGAGAATCTGTTTGCAAGACTCTCAGGAGCCAAATTTTTCTCCAAAATTGACCTCATCTCAGGTTACACCCAGGTTGAAGTAAAAGAAAAGGACATACCAAAGACTGTGTTCTGTACACAATTAGGATCCTTTGAATGTAGAGTAATGAACTTTGGGATGACCAACACTCCTGCAACGTTTTCACCATGATGAACCAAGCACTAAATGGTCTCTCAAATACATTATACTACCTCAACAATATCATCATATTCTCAAAAACAAAAGAGGAACACCTCACACATGTCTGTGAGACACTTGATCAACTTGCAAAGCATAAACTTTATACAAAACCAAGTAAGTGCCAATTTATGGAAAAGGAACTCCTGTTCTTGGGCCACATTTTCTCTGACGTGGCATCAAAGCAGATCCAGACAGAATTAAAGCCATAAATAACACGTATTGTCACACCTCTGTTAAACAAGTTAGATGCATTCTCATAATGTTAGCTTACCTAAGTAAATAATAAAAGACTGCAGGAAACTCACTGCACCAATCAATGACTTAACCAAGGTTAATGCCAAAAGTAAATTCATCTAGACTCAAGAATGTGGCAAGAATTTCCAATGATTAAAGCAAGCTTTGAGCAAAGCACCAATATTGCTACACCCTAATAACAACAGGTGCTACAAGCCCAAGCCAGATACCAGCAACACCGCCATTAGCGCAGTCCTGCGCATCTGCCAGCCAGGGCAGCAAGACATCCTGCCAGTATGTTACAAAAGCAGAAAACTAGCTAATACTGAGCAGAGATACCCAATACACAATAAGGAATTTCTAGCAATATACACACATGCAAGAAATGAAGATGTTATCTGGAAGAACATTTAAATGTCCAGGTACTAACTGACTATAAATCCTTAATCCATTTCAAAACTCAGAACACACTTGCACGGCGACAAGCCAAATGGATGTCCTTGCTGGAACAGCTTAATTTGGACATCCAGTACAAAAAGGGGCAGAGCTGGTCACAGCTGATGCTCTCTCTAGACTATGTCAGCTAGAGAGGATCATCCTGACCACCTGGACCCTGACTGGCCAAACCTATACAATACAGTATAAAACCAAAGGGAAAGACCCCTCAACACATCAACTAACCCACAATACATTAGCAAGAAACAAAAAGTATTTACATGTATCAAATGGCACTGTGTACCAAATCATTAACAACAAAATATGTCCCTTACATCCCACTTGCACAAAGAGTTGACACCATATTAAGACATCACCACCTACTAGGACACACAAAGGCTAACAACCTATACCTCACATTAAAAGAGATAGTATGGTGGCCCAACCTCAAACAAGAAATAATTGATGTTCTGAAAAATTTCACAGTGTGTGAGAAATACACTAGAACAAAGGCCTCTCAGCCAATGGTCAACCCAGTACCAGACCCTGAATCATTCAAGGTTTGGAGACTGGACATAGTGGGCCCCTTCCCAGAAACACAGACAAAACAATGATTCATAATTGAAGCCATCAACTTTGCTACATACTGGCCTATCTTCTGGGCAACAAAGAATCACAAAGCAGAAACAATAAACCAATTCATCAAAAAACAATCATAGCCAACTACAGCACCCCAGACTACATCATAACTGATGGAGCAACCAAGCTATTAGGTCACGCAGTAAACAACAATCTAAAATCCAAAAACATTAAACATTCCATAACCTTGCCTTACAGGCCACAGGCCAACAGCAGAGTTGAACGCCTAAACAGCAGCCTTATTAGGACTCTAGAGAAGTAATGAATGGCAAAGCTAAAGACATATGTCCGTTTAAGTAAAACATGCATTACTAGTATCCCAGGTCTGCACCAATCAAGGGACAGACTACTCACTGTTTGAACTAACATACAGATACAAACCAGAAATAATTACCTGCAACAAGCAGCCCTACATAAAGATTCCCCTGGGGAAACCCCCACAGTAGAACAAGCACCAAATCTACAACACATATGCCTCAAAGCTAAAATAGCAGAAATAAAAAGGCTCAAAACACAAAAGGTAACCTCTACAGAGGAATCACTTCCCATCGACTCCCCTGTTTGGTTTTAGCTAGCAACAGAAAAAAAACTAGACTCAGTACACCAGGGACTGGGAAGAGTCATCAAACACAGACCAGATCACAACACCTACCTAGTAAAATTCCAAGGTGCCAAAACCCCAATTGTCAGGAAATATCACAGAATCTGTCTCTGCATTAGCAAAGGAGAACACTCAACCAGACTGGTGCCAACTAGCCAACAACTCCAGGAACATCAGGCAGCAGCTGTTAAGACTAAGCCCCCTCCTAATGTACCAGAGTAACCCCTTAAAGGGGGGTGTCAAGGATCTTAATGTATAAGTATTCTGGCTACCGCCAACCTACTCAAAATCCTGTCATTGCCTAATCTGGTGCCCTTTCAATATACTGTTTGACATACCAGGAATAACAACCAAGCAATATCACATGACTGTCTAAGTATCCAGTGGCTTGAACTTATCTCACACATGACCAACCCCTAGGTTCAATCCAACTAAATCTCTGCCACAGCCTGTCTATATAAGTCTAAAGTATTATCCAATAAAGTATAATTTTTCTTCTTACTCAATTTTATATTTAAAGCTTCCCCAAAAGTTGCTCCTTATCAATATAACAGCATCATTCAACCAAGAACTTTAACAAAAAGATCTTCACACTCTTAACCTATAAGATTGTTTCTTAGTACATTCCAGAATCATCTGATTATTCATGTGTAAATGTATTGTTTTGGCTTGAAGAATTACAGACTTCCTGTTGCAACTGGACCAATGAGGATCCAGTATGATGAATTGGGGAAGACAACAGTCCAATAGTAAAGGACAGAATAATAAGAATAAGGTATTGTTTATTGTAGAATATTGTGGTTAATATATTATATGGGGAAAGCCACAAGGCTATAAGGGGTGGCATGGTGGCTTGTTCCATGTAAGGATTGGAGCTGAGGAATAACTCATGCGGGGATCAGCAGGTTGATTTTATGTTGCTCCTAATTAGGATGAAGTACCCGCCATTTGACCCTGCCACCAGATTAATCCATGTCATTAGATACGTCAAGGGGCAACTCATTGAGCGCCCCCTGTGTATTGTAAGATACATTGGCGGGCAAGGTTTGAAACTTGGTTGCAACACCCCCCTTGCCCCCTGTTTGTTGTCAGACACCAAGACCAGTGTCTGCAGAAGGTCTGGGAGGGTCCGCACAAACAACTTTTGTATGGGGATGGCGCAGCAAGGGCGCAAGCAATCATGGTGAAGTTTCTTGGTGTTTTCTTGGGCATCTTCAAGTTGATAAGTGTGATTGTCATAGACGGCAGCTATCTTGAAGAGCCCTAGGTGGTTTGGTTCCAATTTGGCATAATTGGGATTGAGGGCGTAGACAAGGTCACCTACAGCGTATCTAGCTTTGAGGTGCTTTGTCCCTCCTGCAATCTGCTTGTGTTTGATTTCCTGGGCCTTGGCACACCACTGGTCTAGGGATGGAGTTGTCACTAGGGGGGCTTGTTGGGAACATTAGACCGTAGTTTCCCCTGTTCAACCCCTCTTAGACTTTCAGGTGTTTCAAAGGCCAGAGTGCTAGGGCTGAAACCAGTGCCCCTGTTGATTCTTGCTTGCAGGATCAATAGAGCGGTGGGAAGGTGTTCAGTCCATGCGGTGTTGGGGTGCTCTTGTGAGAGCTTGGCAATTAATTGGACCAGTGAGCCATTTAACTGCTCTACGCGTTCATTGGCTTGAAAATGGTAGGGAGTTGTGACTATACGTTGGAGTGCATTCTTGACGCAGTATGCCTTCATGACGTGTCCAACAAGTTCAGGGCCGCCATCTGTGATGAGACGCTTAGGTTGCCCAAAGTGAGCCACAATCTCTTTGCCAATGAAGCAGGTGATGGTGGTGGCAGTATGGTTGGTTGTTGCCCAGGCCACTGGCCAACAAGTGAAGTTGTTGATGGCAGTGATAATGTACTTCTTACCCAGTCTGTCTTTGGGGAGCGGTCCCACAATGTTGAGAGCCCACTTCTCAAAGGGTTCCATAGCCTTGATGGATAGGACAGACTTGGGAGGCGCAGGTTTGGACGTGTTCTTCTCACACAATGCACACATCTCAAGGAGGTCCAAGATGTCTTGGCGCATGTGTGGCCACCAAACCTTCTGTTTCATGATCTTGAAGAGGTTACGCCCTCTGATGTGACCCAAGGTTTGGTGGTAGTGCAAGATGGTGTCCCCTTGCTGTGTGGTGGGAATGTAAGGCGTCTTCTCACCTGTCTCTGCCTGGCAGCAGACATTACCAGAATCAATTGTGAACTGACTTTTGTTGTCCTTCAGCTTGGAGATGGTGACCAAGTTAAGGCCCTCATAGCAGGTTGTCATAGGCCGCAGGTAGAGCATGGGCCAATCTGGGTCCAAACCGTTGTCCCCAGTGATGAATGCTACATAGAGTTGTGAAAGGGCGTCAGCTGTGACAAGTTCTTTTCCAGGCTTGTATTTGATGTGTAACTGATAGGGGGATAGACACTCAACCCATCCTGCCTGGCAGCGTGTCAAGTGGGACTGTGTTTTGAAGCACTGAAGCAACTTGTGGTCCATCAGAATGCGGGGTGGGAAGGTAGCACCTTCCAGGTAACAGCGCCACTTCTCAACGCAGTATACAATGACTGCCAATTCTTTATCATGGATGGGGTAACGTTGTTCCAAGTCAGTGAGCTTCCTGGACTCATATGCCACGGGGAGGAAGACACCATTGTCAGTTTCTACCCTTAGCACAACCCCTATGGCCCTGTCAGAGGCGTTGGTCTCAAGTTCATAATGTCAGTTTTGGTTGGGAAACTGCAGTACAAGTGCTGTTGTGAGCCTTTGCTTCAACATCTTGAAGGCTCAATCTCTGGCGGGAGTCCAACGGAAGCGCTGTTTGGTATTGAGGAGCTCAGTGAGAGGTGCATTTAGTTCCCCGCAATTGGGAATGAACTTGCGTACAATGGCAACCATGCCTAAGAATGTCTGCACCTGGCCCAATCAGTGGGGGGCAGCATACTAGTGATTGCTTTGATTTTGGCAGGGTTGGGCTTATCCCTTGGGCAGAGATGGTGTGTCTAAGGAATAGCAGCTCCAACTTGAGAAACTCACATTTGGAGGGTTTAGCTTTTGCTGATTTTTCCAAAGGGTGTCAAGGACAGCACAGAGGTGTTGGAGGTGCGTGGTTTGATCTTGGCTGAAGACAATAATGTTGTCAAGGTACCCAAATACACACTTTCCAATCAGTTCCTCAAAGGCTTTGTTCATCAACATGGCAAAAGTGGAGGGAGCTTTAGTCATTCCAAAGTTCATGACACAACACTCAAACAACCCATAGCGTGTTTGGAAGGCAGTTTTTGCCTCATCCCCTGGTGCAATGTGGACCTGATTGTACCCTGCAGTGAGATCAATCTTGCTAAAGACCTTTGTGCCTGCAAGTGTATCAAACAGGTTGTCAATCAGCAGCAGGGGGTATTTATTCTTACCTGTCACCTCATTTAGGACGCGGTAGTCTGTGACAAGGCAAAGAGTCCTGTCCTTCTTAGCTACAAAGAAGACAGCTGCCCTGTATGGAGATAGCAAGGGGCAAATGAAGCCCTTATCAAGCAAGTCCACAATGTGCTGGCAGAGGGTTTCATCTTCTTTCGGTGTAAGACGGTATAATGGTTGTGCTTTAGTTAGCAACCCTTGAAGTTGTACACGTGCTGGATCTCCCAGGTGGAGGTAGTTGTTCAAGTGTTCTACTGAATAAATCATTGTACTCCTTGAGGAGTGCAGCTAGCGCTGGTGGTGGTGAGGAAGTCAAGAGAGGGACTGCAGCTGGTTCTGCACGGATAACTTTCAACTGAGCATTGATTAAAGTCTAGTTTCCCCCCTTGAAATTGTACAAGCCTGTTTCTGTTATTCTGACAAATACAGTGTCATGTAGTAGCTTGTTTATTTCCACAGGGTAGATCTGGAACCCCAACCCATAACTATTGAGGGTGGTGACAGAGGTATCCCAGTTGATGTAGGGATGTTTATGCCAGAGCCAGTCAAGGCTAGCAATTACGTCGTGGCTGAGGCCTACCATGATTGGCCCAGAGAGTTTAACCTGGATGTTCCCCATTCTTACAGAGAAGGGTACCGTCTTGTGGGTGATGGCAACTCTGAGGGAGTCAGCTACTTGTACTGCTTTGAATCTGCTGGGTACTTGGTCTAATTGCTGGGAGTCAGCAAACACCTGATCTACCAGTAGCTTGTGGGTGTTCCCACAGAAGCAGAAGGTATAGGACAAGTGTGTTACTTTATTTGAGGAGTGACTTGCTTGCAATACAGGGTCATTGCTATGAACTTGAAAGACGTCCAGGGCTTTGACCTTGTGAAGATTGTAGTTGCAGGGGTTCTTTGCGAGCAAGGACTGAGAGGACAGGTCAAGCGGGGTTGTAAGGCCTCTTGTTGCTACAACCCCCAGGATTTCCCCTGGTCCTTGATCTGCGCTAGCTGAAGCTCCCCCCTTGTGGGAACGTTTAGTCACACTATCTTGCTGATGAGGTTAACAACGGCCTACTTGGTTGTGGCCATTGTTAGGTGTGGTACATTGTTGGGTGGAGCGTCACTGGTACAGCGGAAGCCCATTGAGGCCTGGTTGTTAGCCTCTGCAATGGCTTTATAGCAGTCGTCAATAGAGGTGCAGCAACCTACAGGGACCCACTTACAAATATGGGGGTTTAACCCATTAACAATGAGAGTGAGTAGCATTGTATTCCTGTTGGTCACGGCTTTGGGGGCGGCAGCTAGGACTTGTTGCCAAGCAGCAAGATACTCAGGGACAGAACCAGTCTGCTTGATGGCTAGGAGGGGAGTCTTCAAGACAATGGGAGAGAAAGTTTCACTATATCAGGATTTTGCAGTGTCTCAAAATGTCGCCTAGGTAACGTCAAACTCCTGGCTGGCCCAGTTGGTGAACCACACAGCAGCAGGCCCTGTGAGGCAGCCAGATGCAGTGGTAACCCACATGGATTCCGGGACCTGACAGATACAGAGGCGTGTTTTGGTAGATTGGAGCCAACTGATGATGTCAGCTCCTTTGACACCGCCAGCAAAGGACTCTAGTTGGAGGTTGAGCATGCGTTGAGAGAATCCAACTGGGGCGGGGTGACGCTAGCGTCATGCTGGCCAAGGCAGAGCCAATTGTACACGCTGGTGAGAACTAATTGGTCTTGATAGATGACATAACCTTTGGAATTATCCCCCTTGGGGATTAGCAGGAATGTCTCTTGTTGTGGAGTAGCTATGCGGCTGTACTCTGTCCTTTCTTGGGGGGAATTTTGTTTTTAGATAGGTTGTTAATCTACCTGTGCTACCACTGTTGCAACTGGACCAATGAGGATCCAGTATGGTGAATTGGGAAGACAACAGCTTAATAGGAAAGGACAGAATAATAAGAATAAGTTATTGTTTATTGTAGAATATTGTGGTTAGTATATTATATGGGGAAAGCCACAAGGCTATAAGGGGTGGCATGGTGGCTTGTTCCGTGTAAGGATTAGAGCCAAGGAATAACTTGTGCAGGGATCAGCAGGTCAAATTGGTGTTGCTCCTAATTAGGATGAAGTACCAGCCATTTGACCCTGCCACCAGATTAATCCATGTTGTTAGATACGTCAAGGGGCAACTCACTGAGCGCCCCCCTGTGTATTGTAAGATACATTGGTAGGCGAGGTTCAAAACTTGGTTGCAACATTCCAGTGCCAAACCCTATGAAATATATGTATTTCTGATCCAAGCTAGAATTGTTCTAACTGGGAACCAGCTGATCAATCCTAAATGCTGAGACACATTTGTCTACATTTATCTATTTTTGAATTAATTGATTTTTACAATTTAAACCAATAAAAACACTTCAAAACTCAAACCAGGGGTCACTGCAGCGCCCAGAACTTTCCTAGGTGGTGCCCCAGCACCTCACTACCTGAAACATCCACTGGTTGAAGTGTTACAAATCAATTTGGCAATGTGACAGCGCTTTCAAACCCAATTAATTTGCCAAAACATCACTTTTAAACTACAATTCAGGATTTAGTTTTGGTTAGCCTTAATAAATCTTCTTTACTCAGTGTCAGGGACTTACTTGAGGGGGAACAAGCCCCCAATCTGGTGGGCCAAGGCCCCTATGTTAAGTCCTACAATGACCAAACCAATGGGCACTGTGACCATATCAAGGTGGCCCAAGTTGCCCAAATAAGCAAATATACCCATCATGGAGCTGAAACAACCAATAGTTAATACCCTACCAAGTATGTCAACAGGTAGAAAGATGTGTTGGGTCTAACAAGCAAGGGTTCTACTGAAGGAGGAGGAGTGGTGTTGCAGCCATAATGGAACTTTCTTCTCCAGTGGCCAGAGGGATACTTGAACCACCCATTGGCCAGAGACTCCTTCTGGTGGACATCATTGGGGGAGGAATTGTGCCAGTCAGTGGTGGGAGTAGGATTTTCAAGACCTAATAAAACTTTAAGCAGGAGGACTAGAAACCAGGACAGGAATAAAATTCCTTTCATGGTTTTAAATGAGAAATCAGAAGATAAGTATGAGCAGGAGTAGAGTAGTATAAAGTCTTTATTATTGGAACAAGTAATATTTGTAAGGATTGCTCACTTAAATACACCAGAATAGGGGGTGGAACATTTAAGAGGTTCAATACATGGAAAGGGATTTGAAATGAAGTCTCAGTAAAATTATGGCTGAATTGATCATCTTTACCATTTGAAATGCTACCTGTAACTTAATAATACGGCTTATTAAACTTAAGACCTAGAGAAAGCAAGAGGAAGCCACAAGGTTTATCACAATTAAGCAGTTCTTCTGAAGAACATGATTGAGTATAAAGTGCAGAGCCTGCTTCATGTATAGAGTGAGTGGCTCAGAGGCAGCAAGGATAATAAAAGTAGCTAATCACCTTCCAAGCGGTAATTGACATGTTTAAGAGTGCTATTTACAATTTTGGACTTAAAGTTGAAAGCAGAAAAGAAGCTCAAATCAAAGGAAGAAATATAAATAGTTAATTCAACTTGCATCTTTGATTGTAAACTAATGTTTGATCTCTCTTTAGGGTTTTGAGTTTGATCCCCATCTTGCACTAAGCCAGGGTTATTCTTAGTGTTGAAATTTAGATTATTAATCTGCTTTAACTTTGTGTGATTAACCATAGTATCTAAAAGATTAATGGAGGCAGGGAAGAAATCCCTGACACTCAGTTAAGGCTAATTGAAAAGAATATTGTTGAATTCTCATTAATTATATTTTTGAATATCAAATAAACTTCTATTTAATTAATTGATATAAGACACATAGTCTCAAAACATGAATCAGTTAGATAATTCATTTAGTCCCTAAATTAGTACAACCTAAATGATTCCTGGTTACTCCATCACTATGCTGAAAACCTCCCCAAGACCAATATTTGTGTAAGAACAGACCAGCATGACTGTAGTAAATTCACAGCTTAGTAAATACAAAATATAGTTATAGATAGTTTACCCCATGGGAATGTAATGACCTTCTTCATGTCTTCTTCAACCAGTAGGGAGTGCCATCTACTGGGTTCTTTTTAATAGATGAGTTTTTCCTTTAAGTTGTGTAGGTGTAAATAGCCTACCTGTACTACCACTGCCAAGTATATACTTCTGGGAAGTATATAAAGTGAGATAAAGGGGGGAAATTAATAAGAGAATGATAATTTGTTGGATATGAGTATATGATAATATATAGTATCATGGGAAGCCACATACTGTCTATGTATGTCATGGAAGTCATGGGACTTATCTGAGTAATTTTCCTCTTAATTTATGAGGCTTATTTAAGTTGTGTTCTGCTTAGGATCTGGATTGTTTGATCCCTGTAATAGATGGTCAACTGATAGTAGTGCCACCAAATTTATTAGTTGGTTGGTGAGCCATTCAGTGTTTTATTTGGTGATCTACTTGGGGTGTTAATTCCCCAAGAGAGAGTAATCAAAGATGTTGTAACACTTTTTTAATCTCATTAACCAGAAGGCTATCTCTGTAAAGTTACACCTTCCCCCTTAGGCCTCCACTTTCTTTCCCGCCAAATGCTTGGGGACCTCCACCAAATTGTGTTTGAACATATACAGTAGTTTTAAAAGCTATGGCAACAAGAAAAAACAATCCAGATTTAAACAAAATTTTCTCAGATTTAAATGAAATGAATTTATATTGATTTACAATAGATTTTGGTTCATTTCAATTTCACTTAAATCTGGATTCATTTTGTTTAAATCTGAGTTCATTTTGTTTATCACCGTAGATTTTAAAACTAATGTATTAAAAGTTACTAAAACAGCCCAAGAAAAGCCCTTGAATTAATAATTGTGGAATCATTCCAAAGACGCCCCCACCCAACCCACCCAAGAGACACCCCTGGTTAAATATCATATGCAAGAGCGGCTGGGAGCAGTGGTAAATGTGTCTAAAGCAGGCTCCTCAATTTTTAGTTGAGTTAGTTTTCCTTTTTTGATTCTGTCCATTCAAAATTTGTCAAGATTTTCTCACCTTGAGAAATGCACCCATATCCCCTCCCATTGTTGGCTGATCAGGGTTAAGTCATTCAACCTCCCACCCCAATTCCATTACCTCCCTTAAAAAATACAGGAGCTTTAAAAGACCTTGCTTCATCTTTCTATAGCCTAATAAAGTTGAAAAGTTATTAGTAATTATGACCATTTTTGGTTTACCTACTGCCTTCAAGGTTCAGTTGTTCCTTACCCATTTGGCCTCCCAGTAATTGTTAGTGACATCTTTTTGTCTGTTACTGAAATCATTGCTTATTATATGTTTGATAAAAAGGTTCTGTTCTTCTTAATCTGCCTCTAATTCTTATAATCTCTGCCTGTATCTTCAAGGCTGACATGAAGAATAAGGTCCCATTTCTCAGAAAATAACTGTTGTGCTAAAGTGTTAAGAGATTTTTTAGAGCAGTCTTTAATGTTTTGGTTGTCATTTGGGATAAGGAAGACAAGGCCACAGGTGTATAAAGCTTTAATAACCACATAATAGCTGGATAAACAGCATTGATCACAAGGATTGCTGAACTGGACTGGAGGGGGTTAGACTGAACCAGGAGGGTCCCATAGAACAACTAGTGGGTGGATTTGAGCTACAAGTTAAAAGAAAAATATAAGGTTAAGCCTTTCTTGTATACCAACTTTAATGAACTGCAATCCAAAATTCAGCTACCAGCTCTATAATTGAGAAGAATCTGAAGGTGTAAAAGTGTGCAAATCACTAAGTGTAAGATATTAATATGTGTGTGTGTGTTTATTGTGGATAAATTAAGGACTTTCTATAGGAAAATATTATGGTGAGTATAAGAGGCTGGGCTGATTGAAGCTATCACAAGAGATCTTTCAGGAACCCTTTACATTGAATTCCATAAACAATATTTCAAATGGTTTGAAAGTAGGATTCTTACCTCAACTTAGTACAGATAAAATGCCTAAGAAAGAAGGGTCAAATGATAGTGTCTGTTCTTCATTACCTGAAACTTTAAAACCAGCAGATTTATTTAAATCTTTGTCCTCAGGACAGGAGTCAAACCTGGCGCTTCCCTGGAGATAAGATGTAATCTTAGTATAATTAGTAGTCTAAAATATAGTTAAAATCACTAATCACATGCCGTTAATACCTCTATTTGATCAGAAAGTCCAAATTCACTTCTGAATGCGGATTCATGCTCTGGAAATGACATTAATGACTTTTTTACCTTTGGCTCTGTGTCTCTTGGTATGTTGCCTTCTGTTCCTGCTGCTCCTTCCTTTGTCTAAATCCTCAGTCTTTGTGGGGACATCTGAGATAATAATCCTTACTTTTGGGTTTTTTGTGGAGAAAAGATTAAGTTTTATAATTATGTTGCTTAAACATAATCATGAAATATTTACCCTTTGTTTGGGTGCAAATCTTCTTTAATTTCCCCAGAAGCATCTCCAAATCCCCTCATCTCCTTTACATCTTCCTCAAGTTTATTTTATTGCTACCATGCTATATAAAGCTGGTAAGTTACATTATATGAATTTTTCAATCAATAAAGTCTTTCACTCACTCACTAGACTTATATTTTTAACCAAATCTTTTTCACCACTGTAACCATGAGATTACCCAAGAATTCCTTATGAAAGTTGTTTGGGTATAAATGAATTGTGTGGTTTATCTTGTTTCAGGCCTTTAGGGATATCATTTTACTGGGAACCAGAGCTGACTCTGGATACTCTCCTGCTCCCCAGTATCTAGAAAAGTCCTGGCACCACTTCATTCCAGGAGTTTGGTACATAGCCACTCCTTTGTTGCACAATCTGCCTATCAAGAAAAAGCGCCAGATGTATCAAACTCATACCAAACCTGACCTGCCTACTCTGTTCTATTCATTGGTGACTGTTTTCCTATTATGTTGCCTTGGGTGCATAATTCTTTCTGGGTCAATTCAGTCCTCTTTTGGGTTGCTATTGTCTATTTGGGTAGCTTTTCCATTCTTAGAATGGTGTCCCTTTCTGTAGGTTCCTGGTGACCAGTCTCAACCCATCTGCTATCATCCATCATCTTGGAGGTTTACTCCTAAGTGGGTGGGTACCTAAAAAGATCAACTCCTATGTGTAGATCTTCATTAAATATCCAGTAGGACCAGTGAGATGAGGTGGCCAATGTGTTAATGGTTGACAAGTTGGGTGATCAAATAGATAAATATGTCAAAGCAATTATGTGGGATCATCATTGCTGTTGAGACTTACTGGTATTAAAAGCTTTGAAAAATGGGGATCAATCAATGGAATGGGATCAGATTCAAGATATTGGGTTTGTCCAACAGAAGAAAGAGGTTGGGTTCAAAGCATTAGGGTCAATTGAAATATATGTTTTTCTGGAAACTGTGGGTGAAGTCACCTCCCTAGTACTTAAAAATTTGTTGAGCACCAGGGAGTTGACTGCCACATATGTCAATCTAATAGTATTTTGGCTTAACCAATTTTAAGCTTATTTTTACTAGTAATTTGGGGGGTTAAAACCTAAACCTTAGATTAAAAACACCAGAATTTGACTCTGTTTACTAAATCTGTTAGATACAAGAACAATTTAAGGGGCAATTTATAAGTAATTTTACTAATAAAAATGAAAAAACCTGTGTCAACACTCTAAAACAAAAAGTAACCAGTTTGACACTTTTTAAGCCAAATCCTAATTTTATTAATAAAACACATTAAAACTTGTTGTAAAGCTAGCAACAAAGGGTTGCTAATTTCTACAAGCAGTTAGTCAAAACCTAATTCTTATTACTATACCTGTTGATGGTATAGTGGTAGCCTTAAAAGGACAGAAGAATATAAAGTGTAAGAAAAAAACTAGTGCTTATTATGATAGTATCACACTTATATAGTGTGAAGCAGGGGAATTTTCACCAGGGGAAGAGAGGCACAGAAAGAATGACTTTCCTAATGAAGGGGAGTGGATTGGCATAGCAGAAAGTCCTGTGCAAGAGAACAACTGGTTTATGCGACTTTCCTTAAGGAGGCAGGTGGCAATAACTTTGTTGTTCTATTATTAACCTTGGAAGTAAAGTCTGTGTCTTGTGCGCATTTGAAAGGCACATTAAACACCCGTTTTAAGGGCGTTTTAAACATCATTAACCTTATTGAAACCAGGACACAATAAAACAATTGCGTGACTGTTCTGTTGCTTGATTCATAGATGGACAACCTAATGTCTAATCTGTTTAATCTGCAACATTTACCTCCACTGGATTAGACAACAGGTTCAAAATGTCTTGTAGTCTATAGGTAGCGGTTATGGTGTTGGGATCAATCACATATCTTGTTAGGTGGGGGTTTGTTGCCCAATCCTTGGTCATTGGCTTTGCGGATCCATAGGTAAACAGTTGTGTTTCCTGGCTGCCATTCATCTGGTAGAACAGTTGGTGTGGTACAGGAAGAGTCTTGTCAGTCTCCAATAAAACACCTTGCTCTTTTATTCTTATTCCTCATACTTTGGTGCAAAGCTATTGCAAACAGGACAACCACCCATGGAATTTCTTAGTTAGGCTTTTGTTTTTTTGGGTTGTTGTCCTCATTGGGGCTTACTCTTGATCACTAGGAGCAGCACACATATACTGAGTGTGTACTATAGTGATCAATTGCCCAGAATGGGGCTCCTTAAGGGTATAGGAGTTGGGGCCAGTCTTCTGGATAACTTGAACTGGGCCTTGCCAAAGGGAGATAAGTTTGGATTTGCGGCCGTACCCTCTATTTCTAAAGAAGAAGGCTGGGTCATCTACCAGGTAAGTGGGTAAGGTGGGGCGTTTGGATGCAGCTTGTTCTAGGTTCTGCAATTTATGGTTTAAGTTTACGGTGTAGGCCTCTGATTGCAAGAAAATAAGAGTTTGAACCAGCTTGTTGAGGTATGCCTCTGGGGACACAGCCAGGCTGGTATTTACCAAGGAATAACGTAAAGGGGGAAGTCCTGGTTGCTGGCTGTAGAACAGTTGGAAGGGCAGCTTGCCAGTGGCACAATGGTACCCAATGTTATATGCAAAGGTGGCCACAGGCAGGAAGGTATCCCATTCAGTATCATGTTAGTGACTGAGCTTCCTGAGTATCTGGACCAGGCTCCCATTAGTGCGCTCTACCATGCAATTTGTCTGTGGGTGGTAAGGAGTGCATAGTGTCCCACAAATTCCCATCAGTTGGTTGAGGCGGGGGATGATATAACAGGTGAAGTTGGTACCATTGTCTGTCAGCAGAATCTGGTGGCAACCATGTTTGTATATGATATTCTCCAGGATGAATGTGGCTGTCACCAGTGCAGATTGGTTGTGTAAGGGACCCTCTTTATAGAGAAGAAGATAGTTGGGGAATCAAACAAGAGTTCATCCCTCTCTAAAACAGGAGATAGCTCTTAAAGCTGTAGGGTAGGAGTTGGGCAAGGACCAGGGAAACACAAGGTAGCTGGCCCCTGAGACAGGATATAAGGCAGGAACAAGGAGAGCCAGATGGTGACTACAAACTGCAAAAAGGGATTCCAATCATCTGTACTAGGAAGTCCTATTAAACGCTCAAATGAATAATAGGGAAAGATTGCTTTATTGTAGAAATAAATGTTAATCATACAATTAACTTGGGATTGGGGTGGGAGTTTTTATACTATGGGGGTGAAATTTGGAGTACAGACTTAATGAGTTTGAAACCCAGATGTAATGCCTCATATGCAGTGGCAGTAATCATGATGCAGGCTAATTTTAGATTCATGATAGTACTGAGTTCCTTGCAGGTTTTACTTGCATCTGCATCACTGTGGGGCAGAGAACAATTAATTGACAATTAATTGACAATTAATTTGTTGCAGTAACCTCAATCATCCAAATTTGGAAGTTGGAATAGTTCTTCAACTATTGGATAACTTTTTTCAGGGAAGTGATTCCTGACAGGTTGGGAATTGCCTTGGGCTCTACCCATTTATTAAGATGGTCAAAAGCCACAATGATGAACTTGTTGCAACTGTTGGTAGCTGGCAGGGGGCCCACTACGTCAATGGCTACAGTGTGGAAGGCAAACCCAGGGCGTACAAGTCTGTGTTAGAACTTGGCAAGCTTAGGTCTCTCAATTTTGCAGTCATGACAGGTGGCTAGTGTATCTACTACATCAGTGTGCATTCCTTCCCAGAAGCAGTGCTGCTATAGCAGAGCTAACATCTTCTGTATGCCACCATGGCCAGTAGTCTTGTGAGCAATCACCACTGAGTCCATGCGTAGGGATGGGTGTATGTAGGGTAGCCAAGAGTCTCCACAAAGCTTCAGGAGTTGTCCTTTTGAGACCTTGGTACTAACAGCTAACTTCTTGAGAGCTTCTGTATCTCTACTGGCTCCTCTTCCCATCAAGGAGGATTTTCCATAAGCTTGTCATAGAGAATGTCAGCCATGGGGATACTAAGGCAACAGTGGGAAGACAAGAGAGACAGTCAGCATTCTGATGGGCTGCTTTGGCTCAATGAATTATTTTATAGTCATAAGCCTGAAGTTTAATGGCCCAACATGCCAGACGTCCTTCAGGGTCCTTGAGGGTCTTCAGCCATAACAAGGAGGCATGGTATGTTACAACTGTGAAATGTACCCCATGGAGATAGACTCTGAATTGTTGGTAGGAGTATATCACAGCCAGACACTCCTGTTTGGTGACAGTGTAGTTTCTCCCATGGACATTAAGCGTATGCAAGCAATATCCAACAGAGTGTTCAAGTCCTTCAGAGTCCAGTTGGGAGAGGACAGCCCCAATTTCAGCCAGGCTAGCATCTGTATGAACCACAAACAGCTTGGAAAAGTCTGGGTAGGCTAACACAGGGGCTGCAGTCAGTGTTCCCTTGAGAGAATTGAAGGCAGATTGGCACGCTGGGCTCCAGAAGAATTCCTTATCAGCTTGGAGAAGCTGAAAAAAGGGGTTGCCCAGGGATGGAAAGTTGGGATGAAGCAACAGTGGTACCCAATCATCCCCAGGAAGACCTGTATGTCCCGCTTATTTGCTGGGATCTGCATTTTCTCAATGGATTCCACCTTCAGAGGTACAGGGTGGAGTACATCTTGGCTAATGATGAACCCCAAGAACTCAAGGTGCTCCTTGAAGAAGTTGCACTTGCGTGGCTTGAGATTGGCTGCAAATAACCTCTGGAAGACTTCCTCCAAGTGTTGTAGGTGATCATTAACAGTTCAGGAAAACATACTTATGTCATCCAGGTAGACCAAGATGCTGATGAGTTTGAGGTTGCCCATCACTACATCCATGGCCTGCCAGAAGGAAGCCGGGGCATTGGACAGACCTTGAGTCATCCTTGTGGGTTGGAATAGCTCTTTGTCAGTGATAATTGCACATTTTTCTTGATCAGTGGGGGGTAGATCAATCTGCCAGTACCCACTGATAAGGTCCATGGCGCTGAAGAACTTTGTGCCACCCAGTTGGTCCAAGGTATCATCAATACAAGGGAGGGGATATGAATCTTTCTTGGTAACAGTATTCAGTCAACAGTAGTCAATCACCACAAGGTTGCTGCCATCCTTCTTTTTTACAATCAGGAGAGAGAAAGCCTAAGGGCTTTTACTGGGGATCAGTAAGCCAGATACCAATAGCTTCTGAAGCTCCTTTTTAGCCACAGCATGATTAGCTTGACTGCCCTGTATAAGTCTGGAGCAGATAGGTGGACTGCCTTAGGTGTCAATATGATAAACAGCATCTGCAGCCTTGCCCAGGTCATAATCATCCTTGGAAAACACATCCTTATACTGGGCAAAGAGATCCATAACTTGATTTTTCTGCTCTTTGGAGAGGCCAGATAGGGAGTTGCAACTTATTACTGATACCACCAGTGGTTGCTCATAGGGTAGATCCAACTCAGAGAAGTCTGCAAAGGGGGTGGTCTCCTGCAGGTTGTCATTCTCTTCCAGTTGTATATAAGCTAGAAGTTGGTGTTTGGAGATAACCATAGCTTCACGACTCATGTTGGCCAAGAGTATGAGTACCTCCTTCTCACTTGGCATGAGGATGCCTGGCGCAACCCATGGCTCTAGTCTGGAGGCATTATGGATGCCAAAGATTTCTCCATGAGTGCCAGCTGGAAGAGCCAGCAAGAGGCCTGTATTGTGGATCACCTGAGAGCCAGGTGGGATAGTCACATTACAGGAGGTGTAGACTGGTATACCCTTGGCTTCCCCAATTGAGAGAGGTAGCACCTTGACCTTCTTGCTACACAGTGTATAAGCAACTGGAAGCTCTTCATTGGTGTACTCTAGATTGATGTAGTGCGGACAGCGTAAGGGCAGGTCAGAGGGCAATCACCATGGTAGAACATGGGTATGGAGTGGCCCAATATTCCAAAATTATGATCTCCATGGTCAATCACACTGCCATACTGAACCATGAAGCTAGTCCCAATAAGAATGTCAAGCTGTTGTTTTCCAGAACCATAGCAGGAGCAGTGACCATAAGCTTCCAAAGGCAAAGAGGGAGAGAAGAATAGGCTCCTTTTGCTCTAGTGGTCTTTGGCCCAGCAGTACCAAAATCTTCATGAAAGGCCAATTCTGGCGCCAGCTTAAGCTTCTTAACCAGCCGTGAGGATATAATGTTCCCAGGAGCACCAGTATCCAGTATGGCCCAGAGACAAGTCTTGTTCACTACCAGGTTGATATAGGTACAATCCTGACAGTCATCCCTAATCTCTGCAATCTTGAAGACCTGGTTTACACTCAGTCCCTTGAACTTCTCCAGGAAGGTAGCCATGGCAGCTCCTACAGTGGAGCTTGCTTCCTTGAGGGATTCTAGAGGTGCCAAGACGTTTACTGTATGAGGCAGCTTAGTCAGTTGTTTAGCCCTGTCCTCCTCATGGATGACTTCAACACCTGGTTGAGCCAGTTTTTTGGCATAAGGAAAGAATACTGATCTCCAAGCTATTTGAGGGATAACCACCTTAGGATGCAGTGTATTCTGATGAGTTTAAGTGTTAACAGTGAGGAATTGATGTAGGAAGTCCTCTTGAACTCCTTCAGTTTCAGCATCCTTGTGTATTGGCTGAGAGTCAAAGTCAATCATAGAGTGTTCATTCTTAGGGTTGGCCTCAGAGGATGGTAAAGCTTCAGGCCTCTAAGCAGATTTGCTGGGGGCAGCAGTATGGGGGGAGATGAGGGTGTCAAAATTACAAAGGTAGTCAAGAATTTCTCCTTGTCCTGGCTGCTTAGTAGTTTTTTTACTGGTCCTCATTGTCCTCCTCAATATCAGTGTCCTTGGCGTAGTCCTCCTCAGTGTCCTCTATGCCTACATGGTACACCTTTTGGCGTGGATTCTTACATTCCTGAGAGAAGTGGCCAGCCATACCACATTTGAAGCAAGTATGGGGAGCCTTGTTGACTGGAGCAGGCCCAACCTTGTCAGAAGGCTTGGGCATCTCCACAGCCACACAGGGTCTATACTCAGCTTGCTGGCAAGGGCGGCCTTCAGGAAGAGGGACTTTGAACTCCTCCTTGTAGGTGCGTAGGAGGCAAATCAGATCTGGCACAGTGCAAGCATTGTAGATGTCTGACTTAAAAGCCAGATATAATTCCCAGTTGACACGTAAAGCATTGAGGAGTGCTGAATGCACATCAATAAACTGCACAGCACTTATAGACAACAGGGTTTGAGCCTTAAGGTAGAGCCTAGAATTGAATTCTTTTAGAGTCTCCCCCATCTTTAGCTTGGTGTTGATAAAGTCCATCTTGCAACCAAGAAGAGTCTCCTGACTCCAAAGTCTTCTGTCAGGGCCCTGGAAACGTTGGTAAAAGTCCAGTCATTCTCAGGGATATGAAGCAAGATAATGGTTTGTTTCTTGACATCTAGACAGTTGATGATTGTGAAGTCTCTCATGGCATTGTCAGCGCCATACATGGAGCTCTTTTATAGACTTAAGAACATGGTCACATTACAATTGCAGTCAAACTTGGGTAATTTGACAGGCTTGAAGTTGTTGGAGCCATGTTGGAGGGGAGCAGGTGTGATCCTCACTGGAGAGCGGGTGAGACGGGAACGGCTGAGAGTGGAGGCAGCAAACCTAGCCTCAGAGGCACGTCAACAATTTTCATCTCATTGCACCTCACATTCATCTTCTCTGTCTTGAGCAGCCCCAGAAGCTTCAGGGGTGGCCAAGACGTCATCCTCAGACTCCAAAACTGGCTCTAATACTTGTACAGCATTGGGGGCCAACCAAGGGAGGTCATCATTGCTTCTGTAGCTATGATAGAACTCTGGGCAAGAGGATCTTTGTGGACTGTGAAGACTCTTAGAGTGGAGGAAAATAGTCTGTAAGTTAGCAACCAATCCCTTAATGTCCATCCTATCTAATTGACTCTGGAAGGCGTCCAGAAGCAGTTGCTGCTTGTCCAGTTCATATTGATAGACCTTTTTCTATTGACAGGTGATATCCAAGTTGTCTTCCAGAGAAGTAATGTGCTTCTCATGGGTGACAAGCTCAGCTTGAAGAAAGGCTATCACCTCCTTTTCCTTCCTGGCTTGGGCCTGGCTATCAGCTCTATCATGCAATTGTCAAAGTTTAAGACAATCCTGGAGCTCTGATACGGTGTGATAGCATCAAACAGGAAGGCAAGATCAGTGCTTTGTTGGACCAGTTCATCCTGCATCTTCTTGTAGTGATTAAAGAGCTCAAGGACGTCACAGCCAAGAAGGTGGCTGGAGGGGGAGTTGTTCATAGCAGCAGGTGTGGGGTTAAATGAGGGAATGGTGGCAAAGCAGCAGCTCAAAACTTCCACCTCATGAGTCAGGCTTTGAACCATGGGGTCAGTCTCAAGCATGTGGTTTTTAACTACACTAATCCAATTGCCATCTACACCCTGATGGGTGAGGATCTGTACCACATGCGCTGGAACAAGCTTGGCTATTCCCCTCTTGATGGAGTCAACCCAGTGCAGCTGGGTTTCTGGGTGTTGGTAACTTCAGCAAGGTACTGGTTAACAGTAGTAAAAGTGTTGCCAAGCTCAGAGTAAAAGACCTGGAGGAACGTCTGTTGGTTGAATACCAGTATCCCCTGGTCATGTACTAGGCTTTGGATGCAACTCAAGTGCATTTGGTTGTGGCATACAGAAGAATAAGTGAACTGTTGTAAATAGTTCTTGATATGTTTGATGGTGAGGAGATCACAACAGAGTTGGTCAGGGTTGACCTAGGAGAAGTTCTGGAAACAAGCCAAGGGGTTTTTGGCAGAATGTTGCTGAAGAGAAAGATGCTCAGAGCAAGCACTATTGCCAGCAGCACCAGAGTATATGGCATGGATGTCACTATGTATGGCGTCCTTGGAGGGGGAAGAGTTGGCGTCCATCTCCAAGGGGACAAGGGCTTGCAAGAGCAGTAGTTGACCAAAAACAATTGCTTGGGGACATTGGTGTTCTGGCATGAAATGACTGAGGGTTGGCAGGCCATAGGGAGCACCTGCTTTTTCTGCAGCATGGTTGTTGGCAGCAGTGAAGGCTGTTGCCTGGTAATAGGGGGAATTAGTGGAAAAAGGCTCATCCAGGAGCATTCCTCCCTCCTCATTGAAAGAACTGCAGGGGTGGGGGCTGTTGGTGTGGAAAGACATGAGAGCCAATGTTGTATTTGTACCAGTATAGGGTGCTATTTTCTACAAACAGTTAGTCAGAATCCTAACTCATAATACTATGCCTGTAGATGTTATAGTGGCAGCCTTTGATAGGATAGAAGGATATAAGGATATAATGACAAAACTGGTATTTATTATGATAGTGCTGCAGTTATATAGTAGGAGGCAGGGGAATTTCCACCAGGGGAATGGTGGCACATATAGAAGGAATTTCCTAAAGGAGGAGAGTGTAAAGGTACAGTAGAAAGAGCTTCACAAGAGAAAAACCTGTTTCATGTGCCTTGCCTAATTGAGGCAAGTGGCAATATCTACATTGTCCTATTTATAACCTTGGAAGTAAAGCCTGCACCTGATACACATTTGAAAGGTGCTTTGAATACCCATTTTATAGGAGTTTTAATGTAATTAACCCTGTTAAAACTAGGTTGAGATAAGGCAATTTTGCAATTGTTTTGTTGCTTGATCCCTAAGTGGACAACTTAATGTCTAATCCATTCAGGATCTGCGGCACCATGTTACCTACTAGGCCTCTACCTGCCCCAAAATCACTAAACTTTGCAAACTTTCAGCATAGAGTCTTTATTGTGGCTAAATCAGCCCTTGCCTTCACAACAGCTTTCATGTAGATTGTCACGCTCCCCCTCTATTTGACACTATTCACTTTCCACATGATTGATTTTAGATTTAAATAATAAAAGGCTCAGAATTAAGGGTAAATTAATAAGTGACGCTCTATGAGCGCCACTCAACACCCACCAACTTGACACTTTAACTGGGTGACTAGCACAGAGAGCTTCTTATTATTTTAACACACACAATGGTAAAAAACACTCCCAGATCCTTCCTGCACGCTATAATTACTAATAAACATATTCTCACTTATTTACTTTTTAAATTTATGCTTTATTTTTTTAACTTCTTGGGCATATAAAACAGCCTTGCTTTTGAGTTCAATTTTGAGCTCATTTTTAAATTAATCAAGTTCTAAATATAAAAACATAGTAATTTTGATTTTTTTGCTTGATTCCAAGAAAATTGACAGTGAAAATTAGGGATTTTCAGCTGATTAACAGTGTCAAACTCATCACTTTACTAAGTTTTGAATGTTTAACCCCCAATAAAAAATCCACATAATACCTTTTTTTCAATTATAATCTACTACTTTCCCAGCTAATCCCCATACAATTCATATGTATTTTATTTTATTTTTAAATATGCCTTTTCATTTATTTAGCACTAAAATGGTATGCTGAACCTAACATTGATTATTCATTAAATATCACTTATTTTCTATGTTTTACCACTTTAGATCTATACTTTGAGTTTCTATTTTGCTTCTATTTACTTTGTTATGTTTTTCTTGATAAATAAGAATTTATTTGAATAATTTTTTCTTTTATTTTGCTTTGCTTTACCACTTTATGTTTAATATATCTTTTCAATTATTTTATTTATAATAATAAACCTTTTTTAGCCAAGATCATTGAAATCAAGCAAATAGCCCAATTGCCAAGCGCCTAGCCTCAAAGGGCTCAAAAGACCCTGCAACCACCCCAAGCTACCAAAGAGCCTGCTAAGATGAAGAATTCCTCTCCCTCTCCTCCCATCCCTCCACCCTCATATTCCACTTCACATTCACCTTCACCTTCCCCCTGAAAGTCCTTGCTAAATAAAAGTGATGACAATCTCATTGATCACTCTTTTTATGAGTCAGAGGCCAGCTCTGAGCCCACAAGGAGCCCCACACTAAGAAAAGAAAGGCTGCCAATGAGCCTACCTCATCTTCTGAAAAGAAGAAGGAGGCATCCAAGCAGGCTTCAAAGAACCATTCCCCTCCCCCTGATTGCTCTTTTCTGCTTCCTTCCTCTGATCCTCAATATGAGCCAGAGTAATACTCCAAGAAAATTTAAAGCTTCTGGTCACATGGTTGGGATCCACTGGCCATCCACAGCATCTGTAATGTAGATGGGAAGTCAAAAGTCTCCAAGTGCTTCCCCCATTTTTCCCCATCATGTATGTGAAGGTCAGCCCTGGATATGTTACAGATAGTTACATTTTCAATTGTAATAATCAAAAGCGCCAAACAAATAGCAAGCACATTGTCAGTGAGGATAAGACTTGTGGTGCCTGGCTAAACACTGAGGGCTGGGAGCAAGTAACTTCAGAGAAAGGGGAGCATTCTTGTGAGCCCCTTAATTACTTAATCACAAGGATGATGAATGGTACCTTGTTCAAGTCATTACCACCTCTGCCAACATATGTGCTTCCCATTTGGCCATCAAAACCCTTAAACAGCTGCAGCCCAACAATCTTAAGTTGGTGCTCACACAGGAGAAAATGGTTAAGGCTATAAGCAATAAAAGAATCACTGCCAATCCCCCTCCCTCAAGGCCTTAGATTTCCTCTTGGATCTCACGCTCACACATGAGCTTGAGAAGCTTCTAAATGGGGAGCTCTTCTTTATGCACAACAACGGGTCAGGCTTCAAGGACAGCATTATCTGCTACTCAACTCAGAAAAATCTGATGGAGTTGAAAATGGTGTTTACAGGCTACTTGACAGTACCTTTGCCACTTGCCACCAGATGTTCTACCAGCTCTAGATGATCCATGCCAATATAGACATCCAGGTGATTCCACTTGTGTTCTTCCTTTTTCCTGGGGCCACGAGGCCATCTTGACCTGCGCTTTCCCCATCCTTTGCAAAGAACTTTCCCTCCATCCCCTCAACAATAGCAAAAATGCCAAGAAGACCCCCCACACCCACGCTAACCCTCCTGCTGGTGACAAGGACCAGGCTCTCCTGGAATTGGAGGGAAAGGTAAGGCTCAGAGCTCTAGGGCCTCACATGTGCATCATGGACTTTGAGCCTGCTCAGTTCAATGCCTTTGAGCAGCTGTTTGATAAGGAGGTGCAAGGTGCTACTTCCACTTTTACCAAGCAGTTGCTTTCAATGTACAGGCCCATGCTAGGCTTAATATGTTGATCTGGAGAGATAATTTGGACACTTGCAAATTTGTGCTTACACAATTCAGTTCCTTGGATTTTTTAAAGCCAGAGAACACTGCACAGGGGCTTTAGGTTCTCTCAAAAGATCCTTATATAGCAAAGCATCCTGAGCTCAAGCCTTTCCTCAAGTACTTTGAGCCCCAGTGGATTGGGAAGGTTGTCACGCAGAGGCAAGGCAAGGCCAGAGCCAAGGCAAGTTGGAATGTGTACTGGGTGGCAGTGAACGGTATCAGGACCCAGAATGCCCTGGAAAATCAGATGGACTTCCTAGAGGCAAAAAACCCACAGCTTGAGAACTTTTACCAAGTGTCTCCCAGAGCAAGAAAAATCCCTTTCAACTAAAAAATGGCCCAGTATTTGAGAGGCACACAAGCCTTAAATACCTGAATTTGATTCTATTATTAAATCTGGGCCACCTGCCTATCAGGAAATGGTACATTGGGAGCGTGATTGTTCAATTGTGCAATTGGGAGCTCAATTTCTTGCGGGATCTATAAATAATGTGGCACCTTGGCATGCTGACGTTCAAGAAAGGTTCATGTTATACCAACCAATGAGCACCCACCTCCTGGCTCAAGTACACAAATTCCAGTGAAAATTGTAAGTTCAACTGAAATTGATGCCATCAGTTCTCTGGTGTCACAAAAGGCCACTAAATTACCAATAATTATAAGTAGTGAGGAGGAGAAGCCCTCCTCAATGTTGACATCTTAATAAAACAAGTATATGCTCAGAAATCATTATCTTATTGCAGGAATTGTCTATTTTTGCTATAATTTAATTATTTTCTTTGCATCTATTTGGGAATCCACAACACAATATAAAATTGCTTATTCATATCCTCCTGGTTTATACTCATGCTACCTCAGTCAATCCACCCTGTGCTCTTGATTTGGAGTATTTCCACCCCCATCATCTGGATCTCCTACCTTCTATGAAGGAGATTCCTGCTGCACCCCCTCTACCCAATGTGCCTCCTGCCCAGGACTTCAGTAAGTTGGAGTTAATTTAAATCACAGTATTGGGGCTGGATGACCAAGTTGTGCCCCATACTGGGAGTTGGAGCCCCCTAGCTACTTCAGTTAACTACCTGGTCCAAATTGTGCCTATTGTGTACATGGCCTTCTAGGCCCAGCCTGCCTCCCCTGTGGGAGCCCAGTTGGACTCTGATATGGGCCATGACAAATGGCAAGCTGAAGATCACTTTGGCACTCAAAGATCACCAGTAAAATCTCAAGGCTAACTTTGGGTGAAGCCCAAAGTTCAATAAGATATTTTTCCTCCTTCAACACAAGCACAAAAAACAATCTCCAGGCTGTGTGACTTGGCCAACCACGTCCACCCACCAAGCCCATCACCAAGCCCTCTCTCTTCACCAAGGCCATCCAGAGTGCGGTCAAGCATAAATACAAGGCTTCAGAGATCAATCAGTAGCTTTAGCTCATTGCAACTACCCTCTTGGAAGGGACCAAAATGAAGAAGGGGAAAAGGAGTAGGAGTAAACTTGCTTGCTTATATGTTTATACTTTTAACTTTTTAAATTTTAATTTTAACTTTTTTGTTTTGATCATTTAGTTTTTAGTTCTAATTTTTATATTTTTTAATTCAATTATATAGTACTGATTTTTATGTGTATATGGTAAGTTTGATATGAATAGTTATAGTTGAAAGTGAATGAAATATCTTAATTTTTGTTAATTTCCTGATAAAATATAAGATATTCACAGTTGCACTTATATGAAGTATATCAAATATATATTTTTTCTTTATATTTTGTGTAACTTATTTTATTATGCTTATAGTTTTTTTGTCTTATTATAATTTTAATTTTTATGGTAATCAAAAATATTTTCATAATGAAGAGTGTAAATTTAATAGTAAAATGATAAATAATTGCTTATTTCTCCTTATTCTCATTAATCAAGACACAGTTTTATTGCATTTTAGAATTTATGGGGTCACTTTATTATACCATAGCTGTAAGGCTTAATTTTTTATATTAAAAGATTTCAGTACATTGTTGCAACATCTTTGATTACTCCCTCTTGGGGAATTAACACCCCAAGTAAATCACCAAGCGGCTCACCAAGTGATTTACCGCCCAGCCAATAAACTGGTGGCACCATTATCAGTTAACCATCTATGACAAGGATTGCTCAATCCAGGTCCTAAATGGAACACAACTTGATTAAGCCTCATGACTCAAGAGAAACATTACTCAGATAAGCCCCATGACCTCCATGACATACTTGGACAACATGTGGCTTGTCATGATACTATATATTAACCTATATTCATATTCAATAAAGTATCATTCTCTTCTTTAATCTTCCCCTTTATTTTGTTTATTATACTTCCCAGAAGTATAAAATTGACAGTGGTAGCACAGGTAGGTTATCTATACCTACCCAACTTGAAGGAAAAATTCCTCCCAAGAAAAGAACCCAAACAATGTCACTTCCTAACGCTGGAGAGACTACAAAGTAGGAAAAGACGTTCACCCAGGCCTTGTCATCTACAATAACGTCTTTGTACCCATTGATCAGTACAATGCTCTCAAATCCCAAAGACTGCTCCCTACTACGCCAACCACAACAGCACCTACGCAACCTGAAATACCCAATATTGTGTTCCAACACTTACATACTGCTGAGATTGGCGCCTTTGCAGGACTACACCGTGAAAACGCCTCCCTTTGGATCAACAGCACTGAGAGCAAGTTTGAACAAGTGGAGTACCCCCAAAGACTCTGGATCAGTGAGATTGCCCTCTGTGTGTAAGGAATTCCATACCTTACACAAATATGCATACAAACATAAGGATTGGGACAACCCTCAAAACCAGAAAACTGCATTTTTAAATGCAGATTTAAAAACTAAGATGAATAACAGAACTATTATTTCAATTAAGCCAAAAACACATTTGAAATTGATAAACAAATGTGTTTTAAGCAAAAACAAGTACAGAATCAAAAACAAGCGTAAAAACCAAAACCAAAATATAAATTCTACTTTGATTTCAGATTCCAAGGCTTCAGACAACAATAACAACAACAGAAGCATCAATTCAGCGTTTAAAATTAGGCTCAGTCAATATAAAACAACCAATCAAGTGAAAAATAAATGCAGAAATAATTCAAATCAATTATTCAGGGACCTAGAAAGCCAATCAAAGACAACAAATCAACCAAGCCAGAGAAGTATCTCACATCCAACCCCAGAAATCATCCCCAACCATAGGGAAGAACAAAACTGCAATGCAATACTCCAACCTGCCTCTTCTTGCATTGCAGGCTGCAGCTTGTTGCAGGCCTACAAGACAATACTTCTACCTCACACTTGCAGGTTGGTCTGGTAAACTCTAGGATCCATTCCCCAAATTATTTCAGTATTTAAACTGAACATTTTCCCTTGAGCTAAGTGCTCCAACAATTTCTTTATTTCTATCAACCCAACAAATCTATATTCTCAATTCTAAACACTTGATTAGTAGATTCTAAAGGTTCCCCCCCCCCCCAACAACATGAATTTCATCTTTCTTGTATGGACTTTGTGTGTGTTAATCAATTACAGGCAAGAAAATGTTAACTTTGAAAATCCTGAACCAACTCCTACTGACAAATCTGAAGACTCAATTTGGTATTGTTTTGGTCCACGTCAAAGACATGCCCCTTATGTTGAAACTGCTCAATTTCTACCCATCATCCACCCAAGGCCCCCTGGTTGGTTTTGGGGTACACCAGTGTTTACTATCTTCTCAACCACTTCACTCCCTTCTTGGGAAGATTCCGTCTGTTTGGTCACCTTCTACACAAGCTAATGATAGGAATTCCAGTAGGTTCCACTCTGATCAAATTCTATTTGGGAGCTCTTCTCCATTAAATTGGGGAAAGGCTCCCCGATGAGTAGATCCCTGACACCGCATCACAGGGACCGCTTCATGTTTTTTAACCAAGTGGCTAGCTCAACACCCTGACCAGAAGGAAAATTGGGAAGTGTTCAAAGCTGCATTCCTCAAAAATTTCTCCATGAAAGACTTGGACGTGGTGATTATGACCAAGCTTTGAACCTTCAAAATGACAGGAACCATCAAAGAATACATTGTTGCATATGAAGGACTACATGACCATGCACCCAATACCATCAAATTTGATGAACCTGGGCCATGACTGGACTTCTATAATGGCCTTCCCACACACATTGGATGTCAGTTTGACATGACCCGTTGCAAGAACCTCAAAGATGTATTCCTAGAAGGAAAACACGCAGCTCAGAAGTCTGACAATCTACATGCCATCAACAAGCGCAAGGAAAACCCTGAAGCTAAAAGAGAGCCTTGCCCTAATAAACAAAACAACTGAGCCAACAATACCCATCCTCAAACCAGAAATTGCACTGCACAAGCCAACCAGGCCAGCACCAAAGATACCAACAAGGAGGGAAAAGCTCAGGGGAGTGCTTAGGCAAGCTGCCCTCCCCCTCTTCACAAGACTTGTACAGAGAACAGGATGTGGACTCAATCACAATAATCCAGGTTCCCTCCAGCAATCCTCTACTGTTTGCCGCCCAAACTGGAAATAAACTCCTTACCTATCCTTTCTGTTTTTGCAGATACCAGGGCATAGCACTATTTGACACTGGAGTCAATCAATCACTCATTAACAAGAGCTTCACAGACCTCATGAAGTTACCTACCATTCAAAGTAACATCAAGAGAGTCATCATGGCAGACAACCACAGCACACCAGTTACCCACAAGACAAAACCTTTTTGAGCCCAAATTGGAGACGTACAAACAACAATTAGCAACCCCATCATACCAATCCCCAAGTATGATGTCATACTTGGCTTGGACTGGATGAGAAAGACAAAACCTCACATCGACTGAGACAGTGCCACCCTCACCATCCAGCAAGGAGAAGTCCGCCATCACATGTACCCAACACACCTTGACACCCTCATGAGGGACCACATATTCATGTTGTAACTATGCTGTTTTAGCAAAGTTACAAGGGAGAAATATTTAGAAGCTAGATAATAATCTTTATTGGGAGATAGTAATTATATAGTTCATGTGAATCAATGGATAACAGGAACATGATTGGATGGAAGAAGGGGGTGGCTTGATCCTGATAATGAGTCAAGTGCTAAAATGAGGTATCCACTGTAAAGGATCATCATCTGTTCATGTTGTTGGATTTGGTAATTCAAGTTGACTTCCTAGTCTGGCTTCAAGTGACCAGGTAATCTGATTGCAGGTCACAAACCCGCTTGGTTGGAACCTTGCTGGCAGGTCAAGCCTGCAGTTTTGACACCCCCCCCGGCTGAAGGTCGGCCTCCTCTGGGGCAGGCTGTAAGGGAGATTGTCAGGAGCCCAGGCGCCGTATTGAACTAGTTGTTGTTCAGTGGCCAGTAGGGCGGTATCTTGTTGTTTCTGTCTTGCTTTACAGGGTTGTAGGCAATCATGGTGTAGGGTCTTGTCTTGCTTACGTTTGCCAAGCCCTTGCACAAGGTAAGTGTTATTGTTGTTTACCTTTAGAATGATTGCTGGCCCCACTTTCTCAGGTTGTAACTTGCTCTTGTCAAAATTCATAACCCATACTTTGTCCCCAACTTCATGTCTATTGTGGATGGGAACAAATGTCTTTTGCAGGCGTTCATTCTCTTTGTCTGTCTGCCTGCAATTAGCTTCCATCACTCAAGGGTCTGAGTGTGGGGGGGGCTTCACTTGGAATTTCCAGTTTAGGTCCTGTTAATGCTTGAATGATATTGGGCTGTGTGCTGTATACCAGTTCAAACGGGCTTTTTCCAGTGGATCTGTTCACTTGGGTTTGGCACACAAGTAATGCAGTCTGCAGATGCTTATACCAGTCTTCAGGTCTCCCGGCAGTGAGTTTGGCTAAGGCTTGCATGAGGCTACCATTAAGCCGCTCAACTTGTTCATTGGCTTGTGGGTGGTATGGTGTTGTTACAGTGTGTTTGACCCCATTCTTGGTGAGGTATATGTTGGTGTTTTTGGAGGTCAATTCTTTGCCTCCATCAGTTATCAGGAGTTCTGGCTTTCCAAACTTGCTGATTATTTCCCTGCCAATAAATTGTCAAACGTCTTGTGTTGTGTGCTTTCACTGCTTGGGCTACTGGCCATCTTATTGCAAAGTCAATGGCAGTGATGATGTATTTCTTGTCATTGTGCTTCCCTGGCATGGGACCAACAATGTCAAGAGCCCATACTTTGAAAGTTAGTTGTGTGTGTATGGGGAGTACTGACTTTGGTGGGGTCTTGCTCTTGGCAAACTTTTTGCACACCTCACATTGGTCTAGAACTTCTTGGACATTGCAGTATAAGGTTGGCCACCAGGCTTTATGTTTTAGGAACTCATATAGGTTTCTGCTCTTAGTATGTCCAATGTCTCTGTGATAGCAAAGGATAGTGTTGACACACTGATGTGTGGGGATGTAGGGAATGGTTGTGCCATTAGTCATATTTCTGTGAAGAGTCCCGTATATGTCAGCAACAAGATGCTCATTCTTAATGGCTGTTTCTTTGGTTATGTCAGTTGTGCCAGGGGGGAACCTTTGTCTTTTGTTTGTAGCACCAGGAGAGGCCAGTCTGGGTCAAGCCCATTCTCTCCTCTTGAAGCACGGACATACAGACGGGACAGGGCATCTGCCATGGCAAGCTTGGCCCCAGGCTTGTACTGGATAAGCATGTTAAATCTCTTCAACAGTTCCATCCACTGCACTTGGCAGCGTAACAGATTTGCTTGAGTTTTGAAATAGATGAGTGATTTTTTATCAGTTAATGCTGTGAATTCCTCCTGACGTTCTAGGTAGCAACACCATTTGACTAAGCAGTGGACAATTGCCAGAAGTTCCTTGTCTTAGATAGGGTATCAACACTTGCCATCTGTCAATTTTTGTGATTTTTAGGCTACAGGCAGGAAGTCACCATCACTATTCTTAATTCATAGTACTTCCCCAATAGATGCATCAGAGGCGTTGGTTTCCATCTGGTGTTCCCCGTCATGTTTGGGGTATTGCAGGATGGGCACTGTTGTGAGCTTCTCCTTGAGGCATCTAAAACAGAGGTCACATTGGGGGGTCCACACAAACTTGGATTTGGCGCCTGTTATGGCGGATAAGGGTGAAGTCAAAATGCCACAGTAAGGTATGAATTGTCATACATAGGCCACCATTCCCAAGAAGGTGCAGAGTTCCAACTTATCCTTGGGTGGTGGCATCTTGCAGATGGCCTGTATCTTTTGGCTGTCAGGTTTGATGCTGTCCTTTGAGACTATATGTCCCAGGAAGGGTAGCTGCTCACAGAAGAACTGGCACTTGGAGTGCTTGGCCAACAGTTTATGTTGTGCCAGAGTTGCAAAGACTGCCTCTAGGTCTTTGTGGTGCTGTTCCACCGAGGGACTGTAGACAATAATGTTGTCTAGGTATACTAGGGCATGCTTGCCTATGTGTGGCGCAAACACTTTTTTCATGAAAGTTACAAAGGTGGATGGGGCATTGGTCATGCCAAAGTTGAGAACCACACATTTGTAGGAGCTGTATTTAGTGTGGAAGGCCGTTTTGGGGGTGTCCTCCTCCTTGATACAAATCTGGTTGTAGCCTGCAGTTAGATCAATCTTGGAGAAGACAGTTGCTTCTCCCAAGGCGTTGAAGAGGTTGTTAATCAGTGGTAGTGGGTAACTATTCTTAATGGTAACTTCATTTAGGGCGTGGTAGTCTGTGACCAGGAGTAAGGTACCGTCTTTCTTAGCCACAAAGAATACAGCAGTCCCAAAGGGAGACTGTGAGGGGAAGATAAGTACTTTTTCCAATGCCTCCTTAAGGTAGGCGTGTAAGGCGTTGTCTTCATTTGGTGTCAGCCTGTAGATGGGGCGCGCCTTGGGTACAGCCCCCTTGAGTTGGATGGAGTGCTGAATATGCTTCTCAGGGGGTAGCCCAGGTAACGCTTCCTTAAATATCTCTGGGTGGCGGGCCACAATGTTGCGGTCCTGAGGCGTGGAGGTATCCTGGTGGTCTTTGAAGTTTATGATCTTTTACTGGCAGGAGTCCCAGTCAATTGACTTCAAGTCTTTCTTTTTGTCCTGGGTCTCTGTAATATGCACAAAGACGTGGTCGCGTAGTAGTTGGTCCACTGAGTCAGGGTAGATCTGGTGGTTGACACCAGACGCTTGATGGTCAATACTGAGGTTACCCAGTCCATGTAAGGGTTGTTTTTTTGTAACCAGTCTAGTCCCAGTACAATGTCAAACTTAGGAAAGTCAATGACGGGACCTTGGATGGTGGAGTGAAGGTTCTCAAGCATGACAGAGAAGGGGGCAATTTCCTTTGTCACAGCAATGTGGTGTTTGTCAGCCAGGACCACATTTTTAATCTGCAAAGTATTAGTGGCCAGCTTGAACTTATCCACAAAGCTACTGTTGACTAGGATTTGATCTGCTCCTGAGTCCAAGAGTTCTGAGCCTGTGTAACTGCAAAAGCGGAAAGGATAGGACATCAATTTATTGGGATGTCTGGCAATGGTGTACAGTACTGGGTTCTCTGAGGGTACCTGGATCATTGGACATTGGTCCACGTCCTTGGGTTGGTATTCACCATTGGGCAAGTCAGGAGTTGTGTGGGGAGAGCTTGGCTTGCTTAGTGCTCTCCCTGGGCTTTTCCCTCATCTTGGTTGCCTTGCGTGGTGGTGACGCGGAAATTGAGTACGGTTTGACTGACCATTGTTTCCATTTCCATGTATATTAGAAACCGTGGGTTTGTGGTTGACATTGTTCCTGTTACCTCCAGGAGGTGGTCAAGCAGAGCGCCCACTTGGATGGGAATCCTTGGGTCTTTCTCATTTCCCAGTTTGTGCTTTGTGTAGCGCCTTGGATGTCTGTTCCGCTTTTTCTGCTTTGCGGTACAGGCTTTGCAGATTGGTCACTTGGTCCAGGTTTACATGTCTCATTACGTGTGACTTGAGAGTGTCTTAGTACATGAGGTGTGTGGCTGGAGTATCAAAGGCCATGTTGGACGGTGCACAAAGACAGAGTTCCTTGTAGATGTGGGTGAGTTCTTTTACGGTGCATGTCTGGGTCAGGCTCTTCACTTGGCAAATGATCCTGAGCGCTGTATCTTTAAGCAAAAATCTTGTCAGGAAGTCTTGCTTAAAGGTATCCCAGTTCTTGTCAGTATGCTCTTTGTGCCACTTGTTGCACCAGGTGCCAGTGTCATGGGTCAGACAAATGGAGATCTCTGCAATCCAGAATTGCTGTGGGCACTCCATCTGAGCTAGTTTGCTCTGGGAGGACTGGATCCATGTGGCTGTATTGTTGTTGTTAGCCCCAGCAAAAGGTTCCAAGGCGGCGCTTTGTAGTCTTTGAGCTATATAGGCGGGCATGGTGGTTATTTTGGTTGGTTGCGGCATTGATGGCAGAGCCTGAAAGAAACCTTGTGCAGACATGGCATTGAAGGTGGGTAGCAGGATCACTGTGTTTTGGTATAAGACAAAACCATTGGGTTTCTCAGCACCAGGAGTGTACGGAGACCAGTCAGGCAAGAGGCCAGACATAATTCTGTCAAGGATTTGTTGGCCGCGGCATGTGCAGGCAACAGGTGGAATTTTTCAAGATAAGATAGGATGGAGAGCCTACCTGTGCTACAATGTTGTAACTTTGCTGTTTTAGCAAAGCTACAAGGGAGAAATATTTAGAAGCTAGATAATAATATTTATTGGGAGATAGTAATTATATAGCTCATGTGAATCAATGGATAACAGGAACATAATTGGTGATCACACAGTTGGATGGAAGAAGGGGGTGGCTTGATCCTGATAATGAGTCCAGCGCCAAAACAAGGTATCCACCGTAAAGGATCATCATCTGTTCATGTTGTTGGATTTGGTAATTCAAGTTGACTTCCTAGTCTGGCTTCAAGTGACCGGGTAATCAGATTGCAGGTCACAAACCTGCTTGATTGGAACCTTGCTGGCGGGTCAAGCCTGCAGTTTCAACATTTGTAAAGGTCATGAAAACAGAGAAAGAAACAGACATCAGCAAAATCAATTGGAGCACATGTACATATGAGATCATACACTTTAAAAACACAGAAACTCAACACAAACAGAACCCAATTAGAAACCAGCTAGTCAATGAATTTCCCTCTGTATTCCAAGAAACACTACCAAGGTTGCCCCCTTATTGGGGTATACAACACAATATTGACCTAAAAGGTAGTGTGCCTAAAGCATAACCCATCTACTGCCCCACACCACAAGAAGACAACGCCCTAAAGGCTTACCTTGATGAAGCACTTAAAAAAGGCCTCATCAGACCCTCAAAATCACCCTTTGGTGCTGCTGTCTTCTTTGTGGCAAAGAAAGATGGAGGCCTCTGTCTGATCACCAACTACAGGGCCCTCAACAAGGTCACAATAAAGAACAGGTATCCCCTGCCTCTGATTAATGCCCTTTTTGATGCCCTGGGGGGTCCCAAATCTTCACAAAAATTGATTTGACAGCAGGTTACCACCAAATTTGCGTGAAACCCAAAGATATTCCAAAGACTGCATTCCAAACTAAGTATGGATCCTTTGAATGTGTTGTCCTCAATTTTGGCATGACAAACACTCCCAGTACCTTTGTAACCTTCATGAATGAAGTATTCAAGGAACACATTGGAAAAAGAGCAATCATCTACCTGGACAACATGATCATTTATAATCCCAACCTGCAACAGCACTGGGAAGATGGCCAAGAAGTCCTCTGTACCCTGCAGGAAAACCAATTGATTGCCAAACCGTCCAAATGCAAGTTCTTCTCAACTGAACTTCCATTCCTTGGCCATATCATCAGCAAAGACAGTATCAAGCCAGATCCAGACAAAATACGCGCTATAACAGAGATTCCAGCCCCAAGGAATAAGAGCAAACTCTGCACTTTCCTTGGAATGGTAGCCTATGTACGCAGGTTCATCCCTGAATGGGGCGCCCTGAAAGCCCCCTTGTCAGCCATCACTGGGAAAACAACCAAATTTGTCTGGACACCCTTACAAGACCAACATTTCTGCCAACTAAAAGAACACATGGTTACCGCCCCCATCCTGCAATACCCAAACCATGAGGGGATCTATGAGTTAGAAACTGACGCCTCTGATTATGCCATAAGAGGAGTCCTCTGTATCCAAACGGCCCAAAAGGACTTTCTCCCTGTGGCATATGAATCAAGGAAGCTATTGGATGGTGAAAAAAGATACCCCATATACAATAAAGAATTGGTCTCCATCATACACTGCCTCATGAAGTGGCAATACTATCTGGAAGGAGCCCAGATGTTCAAAGTACTCACCAACCACAATTTGCTGATATTCTTCAAAACACAACAACACCTGTCAAGAAGACAAGCCAAATGGATGAGTCTCATACAGAGATACCCCATGAAAATTGAGTACAAGCCAGGCAGAGAGATGCTTACTGCAGACGCCCTATCAAGGCTATACAATAAATACATCCTTTGCACTGATGGCAACCCCAACTGGCCCATGCTAATCATGGGGAATCTCCAGGGAGGGTTCCCACCTGGCACACCAATGGAAATCCAAGAGAAAGTCCTTAAGAACAAATATCTGTTCAAAAACGTGTATGTACACTTCACTGAATTCTTCCAAATGGTGACACTGTACCCTACGTCCTGTCAACACAAAAGATTGACACAATCCTCTGTTATCACAGAGACTTGTGACACATCCATAGCAGAAACTTGCATGAATACCTCAAGACACGCTACTGGTGGCTTAACATGCTGGATGATATCAGAGAGGTACTGGAACAATGCGAGGTCTGTGAGAAGTACGCCCAAATCAAAGCTCCACCCAAATCAGTGGTACCTGTATTCATCACACAACTCTTCAAGGTATGGTTGTTGGATATTGTGGGACCTATGCCCAGTGAAAGCAAAAGCAAGAAGTACATCATCACTGCCATTAACTATGCAACCAGATGGCCCATAGCGCAAGCCACAAAAGAGCACAAAGGCAACAATGTGAGACAATTCATTGGCAAGGAGATCATAGCAAAGTTTGGAAAGCCCACCCTCTTAATCACATATGGAGGCACCAAACTCAAAGATATTGACACCAACATCTATCTTGCCAAGAATGGAATAAAACACGTCACAGCCAGCCCATATCACCCACAAGCAAATAGACACGTAGAACAACTAAACGGCTCTCTAGTGGAAGCCCTCAGTAATTTATCTGCCAACAATCTAAAAGCCTGGGTTGACATGCTACCAACTGTCCTTATGGTCTGCAGAACATGAGTCAACTGCAATACAGGCAAAAGCCCTTATGAACTTGTCTATGGTCAGAAACCCTCACTTTTCAGTACAACCACGGGACCACAACTGCCACTTCCCAAGAAGATACCAGACAGTAATGACCCAAAAGTACTACAAGCCAGAAAGGACCAAGAAGAGATGAAACAACAAAGAGTTCAGCAGGAAGCAATCCCACTGCAACAAGAAAGGTTCCAAGTCGGAGATGAGATCTGGGTTGTCAATCACAACCAACACAAACTAGATCCAGGGTTACACAGACCAGGCATTGTCATGGAAGTTAAGCCCAATAACACCCACCTCATCAAAGGAATTGGAGCTTGAACTGAACTGAAACGTATGCATCATAAACAACTCTGTTTGTGTAAGGCAAGAGCAGCCCAACAAAATTCAAGGCTCCCTGTACCCAACACCAAACTGGATCAATACCAAGCCCGCATACCAGATACTCTCAAGAATGTCCCCAAGTCTTGCCTTCCAGCACCCCAGGGAGAGATGTTGCAACATCTTCAATTACTCCCTCTCGTGGAATTAACGCCCCAAGTAAATCACCGAGTGGCTCACCGAGTGGTTCACTGCCCAGCCAATAAACTGGTGGCACCATTATCAGTTAACCATCTATGACAAGGATCACTCAATCCAGGTCCTAAATAGAACACAACTTGATTAAACCTCATGACTCAAGAGGAAGATTACTCAGATAAGCCCCATGACCTCCATGACGTACTTGGACGACATGTGGCTTGTCATGATACTATATATTAACCTATATTCATATTCAATAAAGTATCATTCTCTTCTTTAATCTTCCCCTTTATTTTGTTTATTATACTTCCCAGAAGTATAAACTTGATAACATCAAGATCCGTTAATTAAAAAAGTGTCAGTTTTCAGTAGTCAATCAGACAAAAAGCTGAATTCTCACTTTACTTAATAGTTAATCATCAGGAAGTTGATTTTAAAACAGCTGCCTTTTTTTCCAGGGGATGTTTTTTAACCTCATTGAGCAGAGCAGGGGTAGGAAAGGAGATACAGACTGTTAAGCTTGAACCTAGTTTGACAGAAGAAAAGGGGGCATAAGGGTGACAGTTGGAACAGAAAGAGGTGACATCAGGGTCAAATGAGAAGCAGGATTAAGATAGTGAAACAAAGGGCAGTTCCTAATTTAAATAACCATACTTGCCTACTGTTGCAACTGAACCAATATAGTTCAGTATTTGATTGGGGAAGACAACAATCCAATAGAAAGGACAATAATAATAAAGGTTTATTGGTTGTTATTGTGACTAATATACTATACGGGGAAGGCCACAAGGCCACCAGGGGGTGGCACGGTGGCAGGTTCCATATAAGGTTCAAAGCCAAGGAATAACTTGTGCGGGATCAGTGTGTTGAATTGGCAGCACTCCTAATTATGAGATAGTGCCCGTAATTTGACATTATCATCAGATTGATCCATGCTGTTAGACACATCATGGGTCAACTCATTGAGCACCCCCTGTGTACTGTGAGATACATTAGCAGGCAAGGATGTAATCTTGGTTGCAACCCTACTCTTCCAAGGGTAGAAAGCTTGAGTGCCTATAAGCCATATCTGTTGCACATTTCACCAATCTTTGATTCTTTTTTCAATAAAAACTTCTTATCTCCCTCATTTTCTTTTAGATTAAATATTTTTATATTTTCTTTGGTATTATTTACTATATACAAGCTGCAAATATTACTTTATAGATATTGTAGATGAAAAGAGTATATTATGATTTTTTGGCTTTGAAGTTTTCTACAGCCTTTTTGCTAAATATTGCCCCCATTCTTATTGCATATTTAGATTCCATAGGTCTGTTCTAGTCTACAAATGGCTTTTGAACATTCTATATATGTATATATCTGAGCATCAGAAGTACGCACCTGCTGAGATAATGTTTTTGCTGTTTGTGATACTATATTCACTAATAAATGTGATATAGAGGTTTTTGAGATGACATAGTTTGATATGGGGCTCTTGAGATTCCATAGCCTACCATTTAATTGCCAGTATGATCTGGGTGACATCAAAACTGCATCATGGCATGGTTGGTGGAACGGGGCACTGATAACTCCGCATATGGAGTCACATGGTAGATTCCAGCAAAAACTGAGCAAAGGTATAGATTTTTATTCTAAATCTTTTATATCACTGGGCTAGTAGGTGGGCCCAGATAATTTAAAGGTTATAAGCCAAAGTGCAATCGATCACAGAGCTGGCATCTATTCCTTATCTGCATGAAACATCGACGTAGGATCTACACATGCGGACAAGCCGAAATAGGGAATCCTACATGAAATAGAATTTATACGCTGTGCCTGGACTCTTTCGAAGAAACAAATGGGTTTACTACTCTCCTCGCTTAAATCTGCTTAGCATTTCATCTAGGAAATTTTCTAAATATGGGAGGTTGGACTGGAACCTGAAGTGAAACTAATGAGCTGCCCCCAGCACGGCAGGGAGCTGAACCAATAGAAACAAGGGTGAACTCATCCAATTTGATATTACATGGGTTATTTATAGTCATATCACATTAAGTAACTCGAATTACTTGCAGAATCTTATTTATTCATTTTTAAATAAAACTTGGCCTATGAGGACAGTGACAACCATCAAGTTTTTAGCAACCTTTTATGGCAATTAGTACAAGCCAAGGATTGGTTCCTGATCTTAGAATAAACATACTTGTATCATTTGAGTATGGGTCCTACTGGGGCCTGGCTTTACGATCATATTTAATAAACTGCATTACCAAAGGATGTCATCATTTAAAGTTGGGCTCTAACTTCGCACATTTAATTCAAATACACAGGACTAGACTAGGATTTATAAGAACTTAGTTACAAGTCAGGCCTCTTATTCAAAGGCAAATTGACCCCATTCAATAAGTCTTAGTGGAAAGGATGATTTTATTTTTGATTTAAAATATGTATTTTTAAGCCAAGTAAAACTGTGAAGTCAAATAGCCATCTTTAAAGTATACAGCTGCTTATTAGAGTTGGGGAGGATATTAAACATTTTCCATCCTGTTATGTGACTTTGATGGTTGGTCACAAATCATTTTGTGCCTTTAAGCCAGTACAATTATCAATGATTTTCTATCGCAATTCAGGTTACAAGACATCACAAATTAATATGTTCCTGATTTAACATTTTTTATAAAATAAACAATGATTCATCTTTCAACCCCACTTTTTATTATGCATTTTTTCATGTAATCATTTGAGTGAGGTGCAAATTGTGAAATGCAGTAAAATCACAGAACATTTCTGCATGGATTGTCTTGAATAATTCAACCTTTTAAACATATTTGTGGCTTTATGACGACATAATTGGATGTTATTCTCAATTAAAGTACCAATTGGATATCTAAAACAACATTTGATGCATACTCAGCTAATGCAAGAACCGCAGTTGGATTGTGATCAGAAATATAACTGCATGATATATTTTTTTAAATTTAAAATCAAAATGTAGATGTGATGATTTGAAGTGGTGGCTAAGGGAGGATATAAATGAGCATTGGTCAGACTGATCGCCAACAAAATGAAATCCATCCTTGCCCTTGCTGCTGTTTACTTTGCCTCTGCCGAGCCCGCCCGTTATGTCAAGCAGGTTTGCAATGCCAACGTTAAAGAGATCACCATTATTTATTCATATGCCCTAGTTGAGGCACTGAACCCAGATAATTCCGAAACCAGCGACAAGTTTCTGGCCGATTGCAAGAAAACAACAGACGCCAAAGTCTTTTATAAGGTTGATGCATTCAGAGCTCGTCAGTATCGGGATTATAATGGCTCACTTGTTTTTCTAAACGCCACTGTCGCCAAGGATATCAAAAACAAATATATTCCCAAGTATGATGGTATCAATTTTGATATCAGTGGGTTTGCCACTTCGGAATCTGTCGAAGTCCTTTTAAAAGACTGGGACCTCGAGCATCAGCTATCATTGACTTTGGACGGTGCCCAATGGCCTAAATTTGAACCCGTGCTGAATAAGAATGAGGCTTTATTCTCACATCTCTACTTCAGATTCGACAATATCACCGAATTCGAGTCGCTTTTCAACGAACGATCGTGCACTGGAAAACCTAAACCCCACGTCTATTTAGATTTTAACAAGCAGATCAACACCACTAGCCTCAAAGCGATCCAAGCAACTCACGCTTGGGTTAAAGGAGCTTACTATTTAACATATTCTCCTCACAAAGACGATATTTTTCTTCTTGTCAACAAACCCAGCTGCGATCTCCCTTGATACCTTAAGATTTCATGGATATTGATTCACCTTATCAAGCTTTATTGCTGCATAAAATATAGGGAATCGCCAAACCCCATATTTTCTGTATGTAGAAAGGCAAAATAAATTTTATGTACATCCTGACACCATAGAAAAGTCTGAATCAATTTTATGCTCACCTGTACTAGTGCATATAACACTTTTTAACACATAAAATTAAAAGTCTCGATCTTTATTAGTTAAGATCCAGATATTTTGATGTGAATTTATCACAAATATTTTTTTAAAATTTTAATTTTTAGGAAACCAATAGAAATATACTGTCAAAAAAGAGGGGTCAACCCCCGTCAAAGTTCTGCACAAGAGGATCCATGACCCTCAAACCAACTTCTCCATGACTTGTAGCCAAATGCACAAGTCAATTTGAATCACTAAATCCAGCAACAAGAACCAATGTCAATCCTAGCCTGGTGGACATCTCAAAAAGGCACTTCTCTCATTACAAGGATCCTGCCATCCTTTCCCAATCCAACTGATTGATCATCACAATATTGTTTCTCTTATAATTATTCACCCCAACTATATAATCCATATATATCAATAAAGATGATTATCTAGTTTCCAATCATTTTTCCTGTGTAACTCTACTAATGTGACAGAAATGTTCAGATAGTAAGAAGCAGTTTCCATGTGGTGGGAAGTCACCACCCAAATCCATATAGAACTGATGATTAGCCACCAATAAAGCTTCAAATACTGGGTTGTAAAATTTCCAAATGATACACTAGGGTTAAGCAAAATGATTAACCCTAACCAAAAGAGCCCAAGATAAATAGCCTTGGAGAGAATCAATGAGTCTTCAGCGTAGAATTCAGGACATTGATATTTTACAAGTATCTCTGCTTCATATAGGCTGGGGAAAACTCCTAGATTTGCGGCCATCAGATTAACATTGGGCAGAAGCAACGACAAAGTGCCAATAGCGGGGCCCCATCTTCCCGTAATGATTTGGCTAAGAATTAAATTTTATGGAATGTAGCACAGCAGGCCAACTACGGGATGCATTTTAAAATAAAGTTGACCAATGGATATTTGATTTTATTGAGTAAAACTTTTGGGAGGACTCAACTCTTAAGAGTTGAAAAAGTGAAAACTATTCAACATATATCAAAATTTGACTAAGTAATACCACCTGGATCCTTGGCTCCTATTCCTTCTGCATTGTCCAGTGAGTACCTAGTCCAGTTTTCAAAGACCCTTGTGTGACCAATTTCTGATGACTGTGCTGATAAATAAGATCACATTGGGTGACTCTCATATTACGTCAATTTATCAGTGCCAGCTTGCAAGAGGGAATCAAATACAACTGGCAAACTAGAGCGACTGTAACCCATTTTCAATCAACTGTTTGATTTGAATCCATCAAATCAGTTAATTTGTTTAACAGGTTTCCAGATTTCTGAGCTTTCCTACTTGGGCAAATAATTCCTGGCATTATGATATTGTTGCAACCGAGTTTTGAACTCACCCGCCAACATATCTTACAATACACAGGGGGAGCTCAATGAGTTGTCCCTTGGCGTATCTAACAACATGGACTAATCTGGCGGCATGATCAAATGGCAGGTACTTCATAATAATTAGGAGCGACACCAATTTGACCTGCTGATCCCTGCACAGGTTATTCCTCGGCTCCAATCCTTACATGGAACAAGCCTCCATGCCACCCTTGTGTGGTCTTGTGGCTTTCCCCATATAGTATATTAATCACAATATTCTACAATAAACGATACCTTATTCTTACTATTCTGTCCTTTCCTATTAGACTGTTGTCTTCCCCAATTCATAATATTGGATCCTCATTGGTTCAGTTGCAACAGTGGTAGCAGAAGTAGGTTAACAACCTATCTAAAAACAAAATTCCCCCCAAGAAAGGACGGAGTACGGGCCGCATGGCTACTCCACAACAAGAGGCCTTCCTGACAATCTCCAAAGGGGGACATCCCCAAAGGTTATGTAATCTATCAAGACCAGCTAGTTCTCACCAGTGTGTACAATTGGCTCTGCCTTGGGCAGCGTGACGCCAGTGGCACCCTGCCCCAGTCAGATCTGTCCCAGTGCATGCTAAACCTCCAACTAGAATCCTTTGCTGGTGGCGTCAAAGGAGCTGACATCGTCAGTTGGCTCCAATCTACCAAAGCCCGCCTCTGCATCTGTCAGGTTCCTGAATCCATGTGGGTTGCCACTGCATCTGGCTGCCTCACAGGGCCCGCTGCTGTGTGGTTCACCAACTGGGCCAGCCAAGAATTTGACGTTACTTGGGTGACATTTCAAGACGCCGCCAAGTCCCGCTATAGCAAAACCTTCTCCCCCATTGTCTTGGGGACTCCTCTTCTAGCCATCAAACAAACTGGTCCTGTTCCTGAGTATCTTGCTGCTTGGCAACAAGCCCTTGCTGCTGCCCCCAAAGCCGTGACTGGCGGGAATGAAATGCTGCTCACTCTCATTGTTAATGGGTTAAAATCCCATATTTGTAAGTGGGTCCCCGTAGGTTGCTACACCTCTATTGACAACTGCTATAAAGCCATTGCGGAGGCTAACAACCAGGCCTCAATGGACTTCTGCTGTACCAGTGACGCTCCACCCCAACCATTTACCACACCTAACAATGGCCACAACCAAGTAGGCCGTCGTTAACCTCATCAGCAAGATAGTGTGACTAAACGTTCCCACAAGGGGGAGCTTCAGCTCGCGCAGATCAAAGACCAGGGAAAAGCCTGAGGGTTGTAGCAACAAGAGGCCTTACAACCCCGCCTGACCCGTCTTCTCAGTCCTTGCTCGCAAAGAACCCCTGCGACTACAATCTTCACGAGGTCAAAACCCTGGATGTCTTCCAAGTTCATAGTGATGACCCCATATTGCAAGCAAGTCACTCCTCAAATAAAGTAACACGCTTGTCCTATCCCTTCTGTTTCCGTGGTAACACCCACAAGTTACTGGTAGATACCGGGGCCAATCACACCATGGTAGATCAGGCATTTGCTGACTCTCAACAATTAGACCTAGTACCCTGCAGATTCAAGGCAGTACAAGTAGCTGACTCCCGCAGAGTTGCCATCACCCACAAGACGGTACCCTTCTCTGTGAGAATGGGGAACATCCAGGTTAAGCTCTCTGGGCCAATCATGGCAGGACTTAGCCACAACGTAATTGCTGGCCTCAACTGGCTCTGGCACAACTGTCCATACATCAACTGGGATACCTCTGTCATCACCCTCAATAGAAATGGGGTGGGGTTCCAGATCTACCCTGTGAAAATGAGCAAGTTACTACATGACACTGTGTTTGTCAGAATAACGGAAACAGGCTCGTACAATTTCAAGGGGGGAACTAGACTTTAACCAATGCTCAGTTGAAGTTATCCATGCAGAACCATCTGCAGCCCCTCCCTTGACCTCTGCACTACCACCAGCTCTTGCCACACTCCTTGAGGATTACAAGGACATATTCAGTGAGACACTTGAACAACTACCTCCTCCCCAGGAGATCCAGCACACTGTACAACTTCAAGGGTCGTTACCTAAAGCACGACCATTATACTGTCTTACACCAAAGGAAGATGAAACCCTCTGCCAGCACCTGGTAGACGCGCTCAATAAGGGCATCATTTGCCCCTTGCTATCTCCATACAGGGCGGCTGGTCTTCTTCATAGCTAAGAAGGATGGGTCTCTTTGCCTGGTCACAGACTACTGCGCCCTAAATGAGGTGGCAGTTAAGAATAAGTACCCCCTGCCCCTGATTGACAACTTGTTTGATACACTTGCAGGCACAAAGGTCTTTAGCAAGATTGATCTCACCGTGGGGTACAATCAGGTCCACATTGCACCAGGGGATGAGGCAAAAATTGCCTTCTGCACACGCTATGGGTTGTTTGAGTGTCGTGTCATGAACTTTGGAATGACCAATGCTTCTTCCACCTTTGCCATGTTTATGAACAAAGCATTTGAGGAATTGATTGGAAAGTGTGTGGTTGTGTACCTTGACAACATTATTGTCTTCAGTCAAGATCAAACCATGCACCTCCAACACCTCTGTGCTGTCCTTGACACCCTTTGGAAAAACCAGCTAAAAGCTAAACCCTCCAAATGTGAGTTTCTCAAGTCGGAGCTGCTATTCCTTGGGCACACCATCTCTGCCATTGGGATAAAGCCTGACCCTGCCAAAATCAAGGCAATCACTAGCATGCCGCCCCCCACTGATGTGGGCCAGGTGCAGACATTCCTAGGCATGGTTGCCTATGTACAAAGTTCATCCCCAATTGCGGGGAACTAATTGCAACCCTCACTGAGCTCCTCAACACCAAACAGCTCTTCCATTAGACCCCTGCCAGAGATTGAGCCTTTGAGACGTTGAAGCAGAGGCTCACAACAGCACCTGTACTGCAGTTCCCCAATTGAAACCAACAGTACAAACTTGAGACTGACGCCTCTGATAGGGCCATAGGGGGTGTGCTAAGGGTAGAAACTAACAATGGTGTCTTCCTCCCCGTGGCATATGAGTCCAGGAAACTCACTGAATTGGAACAATGTTACCCCATCTATGATAAAGAATTGGCAGCCATTGTACACTGTGTTGAGAAGTGGCGCTGTTACCTGGAAGGTGCTAACTTCCCACCCTGCGTTCTGATGGACCACAAGTTGCTTCAGAACTTCAACACGCAGTCCCACTTGACACACCGCCAAGCAGGATGGGTTGAGCATCTATCCCCCTACCAGTTACGCATCAAATACAAGCCTGGAAAGGAACTTGTCACAGCTGACGCCCTTTCACAACTTTATGTAGCGTCCATCACTGGAGACAAAGGTTTGGATCCAGATTGGCCCATGCTTTACCTGCGCCCTGAGGCAACACTCTAGGAAGGCCTTAACTTGGTCACCATCTCCAAGCTGAAGGACAACAAAAGTCAGTTCACCACCAATGCTGGTAACATCTGCCGCCGGGCAGAGACAGGTGAGAAGACGCCTTACATTCCCACCATGCAACAAGGAGACACAATATTGCACTACCACTAAACCCTGGGTCACATCAGAGGGCGTAACCTCTTTGAGATTATAAAACAAAAGTTTTGGTGACCGTGCATGCGTCAAGACATCCTGGACCTCCTTGAGACATGTGTGTTGTTCAAAAAGAACACGTCCAAACCTGCACCTCCCAAGTCTGTCCTGCCCATCAAGGCCATGGAACCCTTTGAGCAGTGGGCTCTCAACATTGTGGGGCCACTCCCCAAAGACAGACTGGGTAAGAAATATATTATCACTGCCATCAACTACTTCACTTGTTGGCCAGTGGCCTGGGCAACAACCAACCACACCACCACCATCACCTGCTTTATTGGCAAAGAGATTGTGGCTTGCTTTGGGTGACCCAAGCGTCTCATCACAGATGACGGCCCTGAACTTGTTGGACATGTCATGAAGGCATATTGTGTCAAGAACACGCTCCAATATATAGTTGCAACCCCCTACCATCCGCAAGCCAATGGACACGTGGAACGGTTAAATGGCTCCCTGGTTCAATTGATTGCCAAGCTCTCACAAGAGCACCCTAACACCGCATGGACTGAACACCTCCCCACCGCTCTGTTGATCCTGCAAGCAAGAATCAACAGGGGCACTGGGTTCAGCCCTAGCACCCTGGTCTTTGGAACACCTGAAAGTCTAAGAGGGGTTGAACAGGGGAAACTACGGTCCAAGGTTCCCGACAAGCCCCCCTAGTAACAACTCCATCCCTAGACCAATGGTGTGCCAAAGCCCGGGAGATCAAACACAAGCAGATTGCGGGAGGGACAAAGCACCTCAAAGCTAGATACGCTGTAGGTGACCTTGTCTACGCCCTCAATCCCAATTCTGCCAAATTGGAGCCCAACCACCTAGGGCCCTTCAAGATAGCTGTTGTCTATGACAATCACACTTATCAACTTGAAGATGCCCAAGGAAACACCAAGAAACTTCACCATGATTGCTTGCGCCCCTGCCGCGCCATCCCCACACAAAAGTTGTTTGTGTGGACCTTCCCAGACCTTCTGCAGACTCTGGTCTTGGTGTCTGGCAACAAACAGGGGGCAAGGGGGGTGTTGCAACCAAGTTTTGAACCTTGCCCGTCAATGTATCTTACAATACACAGGAGGCGCTCAATGAGTTGCCCCTTGATGTATCTAACGGCATGGATTAATCTGGCAGCAAGATTGAATGGCGGGTACTTCATCCTAATTAAGAGCAACACCAATTCAACCTGCTGATCCCCGCACAAGATATTCCTTGGCTCCAATCCTTACATGGAACAAGCCACCATGCCACCCCATTGTGCTCTTGTGGCTTTCCCATATAGTATATTAATCACAATATTCTACAATAAACAATACCTTATTCTTACTTTCTGTCCTTTCCTATTGGACTGTTGTCTTCCCCAATTCATAATACTGGATCCTCATTGGTTCAGTTGCAACAATATCTACTGTGATAGCTAATACAGCACAGTTGCAACATTGGTAGACAGGTAGGTTCACCATCCTACCTTTCCCTTCAAAATTCCTCATGTTTCCTGTACCCGCCGCAGTCAATAAATATACAGAAGAATCATGTTCAGGCTCCCCTTGGATTGGATGCTGTGGGGACTTCTTTAAAAGGTTATCAGGCTTAAGCATTACTTATATATGTGAGCATCAGGCAAGGTGAAGTACAACAAAATATTCCTTGCCAGCATATACCTGAATATTTTCCTATTATTGATAATATATGAGGAGCATAGTATTAACAACAGAAGAAGAAGTTCATACGGCAGATATGGGCTATATTATTCTATGGTCAACAGATAAGGCCTATAGCCTACTATGGTCAACAGAAGCTGGTAAATAGCGTCAAAAATCATGGCTATTTTATCGCAGATGCCCTATGAGCCAGGAACTGATATACTTGAAGGCTGTTTGATTAACCAAAACATGTTAATTCTTGTCTCTGCCTTCAATGCCTTGTCAGCAGAAGGGTTATTTCAGGCCCTCTCTTCTACACATCAAACCAATATTGAGATCATCATGCCTGCTCATGTTGCCCAGCAACTTTTTAGCACAGCCTTGGAGTTGTTTTCAGGAGCCAATGACAACACTGCTACAGTGTGGATCCAGTCTTCAAAGAACAAGTTGACACAGATGGAGTACCTAACTTGTTCTGGATTGCAGAGATCTCCATTTTTCTGGCCCACAATACAGGCACTTGGTGTAACAAGTGGCACAAAGACCACACAGAGAAGAGCTGGAAGACCTTCAAGTGAGACTTCTTGGCTAGGTTTGTGATAAAGGATACTATCCTCATGATTATCTGTCAAAGAAAAGAACTTAATACAGACTGGTACAGTAAAGTAATTAACAGGAGCCTTCAAGAGCTGGCCCTCTTGCACCTTTGTAGGTGGCTTTGGATAATCCTGCAACACACCTTATGTACTACAATACACCCAAGACGCACATAATGAGACATGTCAACCTGGACCAAGTAACCAATCTGCAGAGCCTCTATCAAGAAGCAGACAGAGGGTAACAAACGTCAAATGCCCTCCATAAGGACCAGACTGAAAAGAGATAGAGACCCAAGGTCTATCACCCACCAGGACACGCCAATTGCCCCTGCCTAGCAACATCAATAGTGCAGGCCATAAACCTGCAGGTTCAAATGGCCACAGTAGCAGGAACAATGGGCAATCAAACCAAACTCACTTTAGAGTCACTACTTCCAGGACAATCAGGACAAGGAAAAGGCCTGGGGAGAGCAGTAAGCAAGCCAAGCTCTCCCTGATAGCCATCAGCCTTATCAAACAATGAGTACCTAACTGAAGATTTAGACCAGTGTCCTATGATCCAGGTCCCTTCAGGAGACCTGGTACTCTACACCATTGTCAGATGCCCCAATAAACTGATGTCTTACCCTTTTTGCTTTTGAAATTACACAGGATCAGCACTTCTGGACTCAAGCACCAATTTCACCCTAGTTAACAGCAACTTTATGAACAGGCTTAAGCTAGCCACTAATCCTCTGCAGATTAAAACTGTGGTTATAGCTGACAAGCATCACATAGGTGTTACTAGAGAGACTTTCCCCTTTTCCATTTGTCTAGAGATTCTTAACTCCATCATCCAGGGACCTGCTATTGATTTCCCTTGCTTTGATGTGATAATTGGCTTGTATTGGTTGAGACAGAATAACCCATATGTGGATTGGGTCATCACAGTTTCAACCATCAAGCAAGAAGGCATCAATCACTAAATTTATCCAAATATTGTAGACCATCTTTCTAAGTGATCATGTTTTTTTAGATAACAGAAACACAAAACAAGAAAGACATCCTTAGAGCAATCAACTGTGACTCTTTTCAGTATGAAGCCATATACTTCAAAGACAAACAAGACACAATTATGCCACAAGACAAAGAGATAGTTGCCTGACATCCAGAGATCTTCAAAGAATCTCTTCTGGGGCTCTCTCCTGAAAACCACATACAACACTCCATAAAACTCAGAGGAGCAGTACTTAAGGTACACCCTATATATGAAATTACCCCAAACAAGGATAATGCGCTCTGTGCCTATCTTAATAAGGCCCTGGAAAAGGACCTCATCAGATTATCACAATCCATCTTTTGGGCTGTTTTATTCTTTATGACAAAGAAGGATGGGTATCTGTGACTAGTCATTGAGTACAGGGCCATGAACAAAGTCACAATAGGAAACTGTTATCCACTGCCCCTCATTGATGAACTTTTTGACTCTCTAGGGGTGTAAAGGATCCAGGATCATCCAATCAGACTTACCATACTTGTTCTTGTCAAGACTCTTACTGCTGGAACCTCTTGTAAAAAAAGCTTTGGTGAGCTGTGTCTCTAGAAAAAAATTCTGTTTTAACCCTTATTTTTCTCTTGCCATCTCATCATTATTTCCACACTCTTTTCTTCCCAGAGTTTGAGTCCTTCAATTTCTCTATTTGCTGCATTTTTCAATTGCTGAAAAATCTTGTGAACCCCAACAACAAGTTCCATGAATCCCAAGCATAGACTCTATTCCCTTGTGTGTGGGTTTCTTCCTTAGCAAAATACTCCAAATAAAGTTCCTCAGAAGCCAACTTGACTTCTACTAACAATTCATTAGGTAAATTTTTTGCTACCTCAAGACCCTCCAAGGCATCCTCCAGGGAACCTTCAGGGATCTCCTTTTGGGCGGCAGCAGTTTCTACTCTAAGGACTCCAAACTTTGCCCTTTTGGATAATAATTGAGAATACATAATTGAAAAAGAATGAGAGGAAAGAATCAAACTTGACATAATATATTTTATTAGAATGTTCCTGTTTTTGCTTATATACCATGAAGATCATATTTGGCTTAAAACCCCTCCAGTTCAGGAATCACCCCTGGATTCATATCATATAGAGTTGAGGCTGTGCTGTTTCAGAAGAGTTACAAGGGGGAAATATTTAGAAACTAGATAATGTTGCAACATCTTTGATTACTCCCTCTTAGGGAATTAACGTCCCAAGTAAATCACTGAGCAGTTCACCAAGTGGTTCACTGCCCAGCCAATAAACCAGTGGCACTACTATCAGTCAACCATCTATGACGGGGATCATCCAATCCAAGTTCTAAATGGAACACAACTTGATTAATCCTTGTGACTCAAGAGGAACATTACTCAGATAAGCCCCATGACCTCCATGACGTATATAGACACCATGTGGCTTATCATGATACTATATATTAACCCATATTCATATTCAATAAAGTATCATTCTCTTCTTAATCTTCCTCTTTACTTTGTTTATTATACTTTCCAGAAGTATAAACTCAACAATAATAATCTTTATTGGAAGATAGTGATTATATAGTTATTGAGAATCAATGGATAACAGGAACATGATTGTTGATCACACAGCTAGATGGTGAAGGGGGTGGCTTGATCCTGGTAATAAGTCAAGCGCCAAAACAAGGTATCCATTGTAAAGGATCATCATTTGTTCATATTGTTGGATTTGGACATTTTAGCCAACTTCCTAGTCTGGCTTTGAGTAACTGAGTAATCAGTTTGCAGGTCACAAACCCGCTTACTCAAAACCTTTCTGGCAAGTCTAGCCTTCTGTTTTGACACCCCCCAACTGAAGGTTGGCCTACTCTAAGGGCAGGTTGTCAGGAAAGTTGTTGAGAGCCACGGCAACAAACTGGACAAACTGTTGTTCTGTGGCAGGTAGGACAGTCTTGCGTTGCCTCTGTCTTGCCATGCAGGGTCTCAGGCAATCATGGTGGAGGACCTTGTCTTGTTTAAGTTTCCCAAGTTGTTGCACATGGTAATTGTTGTTTTTGTTTACCTTTAGGATGATTGCAGGGCCTATTTTCTCTGATTGTAATTTACTTTTGTTGATGTTCATAACCCAAACTTTGCTTTCAACCTTGTGTCTGTTTTAGATGGGGACAAGTGTCAATTGCAAATGCTTTTCTTCTCTTTCTGATTGATTGCTGTTTGCTTTTATGACCTGGGGGTCTGAATGGGGAAGAACCTTGTTTGGTATTTCCAGATTGGGTCATGATAATGCTTGTATGATATTGGGCTGTGTGCCATAAACTAACTCAAAGGGGCTTTTCCCAGTGGATCTGTTCATGTGGGTCTGCATACAAGTAATGAAGTTGGTAGCTGCTTATACCAGTCCTCAGGTCTCTTGGTAGTGAGCTTAGCCAAGGCTTGCACAATGCTGCTGTCATGAATGCTGCATTCACTGTGTTTTGATTGTGTCTTCAATGGGTTATTCTGAGGACAAATCTCTCTCTTTTGCTTTTGCCCTTCAGAATGAGTCTGGCTCCAAATTGGGAAATTCAATTATTCAGCTTCCTGATCCTGCGCAACTCACTTGCTCCACTTATGCTTGTGGCAAGTGATCCTATTTTCCATGTACTGTTTTATGGTAAAGCTGCACATTATATAATCCATTTCACTTCTACCAATAAAATTTAAGCTCTATTCATATTTTTGTCTTTGTGTTTCCAAGTACTTTGGCGCCTCTCTAGCCACATCTAGCAGATATTATTCAATCAGGGCCATAAGGTAATCACATAGTCTTCCCTGTCATTCTCACTGAGACTTTGTACAAATCTAATCCTAAGGTTAGGATTCCCCGTTGTGTATCTGTGCTGCGCCTTAGGTCACAACAAAAATGGTGCTCACTACAGGGGCTGTAAGCCCCTTGGTTACCCCCTTCACAACTATGTTTTCAGGTCTTTTGCCTCAACCTATACAAGAGCTAATTTCACCTGAAATTACCAGTCCTCTTATCAAAGAAGACATCACAGACCCACCTATTGTCCCTATTGTGCTGAACCTTGGGAATGGTCCCCGCCTAGTGGCCTACCCTCTGGGTACCCCCAACTTGGAACAAGTCATGGCAATAGCCCTGGGGTTAGCCTGTGATGGGGCCATTCCTTGCCTCCAGCTTCAGTTCAGTTGAGCAGAATACTAAAATTGATTGTGGCTCCACAATTTCCACTGCATCTTCTCTAAGTGGCTGGCTCCACTGAACACCTATTGTCATCCTTTGTACAACCTGCCTTAGCCCACCATCAAATAGTGTTGGGGCTCTACGTTCAGGAGATTTTGTTCCTACAAGCTGCTGTCACAAACCACTGGGATCAATTTGCTGCCTATCAACAATGGATCCATTGACTGTTTTCTTTGCTGTCAGACTATTAGTGTGACTCTGTCACTTCTCAAACCAACTTGACCAATTCCATTGGGCAAATGTGCCAGTCCATCCCTGAATATGTCAGGGAGCGTCTACATGAGTTTCACCAGCTGTAACAGCTCTGGCAACCCAAGTAGATTCCACCTTGAACAACTATCTCACTGATTTCAAACAACTTGTACAGAAGCTTAATTTTTTCAGCACTTACTTCTTTGAGCAACTGCAACAAGTAGCAGACCTTGCTGCTAAAGGCCTTTGTGAGCTCATTGAAGAATTTGATCAAGAAAGGGGTATACAACTGCTGCTATTGCCAAGCTTCAAACTCAAGTGAATGAATTATCTACACCCAATCCAGATGCTCCGCCCTCTCCCCCATCTGAAAATTTGGTGGATAGAGAGCAGAGACTATGGGATGCCATTTGAGAGCTACAAGCATCTACCTGTAATCAAGGTTGACCTACTGAAGCACCTCAGCCTGATCCTCAGGTGCTTGCTCTGAGACTCAAGTTACTGAGCTACAGCAAGAGCTTGCTGCCCTACGCAAAATGATGGCAATTGCTACTAGACCAGTTGGAGTTATTGATGAAGATGACTGTTGACCTGGCTTGTCAGGAGCCCCTCAAATCCATTTTACTAGAGAGTTGATTGCTCTAGCTAATGAGGTGGACCATTTGAAACAAGACCACACCAAACTTTTATAGGGACGTGCAAGAATGAGTGAATTGACAACTCAGTAAATGGAAGATTTTTCCCTTGCCTCTGAGTGGGGCCTCCCTTTACCTCCCAGATGGCCTAGCTTTCCTTGGTAGTAACAACACAGGGCCAATGCCTATATGTTATTGAGGGGCAGACAACCCTAGCCAATAATACAGGTGCCCACACTTCTGAGACCTTGAATACTCTTGAGGAGAGTTTTTGCCAGCTGTGGACTAGACAGCCCCCTCCAAATTTGAAGTCAAGTTCTCCCCTTGTATAAATGCACTTAATAGCAACAATGATGGCCCAACTCCAGAAACACATTTCAAGCCTACTTTTAAGAAAGTCTTTGACCCCAAAACCTCAACCATTGCAGCTTCCTTAACTATTTATGAAACTGTCATGAAAAGAGCCTCATATAAGGTTAAGAAGGAACACATTCTAACCTGTCTTCACCCGACCTTCCAAGAGGTAGTAGTGCCAGAGTTGCTCAACATCAAGATCTGGGAAGATATGAAGCAGCTTCTGATTGATAAGTTTGGTGGTGACCTTAGTTTGGAAGTGAAGAAGGACGCCTTCATGCACATTGCCTTCAAACTAAAGGAGACCCTAGCTGTTTTCATAGATAGATTCTATACAAAAGGACAACAACTGATCACAAGCAGACAATTGATGGCTCATGAAGCTTACTTGGCTTGCTCTCAAGCACTCAAGGTAAACCAGCTTCTGTGCCTTCACTTCAAAGCTCATAAGGCAATGCTTTCTTCTATCAAGAAGAGCATAAAGACGCTGTTGCAGGATATGCACCTTACCCATTCTAGAGCAGTGGTGCAGGAGAATTGTGCCACCTCTAACTCTGGTTCATCCTCCAGTGGTCCTTGCATTCTTATGATGAACTTTAAAAATCCTCCTAGACGTCAAGGTTGCCACAACTGTGGCCAGATAGTCATCATTCTTGAGTCTGCCCCAATCCTCAGGTTGAATGTGCTGATACCAATGAACAGGTGGGAAAAGAACAGTCAACCTAGAGGCAGAGACACTCTCTGTTGACAATTCTTCCTTGTCTCCTTCAATCCCCCCTTTATTGCTGACTCTGAGCCTGATGATACTGAGGCTCCTCTCATTTTGCTGTTATTTCACGGCATCTCTGATGACTCTGATATGGATGATTCAGATGTGGAGAATCCCAAAGCTTATGGATATTCAGTTCTTGCTGTCCCTGAAACTATTTTGGTCCCTTAAAAGGTGTATTATCTAAAATCTACAACAGCCGCCAAGCCGCTGCCAGAAGCCAAGGAGGTTGTCTCTTGCCCTTACCTCACTCAAGCTAAGAGGTCCCCTGTGCTTGTAGAACCATCTGAAAAGCTGATGAGGTTGCCAATGCTGTATTTAAGAACGTTTCAGTCTTGCTTCCTCTCCAGAATTTCTATAAAGAGTTTCCAGGATTTAGATGCATGATAAAAAAATGGGACAAAGAGCTAGCAGAATACCAAGACATTCTGGCCGTCCTCCCTCCCTTTGGTTGTACTACCACTTGTGTGGAAATATCCATCCAAAAAGTGAATATCAAGGCCGTCTTAGACACAGGGTCTCCTGTTAATGTTGTCTCCTCAAAGCTTGTCAAGAAGCTCAAACTTTCCTCCAACCTTAATCACCACCAGTTGTATGGCACAGCTGGGACATCCATGTCTATGCTATAGGGGCTTATTCTTCTCTTCCCATGCAGTTTGGCAAGCTACTCTTGGCCGCACCTGCTGTTGTCTTGAAGAATGAGAGCTACAACCTTCTAGTTGGTACTCAATTTCTTAGGGAATATAATGGGATCATCAACTTAAAGGATAGCTACCTCTCTATCTTAGGGTACAAGGTCCCTCTAATCTTTTAAGAGCCATTTAAAGTTCCTGGGAAGCGCCTCAAGACATGTGTCTTAGAATATACCACTGGTGTTTTCACTCTAAAATACTGTACCAACTCCTCCAACATGAAGTGCCCTCCTATGGCTTATACTGCGTCTGAAGGGATTCCTCTTTTGGCCACTTCCGCTGTAACTATTCCCCCTGGGTCTCAAGCTATCCTAGACTCATAAATATCTTATGAGCTATCTGAGTGTAAGTTTCTAGATTTATACTCTCCTCCCTCTCTAGGAAGCAACAAACCCTACCTCTTCCCAGGAATCTTGGATGTCTCTCATTAGGCCCCACTCTATTGCTGGTTGCCAACTTAACCGCTCTCCCCATATGAGTGTCTAGAGGGCAGGCTGTCAGCTATGACAAGCTGCTAAATACTCCTGATGTGCTATCACTACATCCATTTGGTAATTTTTAGGATTTTAATTTACCTGAGGACAAGCCCCAAGTCCTATCCTTGTTCACTGGGTAATACTTTCCGCATCTATCCCCAGTTCAACAGAAAGAGGTGCTTGACCTACTAGATTGGTTTTCAGATATCTTTGCTAAAGATAGCACTAATTATGGTCTATCAAAAGTTGCTATTTTCCAGATTGATACTGGTGACGCTCCCCTCTTCCACGCTAAGCCATATTACTGCAGTTGTGTAGAGGACTCTCAGGTGTCTAAAGAGCTCAAACAACTATTAGATGCTAGGCTACTGGCTCCTTCCTAAAGCCCATGTGCCTCTCCCTTGCTCATAATGAAGAAGAATGGAGGTCATCATATTGTGATGAACTATTGACAATTGAACTCATTAACCAAAAAAAGGATTCATATTCCTTCCCATGCATTGATGATGTTCTCCTCCGCCTTGAGAGCTCCAAATTCTTCTCTGCTATGGATCTAGCTTCTGGGTACTAGCAGGTTGATTTCTCTCCCAGGGATAGACAGAAGGCCGCACTCATCACTTCCAAAGGACTTTTTGAGCCTACACACATGCTGCAAGGGCTCTGCAATGCCCCAACTACTTTCCAACAAGCCATGGACTCCATCTTCTGTGATTTAAAGCTCTCATGTGTCCTAGTGTACTTAGACAATATAACTGTCTTCAGCGCTACCTTTACAGATCACCTGGCTTACCTCAATAAAGTGTTCATAAAGATTTGAGAGGCTGGTCTTAAGTTGAAACCATCTAAGTGTGCTTTCTTCAAGGAACGCCTTGAATTCTTGGATCATGAGGTAACCCAGACCGGGATTTGCCTAATGACCAAGAAAGTTGAGGCCATTGACAAAATGCTTCCGCCCACCAATCTGTGAGAGGTTTAAGTCTTACTGGGCATGATGGGATACTATAGACAGTTTATCCCCAACTTTGCTGAAACTAGTAAGCCTTTGGTCCAACTGTTGTATAACATCCCTTTTGAATGAACTGCTAGTCAACAACAAGCCTTTGAGACCCTCAAGAAAAAACCAAAGAGGCTTTCATCCTAGTGATAAGAAGCGCCTTTGGGGGAAACTTTGATTATAAAATTAGGAAGAGAAGGAGTATATTTTATTGGATAATACTTTAGGCTTATATAGCTTTAGCTGTGGCGGGGATATAGTCAAATCAAATTCAGGGGCTGGTCATGTGCTGGATGGGTTCAAGTCACTGGATACCTGGACAGTCATGTGATATTGGTTTTTTGCCATTTCCGGTATATTGAATGGTATATTGGAAAGGCATCAAATCAGGCAATGACTGGATGTTAGGTATGATGGCAGTAGCCAGAATACTCATACATCCAGACCCTCAACACACCCCTCCCTTAAGGGGTTACTGGGTACATCAGGAGGGGGCTTTGTCTTGACGGCTGCCGCCTGATGTTCCTGGAGTTGTTTACTAGTGGGCACCAACTGGGTTGAGTGTTCTCCTTTCCTGGGGTTGAGGCAAGATCTGTGATAATTTTTGGTGATGGGCTCTTTGGCACCCTGGAACTTAACCAGGTAAGTTTTCCTGTATGGTTGGTATCTGATGATTCTTCCAGGTCCTCTGTGTACTGATTCCAGCTTCTTTCTGTTCTCAGCTAGGACCCAGACAGGGGAGTTGATGGGGAGTGGATCCTCTGTTGAGGTTACCTTTTGAGTTTTGAGTCTCTTTATTTCTGCCAGTTTGGCTTTGAGGCAAATGTGTTGTAGGGCTGGTTTCTGTTCTACTGTAGAGGGTTTCCCCTGGGGGATCTTCACATACAGTTGGTTATTGTGTGTGACTATTTCTGGCTTGTAATCATATATTAGTTCAAACAGTGAGTAGCCTATCCCTTGATTGGTACAAACCCAGGATACTAGCAATGCATGTTTCACATAGAGTGGCCATGTGTCTTTGGCTTTGCCATCCATTATTTTCTTCAGGGTTCTGATAAGGCTGCTGTTTAGGCGTTTAACTCTGCTGTTGGTCTGTGGCCTGTAGGACAAGGTTGTGGAGTGTTTGATGTTCTTTGTCTTTAGATTATTGTTTACTATGTGGCCCGTTAACTCTTTTGCTTCATCTGTTATGATGTAGTCTGGAGTTCTGTAGTCTTCTATAATTGCTTTATTGATGAATTGATTTATTGTTTATGCCTTGTGATCTTTTGTTGCCCAGCAGATGGGCCAATGTGTGGCAAAGTTTATGGCTACAATTAGGAAACGTTGATTTGTCTTGGTTTCTGGGAAGGGTCCCACTACGTCTAGTCCCCAAACCTTGAATGGTTCAGGGTCAGGTACTGGGCTGACTGTTGGCTGTGGCGCCTTGGTGCTGGTGTATTTTTCACACACTGTGCACTTCTTCAGAACATTGATTATTTCTTGCTTCAGGTTGGGCCACCATACAATCTCTTTTAGTGTGAGGTATAGGCTGTTAGCCTGTGTATGTCCTAGTAGGTGGTGATGTCTTAATATGGTGTCAACTCTTTGTACAAGTGGGATGTAAGGGACATGTTTGTTGTTAATGATTTGGTATACAGTGCCATTTGATACATGGAAATGTTTTTCATTCCTTACTAGTGTATCATGGGTTAGTTGGTGTGTGGAGGGATCCTTTCCTTTTGTCTTGTACTCAGTGCTATATAGGTTGGGCCAGTCAGGGTCCAGGTGGTCAGGGTGATCCTCTCCTGGCTGGCATAGCCTAGAGAGAGCATTGGCTGTGACCAACTCTGCCCCCTTTTTGTATTGGATGTCCAGGTTAAGCTGTTCCAGCAAGGACATCCATTTGTCTTGGGGCCGTGTAAGTGTGTTCTGAGTTTTAAAATAGATTAAGGATTTGTGGTCAGTTAGCACTTGGATGTTTAAGTGGCCTTTGAGCTAACATCTCCATTTCTTGCATGTGTGATATATTGCTAGCAATTCTTTATTGTGTATTGGGTGCCTTTGCTCAGTGTTTGTTAGTTTTCTGCTTTTGTAACATACTGGCAGGAAGTCTTGCTGCCCTGGCTGGCAGATGCGCAGGACTGCGCCAATGGCGGTGTTGCTGGTATCTGGCTTGGGCTTGTAGCACCTGTTGTTATTAGGGTGTAGCAAGATTGGTGCTTTGCTCAAAGCTTGCTTTAATAGTTGGAAATTATTATTGAATTCTGGAGTCAAGATGAATTTCTTTTTGGAATCACCTTTGGTTAGGTCATTGATTGGTGCAGTGAGCTTTCTGCAGTCTTTGATGTATTTCCTTAGGTAAGCTACCATACCAAGAAATAATCTAACTTGTTTCACAGAGGTGGGGTGTTACATGTTATTTATGGCTTTTATTTTATCTGGGTCTGCTTTGATGCCACCGTCAGAGACAATGTGGCCCAATAACAGGTGTTCCTTTTCCATAAATTGGCACTTACTAGGTTTAGTGTATAGCTTGTGCTTTGCAAGTCAATCAAGTATCTTGCAGACATGCGTGAGGTGTTCCTCTTTTGTTTTTGAAAATATGATGATGTTGTTGAGGTAACATAATGTGTTTGAGAGTTTGTTTAGCGCCTGGTTCATCATGGTGATGAATATTGCTGGGGCGTTTGCCATCCCAAAATTTATTACTTTACATTCAAACAATCCAAATTGTGTGCAGAACGCGGTCTTTGGTATGTCTTTCTCTTTGACTTCAACTTGGTTATAACCAGATGTGAGGTCAATTTTTGAGAAACTTTTTGCTCCAGAGAGTCTGGCAAATAGGTCCTCTATGAGGGGAAGTGGGTATTTATTTTTTACTGTACTTGCGTTTAGTGCTCTGTAGTCAGTAACTAAGCAAAGAGATCCTTCTTTCTTCTTTACAAAGAAAACTGCTGCCCCCATGGGAATTCAGATGGACAGATGAATCCTTTGGCTAGGTTGTCCTCAATGTGAGCTTTAAGGGTTTGGGTCTCCATGGGAGAGAGTCTGTAGAGGGGTGCAGTTTTGGGCATGACTTTGCATAAGTCAATGCCATGTTTGACCTCTTGTTCAGAGGGTAACTCTGTGAGTTTTTCCTTGAATACATGAGTGTATTCATTTAGGAGTGCCACAAGTTCTGGGCATTGGATCTTTTGTGTTTGTATATTATTAAATTTGGAGTACCTCATTATGTGGAGGGTACTGTCTTTGGTTAGATGTTCAGAGTCATCTTGATTTATGACTTGAACAAATACTGTGTCTCTTAGAATGAGGTTGTTGGGTTCTTTGAGAATGTTGAAATTGACTCCATTGTGTTTTATTGTCATGGTCTTTGTTTTTCATCATACGCTGGGATTCACTTGGGTGAACCAGTCCATGCCTGCTACAATGTTGTAGTTTATGTTGTTCATAAAAAAGTCCTTTGATGGACGTTTGTATGCCTTGGAGGTCAATTTTGAAGGGTGTTGTTTTGCCTTTGAGCAGGGCTTTTGACTTGTCTGCCATTCTGGCGTATTTGAAGTTGGATTTGACAGCTGATATTTGGTCTTGGTTACAAAAGGTTTGCTAACCATAGTGTGTTGCGCACCAGATTCAAATAAAATTTTATGTGTATGAGATTTGTAAGTGCATGGGTAGACAAGAAGTTGTGAGCAATTTTTAATTTTTACGTTCATAAAAATGGAGGATTGCGGGACACGTGGGATGCAAGCAGCAAAGTTTGTGCCTTGGTATTTCTTGTTGTTGTGTTGGGGAAGACAGGGGCACTTACGCCTGTTCCCCTTCCTCTTTTCCCTGTTCCTCTGTTTTGAGACCTTTGAGGTCAGAGAATGTGGGTTCAGATTTGTAGCGGGTTGCTACTTCAGCGTTGTTAACTTTGGTGGTGTCCTCTTTCTTGGGACGGGAGTGGTTTGCGCTTTGGCTACAATTGCCATTGTTGTGATTGGAGTTGCCGTTGCTATGGTTGGTATTTTGGCGTTTATTGCCATTGGCAGTCTCTCTGCCATTGCCATTTGAGGAGCAATTGCTGTTGCATGCAGCATATTCCATGTTGGCACGTTTTTCAGCTTACTTGGCTTCAGCAATGAGCGCGGGCATGGAGGTGTTAGCCTCTGGGCAGATGAGGGCAGCAACAGAGGGTTTCATTCTATTGATTAATAAAGCTCTAGTGTGCACGTTGTTGGCTTGTGCTGGATTTTAATTTTACAGTGTGTTTCTTTGAATTTGTTGGTGTAAGCTGTGATAGTGGTCTTCTGAGGAAGATCACTGAGCTGTATTGCAATGTCTTGGAGAGATTTGGTGACGCAGAAATTGTGGGTGATGTTGGCCTTGAACTCTTCCCAGTTGTCAAGCTGGTTGTCAGTTTGTGAGTCAACCCAGGTGGCAAACCAGGTAGCTGCAGCCTCATATAGGCGCTTGCTGGCTTCTTGGACCCATTTTTTGTGGGGAATGCAGCTGGCGCAGAGTTTTGCGGCTGAGTGGTCTAGCCAGTTGATGATGTTTTCTTTGTTTTTGCCAAAGAACTTGTCAATACTAATGTACTTGGTGTTGGTAACTTTGCCTGTGATAGGCGGTTGTGTGTTTGTTTGTGGTTGTAGAGAGCAACTGTATTGAACTATTTTGGTGCATGCTTTGGGCATGACCAGACCTTCAAATATGGTGCATCCACTAGGAATATCTTCATCAATGTTGCAGGCGCAGAAGTACGTCTTCCAGGTATCCTGGGATGTGGCCTGGTTGAGTACGTGAGCAAAGGTGGGCAGGTTTTGGTCAGTCATTCTTTCTTTCATTGGCGTGGTCAAGCCCTGTAGTGCTACCAGTGATAAGGAGCGCCTTTTGGGGAAGCTTCAATTATAAAATTAGGAAGAGAAGTAGTATATTTTATTGGATAATACTTTAGGCTTATGTAGCTTTAGCTATGGCAGGGATATAGTCGGATCAAATTCAGGGGCTGGTCATGTGCTGGATGGGTTCAAGTTGCTGGATACCTGGACAGTCATGTGATATTGGTTTGTTGCCATTTCTGGTATGTTGAATGGTATATTGGAAAGGCACCAAATCAGGCAATGACTGGATGTTAGGTATGATGGCAGTAGCCAGAATACTTGTACATCCAGACCCTTGATACTAGTATATCCTGACTACAATAAGGAATTCATCCTATATACTGATGCTAGTGACCTGGCTGTTGGGGCTATCTTGGCTCAACTAGATTATGAAGGTGTAGGTCATCCTATAGCTTATACTTTTTGTTTCCTCAACAAGCATGAGAAGAATTACAGTGTCACAGAGAAAGAATGTCTTGCTGTTTTGCATGCCGTCAAGCAGTTCCACAACTATGTATATGGCACCCATTTCACTGTGGTCACTGACCATGCTTTGCTTAAGTGGTTACAACAGCTTAAGGAACCATAAGGATGACTAGCTAGATGGGCTCTCTGCCTACAAGGCTACAATTTTAATATGCTACACCGTCCTGTGATTCAACATCAAAATGCTGATGGATTGTCCAGAATGCCCATCCTTGTGTTACACCTTGCTGAGGCTGATCAACTATATGAACTAATTGAATATCATTTCTCTTGGGAAAGCAATACAGAAGAAGTCCAATAAGCCTTGTCTAAACTATCTGAATATACACTCATTTGTGACAATCAGCTCTTCAAGAAAGTATGGGATCAATACCTGCCTTATATACGGCCTAGTATTTGCCTTTTGTTGGTGCTTCAAGCTCATGAAGAGACATGGCATGGGGGAATTGCCAAGACCTTTGAATGGCTTCAGAAGAATTACTTCTGGGAAACCCTTTGCCTGATGATCCCAGACGTCATAGCTAGTTGCCATGATTGTCAGTTCCAACAACCTTGAGCTGCTTCCCACAAGTTCAAGCTAGTCCTCCTGCAACACGCCTTTCATAATGTCAGCATTGACACTGTAGGGCCTCTCCCCCGCTCTTGCTCTAGTTGTTGCTTTATCCTAATTGCTGTTGATTATTTTAGCAAGTGGGTAGAAGCTCGCCCTACTAAATATATCAATGCCAAGACAACCACCGCCTTTCTGTTGCAAGATGTATTATTTTGCCATGACTGTCCTCAAGTGTTTTTATCTGACAATGGGACTAACTTCAACGCCAAGTTGGTAACCTCTGTTGTTGAAGGCTTGGGGTCTCACCAGTCTTTCTCTGCCCCCTATAATCCTTATACCAATGGGGCAGTTGAGCAATCAACTCAACTCTGGTCTCTATAATGAAGAAACTCACTAATTCTGACATTGCAAACTGGGATCTATACTTATCTTCTGCTCTCTTTGCTTATTTCCTTAGAAAATATTGTGTCACCAGGTACTCCTCCTTTGCTATGCTGTATGGGCGTGAGGCTACCACTCTGTTGCTCCTGGGGGCTCCCCTCTTCTCCTCTTATAAGGCTGTGAACCCAGATGACCATATCAATGATTTAGTCAACCAAATCATTGATATACAAGCTACTGCATACACCTCTGTGTACAAGACCAAAATGCTTGAGCTCTCTCCTGACAATGCTGGACGCTCTCTCTTGCCTGAGTTCAATATTGGGGACCATGTTCTCTACTATCAGCATAGAGTAAGAGGACGCGCTCACAAGTTAGATATGTTGTAGGTTGGACCTCTGGAAGTGACCTTCAAGCAAGGATCAGAGTACACTTTGAAACTCCTCTCTAGTGGTCGACCATTTGCCCAAATGCATGCCAAGTTCCTCCGCAAGTACCACCCCCTAAGGCCAATCTAGAGGGAGGCAATGTTGTGAATGCAGCTATTCATCCTGTTTGGATTTTGCCTTTAATGGGTTATTTTGAGGACAAATCTCTCTCTTTTGCTTTTGCCCTTTGAAATGAGTCTGGCTCTAAATTGGGAAGACAGTTGTTCAGTTTCCTGATTCTGCACAACTCACTTGTGCTTGTGGCAAGTGATCCTATTGTCCTGGTATTGTTTTGTGGTATTGTAAACCACTAATATTCTATTTCATATTCACCAATAAAAATTAAGTTCTATACACATTTTTGTATTTGTGTCTTCACGTACTTTGGCGCCTCTCTAGCCAAGTCTAGCAGATATTCTTCAATCAGGGCCACAAGGTAATCTCATAGCCTTCCCTGCCATTCTAACCAAGACTTAGTAAAAATCTAATCCTAAGGTTATTATTCCCTGTTGTGTATCTGTGCCGCGCCTCAGGTCACAATAATGAGAGTGCAGGCCAAGCCAAGGATCCTGAAATAACTTGGGGCACTGCGGCAGGGGAAGCAAAGAAACTTCCTGTGGAACGCAGGCCACCCAAGGATAATCAATCCTGTGTCCCAAAAGGGAAATTCAAGTTTTCAGTTTGAACCAGCCAATTAAATATCTCCTGCAATGGATTCCATCAAGGGCTGCAAACCCTGGTAGACAGTATCACCAAGCCCAAAGGAAATTTTAAAAGCTTCTCCATGGCAGATGGGTATACTTATACCCTGGGCTGCCAGGAAGTTGCCCATTGTCATTCTTGCAATAAAGTGACATGAACCTTTGGTTCAACCAGGCTATTACATATTTAATTTTGGTTCTATTTTATTTTCAGTCTACCTTCTGAGGTTCCATACCTCATACTTAACAGCCCTAAGAAACCGCGGACTGACTGCCCAAACTATATTGTCCACCAGGAGCTCTCTTTGGCCTGGTACATTTCACGGAATACTCACCCAACCTGGTGTATTTATAATTCACCCTAGAGGAAATCCTAATCTACAACCCAGAAGCCGGAACTAGAGAAACCAGAATAATTGGTAGAGAAGGAACTCAGGTCACCATACCTCCCCTGCTTTTCTGCAACAAGTACAACTACCTGCCCGCCTATCTAGTTCCAATGCCATCACCTCTCATCCCGTGGCCTGACCACCTGCAGGAATCCACCTCCACACAGATACTTGGGGTGATTTACATCACCCTAACTGTCCTGATCAATTCAATGATGCCTGCTAGCAGACCCTGGGCTCTTCTGGGCAAATTTTTATCTTATATTGTAAAGTTAGCTCCAATCTTGTGGTGGGTCCTTCCCGCAGGCTGTCCGCCCAAAAGTTCTCAAGACCCCCCCACAGGCTAGCCTCTGACAGGCAATTAATAAGAGAGCCACCAACTTAATGATTAGTTGATGAATCACTCAAGGAATCACTTTCATAATAGGGAGTAATTATAGATGTTGCAGCATCTCCCCTGGGGTGCTGGAAGGTGGAGCCTTAGGAATTTTCTTGAGATTTTTGGGGATTTGGGCTTGGTATTAATCCAGTTTAGCGTGGGGACAGGTAGTTGTGAATTGTGCTGTGCTGTTAATAATTTACATAGGCAGATTTGGTTATGGTGTACACGTTTGAGTTCAGTACATGTGCTAATTCCTTTGATGAGATAAGTGTTGTTTGGCTTGATCTCTATGACAATTCCTGGTCCTCTCAAGCCTGGGTCTATGTAAGAGAGGGGCTAAACTAACTAAGTTTGGCTCCCATCCCAGTGAGAAAAACCACCAGGATGCCACCCAGTGAAGAACTGGGACAGCCTCTCTGAGAGGGGACCAAAGAGAGGATACAGGGACAAATGAGGAAAATACACATTCAACCCTATCAGCACTAAGCTGGTAAGCAATCAAGGCGTATAAGTGAGAACAGGAATTGGCTTTGCAGGCACTTGAAGAGGCACCAAGTTGTTACTCTCTTTAATTGAGGGAAACAGACACAGGTACCTCCTCAGCCAAGAGAGCAAGGGAGGTGTGATCAGTGGAGTGCAAGTCCAAGTCATTAAAGGCAAGGCTATTGACTAGAACTTCCCCAGAAATAAGGAGGCTGCTTGGAAGATGCAGGAGGAAGAGAGATTACCACACACAAGGCAATCCAAAGAGAAGATACACAACTATAAATCAGGAGAGGTAGTCCAAAGGAGCAAAAAAAAGAGTCAATTAAAACACCACAAATTTTAAAACAGGGAGGATTATAGTTGAAAACACCAAGAAATTTGAAATCTTTGGGTGCAAATTATGGGCCTTAAAATTATAAAAATTGGTGCCAATAGGGTAGTCACCAGTAAAATCAAGCAGAAACAGGCAAGTAGTTCAAGGAAGACTTGAGGGGGGTCTCAGACAACTTGGACGTGATCAGGAGCAAAAGTGGGTTCAAACTCAAGCAAACACAAGGAATTATCAAAGGAAAAGTAAGTTTTATATTGATTTTTAACTTGAGTTTTAGTTTTAAACAAGGATTCTAAAAGTTTAAGTCTATTTATACAACAACTAAGTACTAACACTTCTCCTAGTGGTTTAGAGAAGGCAGGTGGGTTTGAACAGGACTAGATCAAGGTAAGGTTTATTAAAGAATCAGCTAACACTTTTTTAAAGATTAATAGAAACTCTAAAGTAGAGTTTTGAATTAAATAAAACCAAAGTTTGAGCAACCAGTTGCAAATTTAATAATTTTAGAAAATTGACAAGCAGGAGACTGAAAGTCCCCTTGCTATGTTAAAAGGGGTGGGTTGCTAAGGGATAAATCACATGATCATTTGACTTGCATCCAATTGGCTGGAGGAGAAATTTTGCTGGCCAAAGCCAGGGGTACTGGAAGGTTACAAGCTGATTTCTAGGCTTCATCTGATTGTCTAGATCTGATCCCATTCATTTGGTATTCATTTGGATTTATGTACATTGATATGGTATTGCTTGATTGGTTACTTCTAATTGTTTTCAAAAGCAGGTGTCACCATGCCAACAGATAATCCAAATTAATCAGTGTTTCTTCACAGGGGGGAGCAACAATGGCTCTCATGGTATATGGGATAAGCTAATAAAAATCTCTCATATACAGTGTGCGCCAAATCCCCTAAAGAATTGAGTGGCTTAACTGGAATTTGGGAGCTTTTCTTGGTACAGCAATAAAAAATAGAGCAATCCAAAGCCAAAGGAGGCAGCAGTTTTACAGTCTAACTTGTGTTGATCATGATTGACAACCCAGATCTTGTCCCTAACTTGGAATCTATTTTGTTGGAGGTGGATGACTTACCTTTCCCCTCTTTCTTTTTCCTTGGTCTCCAAGTCTTTTATGGTGTTATGGGCCCAGGGCCGCTGTCAGTGGGTACTTTCTTGGGTAGAGATAATTGTAGCCCTTGTGTAGTACTAAAAATTGCAAGTTTTGTGTCTATATACAAGTTCATATGGGCTTTTTTCTGTATTTAATCTGACTTGTGTACAACATACTGTTAGTGCTATTGCAAGCATGCTGATCATAGTTGTGGGTTGCTGGCAGACAATTTACAGAGTACCTCTACAAGAGAGCTCTTCAATTTTTCTACTCTTCCATTTGCTTGTGGGTGGTTTGAGCTGGCAAGGGTGTGTTTTATCCTATTCTTGGCAAGGTAGATGTTGGTATATATGGCAGTGAATTTGGATCTTCCGTCTCTAATTAAGATTTCAGGTTTTCTGAACTTTACTATGATTTCCTTACCAAATAACCTTCTCACTTCATTTCCTTTGTGTTATTTTTGTGGCTGGTGTTACATGACACCTTGTTGCATAATTAATAGCTGTGATAATGTATTTTTTCCCTTGTTGTCTCAAGAACAGGTCCCACAATGCCCAGTGCCCATACCTTGAATGATTTTGTGACTGATAATGGCATTATGACTTATGAGGTGCCTTAGAGCAAGCATTATTTTCACATATCTTGCACTGATTGAGTACTTCATTGATATCATACAGCATTTTGGGTCACCAGTATTGTGTCTTAAGATATTCATGTAATTTCCTGCTGCAAGTGTGTCCCAGATTTCTGTGGTCTTAAAGGATTGTGTCAATCTTTTGTGTTTATGGTATGTATGGTGTTGTGTTCTAAGGCGCAGCACAGACACACAACAATAAATCATAACCTTAGGATTGAATTTGTATTAAGTCACAGTTAGTTGGCAGGGAAGGGTATGTAATTACCTTGTGGCCCTAGATGATAAATCTCAACTATTTGTGGCTGGAGAGAGGTTCCAAAGTACTTGGAAACACAAAGACAGAAATGTGAATAGAACTTAAATTTTATTGGGAATAAGGAATTGAAATACATATTGTTTAGCAATATCAAAGAAATACTAGGACATTAGTATAACCTAACACAAGCATGAGTGGGGCAAGTGAGTTGCAATAACCAGAAAGCAAAACAATCAAATTCCCCATTTTGGAAACAGACTCATTTTGAGGAGCAAAGGCAAAAGCAAGGGATTTGTTCTTGAAATAAGCCAATGAAGACAAAATTTAAATTGTGTGAGCAGCAGCATTCACAATATTGTCCCCTTCTAGATTGGCCTTAGGGGGTGGTAATTGTGGAGGAACTTAGAATGCACTCAAGCAAACAGGTAACTACTTGAGAGAATCTTCATAGTGTACTCAGAACCATGTTTGAAAGTCACTTCAAAAGGCCCAACCCATAAATTATCAAGCTTATGGGCACGTCTTCTCACTGTGTGTTGATAGTAAAGGACATGTTCTCCAATGCTAAGCTCAGGCAAGGGAGAGCGTCCAGAATTATCAGGAGAGAGTTCAAGAATCTTGGTTTTGTACACAGAAGTATACGCAGTGGCCTGTATGTCAATTATGTGATTGATCAAGTTTTTGATGTGGGCATCAGAATCCATGGCTTTATCAGAAGAGAATAGGAGGCCCCAAAAGCAACAGAGTGGTGGCCTTGCGTCCATAAAATATAGCAAAGTGAAAATAACCTGTGACATTATGCTTACTGAGGCAATAGGATAAAGAGAGCAGCAGTTAAGTATAGATCCCAGTTTGAAGCATCAGAGTATGTGAGTTTTCTCAATATAGAAACTAAAGTTGAATTAGCATGCTACACAACCCTGTTAGTGGAAGGGTTGTAGGGAGCTGAGAAAGACTGGTGAGACCCCAAAATTTTGACAAAAGAGGTTACCAGCTTGGCATTGAAGTTAGTCCCATTATCTGAGAGCAAAACTTGAGGACAGCCATGGCGGTAGAAAACATCTTGTAACAGGAAGGCAGCAGCTGTTTAGCTGTGATGTCCTTTGTAGGGCAAGCCTCTACCCACTTGCTGAAGTGATCAACAGCAATCAGGATAAAGTAACACCCAGAACGTGAGTGGGGGAGAGGACCTACTGCGTCAATGCTGACAGTATGAAAAGCATGTTGAGGGGGAACTAATTTGAATTTGTAGGCAACAGCTCAAGGCCTCTGCAGCTGGCAGTTGTGGCAACTAGCTATGACGTCTGGGATCAGCAGGAGGAGGTTCTCCCAGTATAGGTTCTTCTGAAGCCAATAATAGGTCTTAGCAATGCCTCCATGTTGTAATACCCAGACATTGTAGGTACTACTTGAAGAAGGTATGGCAGGAGATTGGAGAACTGGAAGCCAGTCAAAGCAGTGACAATTGGGTAGATGGTCATAAACCACTGGAAGACCTTGGCATAGATGTTGTATCTCCTGAAGCTCCCTGCAAAGTAGGTCAGAACGTAGTACATGGAGATATACCTCACAATGAACAGGGTGGTGTGTGGAGATACCAGGGGAGACCAGGAACCAGTGTTAGAAGAGTTGAGCTGTCCAGGATCATAGTGGTAGTCATGACCTAACCCTTTGGGTGAAGGGCCAAAGAACTCTGGTCCCTGTTGATATCCTCTAATCCTAGGCAAGCTGTGAGCACAGCTATGAAGATGAGGTAATTCATCTTCCTTGGATTGGAGGTGGTTGACTGGGGCAAACTAATTAAAGTAGACTTAAAGGTGTTAAGTAAGATTAGTTTTATTGAGGGTATTAAACTCAATAATAGCACAAGCTATTACTGAGGGGGGATCCTTTATTTATAGTGCTTTCTGCTGTGCAAAGATTTTAAAATGGAAGTGGTAAGCCAGAGATGGGGGATCCCAGAAGTTTGGAGGCTAGAAATGGCAGTTGGTTTTTGGGAAGAAGGACAAATTCTTGTTCTTCTGTTATCTGTTGTGTATTTGGCCATTCTTGACTGGACCTAATGAATCTCCCTGGGCATGGGGTCATGTGGTGGTGGCAATCCTTGAGGTCTCCTCAATCTATTTTTATCTTGGGAAATATTATTTGGTTGGAGTTTGAACTCAACCTTATGGCATGGGCCTCAGAAAACCATTGGCCCTTGGTAGAATTTTGGGTCACATGCAAAACTTGAGTTTGGCTTTTTTCTGTTGGGCAAGAATAGTTTTTAGAAACTGAATCCTTAATTTTCCCTTATTCTGAAATGCAGGGATTGTCCAGTAATCTTTCCCCTGCAATCAGGGACTTTTCTGATTGGCTGTGAAGTAGAGCCTGGGACCCAGGTGGGTGGCTGGCAGCCGGCTGGAACCTGAGGGGCAAGCAGGTGGGCAGGGGCTGGTGGCGGGCCTGCTGGCAAATAGGGGGCTAGTAGGAGGCCTGCTGGCGGCTGACAGGGCAAGCAGATGCCTGGCTGGCAGATGGGGGATGACAATGGATGCTGGCAGGCGCCTGCTCAGATGATAAATTGGTCTGGTGTTGTCCAAGTTTTATTTTGTTTTCCCCAATTAAAGGGGGGGAAATCCCAATTACACTGCATATGTTTGACAGGAAATTCCTCCATTTTTCCCCAATGTTGCGCTTCAGTGACAATCTGGTCTATGTCAGGAATATTCCTGACACATGTCCAGTCTCTTTATGAGCCTGGAGTACCAATGAAAATCAAAGGCTAGGGCATACATAAGGCAGTTATTGATCATGCATCTTTTTGAAGAGCTGATTGTCACAAATGAGAGTGTTCTCAGATAGCTTAGACAGGGCATTTCAAAGATCTTCAGTCTTGTTTTCTCAGAAAGAGGGATATCAGATCAGCTCATATAATTGATCATTTTCTGAAGAATGTAGAGCAAGGATTGGCATTGGGGACAATTCATCAGCGTTTTGGTGTTGGATTCCTGGGAAATGTAGCACAGTGAAATCATAGCCCTATAGACAAAGGGCCTATCTAGCTAATTGCCCTTCTGGTTCTTTGAGCTGCTGCAACCACTTGAGTAAAGCATTATTATTGATCACAGTGAAATGAGTGCCATAAATGTAATGACATAATTTTTTAACCAAATATAATACTGTGAGACATTCTTTCTTGGTGACACTATAGTTCTTCTCACATTTTTTGAGGACACAGGAAGTATAAGCTACAGGGTGATCCACACCCTCATCATCTATTTTAGCCAAGATGGCTCCAATGGCTAGGTCACTGACATCAGTGTAAAGAATAAATTCCTTATTGTAGTCAGTATACACTAGGATAGGGGCCTCTTTGAGTTTTTTAAGGGTCTCAAAGGCTGGTTGCTGACTAGCGGTCCATTCAAAAGGGACATTACATAACAGTTTTACCAAAGGTTTGCTAGTGTTAGCAAATTCAGGGATTAACTTTCTGTAGTAGCCCATCATGCCCAGAAAGACTTGAACTTCATGCAGATTGGTGAGTGAAAGCATTTTTTCAATTGCCTCAACTTTCTTAGTCATTGGGCAAATCCCCGTCTGGGTTACTTCATGGCCCAAGGATTTAAGATGTTCCTTGAAGAAATCACATTTTGATGGCTTTAGTTTAAGGCTAGCTTCCCAAATTTTTAGGAACACTTCTTTGAGATGGACCAGGTGATCAGTAAAGATAGCGCTGAAGACTTTCATGTCATCCAAACACACCAGAACACAATAGAGCTTCAAGTCACAGAGAATGGAGTCCATGGCCCGCTGGAAGGTAACAGGGGCATTGTATAGCCCTTGAGGAATACAGGTAGGCTCAAACAGACCTTCAGAAGTGATAAGTTCAGCTTTTTGCCTATCTTCAGGGAAGAGGTCAACTTTCCAGTAACCCAATGCCAGATCCATGGCAGAGAATAACTTAGAGCCCCCAATATAGCAGAGTGCATCATTGATACATGGCAAGGGATAAGAATCCTTCTTGTTTAAGGAGTTCAAATTTCAATAGTCCATCACAATGCAGTTACCTCCATCCTTCTTCTTCAAGATGAGCAAAGGTGAGGCCCATGGACTTTGGGAACGGGCAAGCAACCCAGTGTTTAATAGCTGCTTGAGTTCCTTAGATACCTGAGTGTCCTCTACTCAACTATGGCAGTAAAGTTTAGCTCAAAAGAGGGGAGAATCAACAGTATTAATCTGGTGAATAACACATTTGGATATTCCATAATCAGTGCTGTCTTTAGCAAAGATATCTGAAACCTGATCCAGCAGGTCAAGCACCTCTTTATGCTGGACTGGGGACAGTTGCAGTAAATCTTGTGCAGTAAATAGAGATAGGACCTGTGACTTTTCTTCAGCTAAGTTGAAGTTATTGAAGTTACCAAAGAGATGTAGTTATATCACATCAGGAGTGTTTAGCAACTTGCCATAGACAACAACCTGGCCTCTGGAAAAAGTTATGGGGAGAGCTGTTAAGTTGGCTACCAGCAGTTGAACAGGGTCTTTATGAGAGACATCCAAGATCCTGGGGCAGAGGTGAGGTTTGTTGCGGCCTAGAAAGGGAGGAGAGTACAGCTCCAGGAACGTGCTCTCAGGTAACTCATATTATATTTGGGAGTCCAGGATGGCTTGTGAGCCAGGGGGAATGGTTACAGCAGAAGTGGCCAGAATTGGAATCCCTTCAGATGTAGGGCAGGCCATAGGAGGACACTTCATGTTGGACAAATGAGTGTGGTACTTCAAGGCAAAGACATCAGTTGGGTACTCTAAAGCACACGTCTTGAGGCGTTTCCCAGGGACTTTGACAGGTTCCTCAAAAATCAGGGGGACTTCATACCCTAGAATAGTGAGGAAGCCATCTTTTAAATTGATAATCCCATTGTATTCCCTATGGAATTGAGTACCAACTAGGAGGTCATAACTCTCATTCTCCAAGACAACAGCAGGCGCAGGAAAGAGTAGTTTGCCAAACCACTTAGGGATGGCAGAATAAGTCCCTATAATGTGAGTCATGGACAACCCAGTGGAATCATAAAACTAGTGGTAATTAAGGTTGGGGGAAAGTTTAAGCTTCTTTACAAGCTTCAAAGAAACCCCACTAACAGGAGACCCAGCTTTCAAGATGGCCTTGATCTTCACTTTTTGGATGGATATCTCTATACAAATAGCAGTACAACCAAAGGGCAGGAGGATGGGCAGGATATCTTGGGCTTCTGCTAGTTCTTTGTCCACTTCTTGATCATACACCTCAATCCTGGAAACTCCTTGTAGACAATCTGAGGGGGAATCAAGACCAAAACATTTTTGAAAATAACATCAGCTACTTCAGTGGCTTCTTCAGAAGTTTCTACAAGAACAGGAGACCTCTTAACTTATGTGAAGTATTGAGATGAGACAACCTCTTTGGCTTTAGGCACAGGCTTGGTAGGTGTTCTAGTTTTCCTAGAGCATAGCTTGTAAGGTACTGCAATGGTTTTGGGGACTTCTAGGAGTGAATATCCACAGGCATTAGAATAATTAATGTCTAAGTTGTCCATACCAGAGTCATCAGAGATATCATGGAACAGCAGCAGGATGAGAGGTGCTTCAGTGTCAGTGGACTCAGAGTCTGCTATGGAGGGGAGAATTGGAGAAGAATTAGAAGGATTGTCAACTGAGAGTGTCTCTGCCTCTAGGTTTAATGTTCTTTTTCCACCTGCTCCTTGGGATCTGCACCTTCACCCAAGGGTTTTTACAGACTTAGAGTGATGATCTATCTTTCCCAGTTATGGCAACTTTGGCGTCTAGAAGGATTCTGGGAGTTTATAGTGAGGATGTGAGAGCCACAGGAAGAAGAATCAGAGTTGGAGGCTGCACAATTCTTACGCATAACAGATCCAGAGTGGGTAAGGTGCATGTCCTGTAGCAGCGTTATTATGCTTTTCATAGATGAAAGCATTGCTTTGTGAGCTTTAAAATGAAGGCACATAAGTTTATAGACTTTGAGAGCTTGAGCGCAAGCCATGTAGGCTTCTTGTGCTGTCAGCTGTCTGCAAGTTATCAATTATTGTCCTTCCATATAGAACTTATCAGCAAACTCAGTCAAAATCTTTTTGGGTTTAAAAGTGATGTTCATAAAAGCGTTTTTTACTTCTAAACTAAGTTTGGCACTAAACCCATTGTTCAGAAGCTGTTTTATCTCTTCCCAAGTCTCAATGGTGGGCAACTCTGGCACTATCACCTCTTGAAAGGTTGGGTGAAAACAGGCTAGAATGTGCTCCTTTTTAACCTCATCAGAGGCCCTTTGCATGGCTGCTTTGTAAATGGTTGGAAACACCACAATGGAGGATTTTTTAGGGTCAAAGACTTGTCTAAATGTAGGTTTGAAGTGAGCTTTAGGAGTAGGGCCATCATTGTTACTATCTAGCACATTTATACGTGGGGAGAATTCAGCTTCTGATTCCAAAGAGGCTGTTGTGTTCATAGCTGGGGGAAACTTTTGTTGCAACCAAGTTTCAGACTTGCCTGCCAATGTATCTTACAATACACAGGGGTGCTCAATGAGTTGCCCATTAACGTGTCTAACAACATAAACCAATCTGATGACAATGTTAAACTGTGCAAACTTTCTCATAATTAGGAGCGCTACCAATTCAACCTGCTGATCCCGCACAAGTTATTCCTTGGCTCCAAACCTCACATGAAACATGCCAACATGCCACCCCTTGTAGCCCAGTGGCTTTACCCATATAGTATATTAATCACAGTATTCTATAATAAATAATATCTTCTTATTATTCTGTCCTTTTTATTGGAATGTTGTTCTCCCCAATTCAAATACTGAATCCTCATTGGTTCAGTTGGAACACTTTTTTCAAGAGTGGACAATGTATCAGAGGTGCAGGTACTCATGTTATTAGTTGATCAGCATTTTTCTCAGTAACGTCCAGCCAATAATCATGTGTGGTCACCACAGTCAAAAGCTCAGCCAACCTAGAGGTTAAGGAAGGTCCCACTGAAAGATAAGTGGAGAACTTATCATTTACAGAGTCAATGAACTCACTCATTTCTTGACCATCCTTATCAAGACTGAGGTGATCTTGCTTCAGGTGGTTGACTTCATTGGCTAGGGCAATCAACTCCCTAGCACATTGGATTTGAGGGTTCCTGGGCAGTCCAGGGCAGCAGCCATCTTCATCAGTGAACCCAACTGAGCTAGTGACAGCCACACAGTATCACAAAGAATAGCAACTTCTTGTTGCATGGTGGCAACTTGAGCCATCACAGCAAGCACTTGATGATCTGGCTTTGAAGGTTCTGTAGGGTGTCCTTGACTATGAGTGGGTGCACGTAGTTCTTGGATAGCGTCTCATAACTTCTGATTCCTTTCCATAATGCCATCAGATGGGAGAGAATGAGGAACCTTTGCTTTAGGCACAGACAACTCATTCACTTGGGCTTGAAGCTTGACAATGGAGGCATCTGTGATAGCTCTCTCCTGATCAAATTCTTCTTGTAGATTGTGGATGCCTCTAGCAGTAAGCTCTGCTACCTGTTGCAATTAATCAAATGAGTAGGTGCTAAACATATTAAGCTTCTCCAAAAGTTGTTTAACATCAGAGAGATAAGCATTTAGGAAGGAGTCTAATTGAGTTTACCAAGGCTGTTGTAACTGGTGAAATTCATGTAGATATTCCCTGACTACTCAGGGATGAACAGGTGCATTTGCTCTATGGAAGCAACCAAGCAAGCCTGATAGGTAATGGAATCTTGTTGTTTATCATATACCAAAGAAAACAAGGAATAAATCCACTGCTGGTAAGCAGCAAACTGATCCCAATGATTAGTGACAGCGGCTTGAAGAGACAAGATCTATTGAACGCAAAGCTCCAACACCATTTAGTGATAGGCTAAGGCAGGCTGCACAAAGGATGACAGTAGATGCTCAGAAAAGCCAGCTGCTGAGAGGAGATGTTGCAGGAGCTGCATGGCAACAATTAATTTGTAGTATTCTGCTTGATTAAACTGTAGCTGAAGGCAAGAGATGGCCCTGTCATAAGCTATTTCAAGGGCTATGGCCATGACCTGTTCTAAGTTGGGGGTACCCATGGGGTAAGCTACTAGACAGGGACTATTTCCTATATTCAATACAGTGGGAACAAAGGCATGTCTGACATGTCCTCTTTAATAGGAGGACTAATAATTTCAGGTGAAAGCCAGCTCTTATATTGGAGGAGGCAATGAACCTAAAAATGTGGTAGAGAAAGGGGTAACTGAGGGGCTTACAGCCCCTGTAGTGAGCACCATTTTTTGTGTTCTGATGCGCGGCACAGACACACAACAGGAAATCCTAACCATATGATTTGATTTGTATTAAGTCACAGTCACTTGGCAGGGAAGGTTATTTGATTACCTTGTGGGCCTAAATGATAAATCTCTACTGATTGTGATTAGAGAGAGGTGCCAAAGTACTTGGAAGCACAAAGACAGAAATGTGAATATAACTTAAATTTTTTGGGAATAAGGAATTGTAATATATATTGTTTATCAATACCACAAAACAATACTAGGGCAGTAGGATCACCTGCCACAAGCATGAGTGGGGCAAGTGAGTTGCTCAGAATCAGGAAACCAAACAATTAAATTCCCCATTTTGGAAACAGACTCTTTTTGAGGAGCAAAGGCAAAAACAAGAGATTTGTCCTTGAAATAACCCAATAAAGGCAAAATCAAAATAGTGTGATTAGCAGCATTCACAACATACAGTACAGTATTGCCACTTGGTAATATGCAGTGTAGAGTACCATATATGTTTTTGAACAAATGTTTGTTCTTGAGAACTTTCTCTTGGATGTTCATTAGTTTACCAGGTGGAATCCTTTCTTGGAGATTCCCCACTATTAACATGGGCCAATTTTGGTCTCTATCAGTGCAATTTAGGTGCTTGTGCTATAGCCTTGATAAGGCGTCTGTGTTAAGCATTTCTTTGCCTGGCTTGTATTTGATTACTATGGTGTACCTTTGGATAAGGGTCATTCATTCAGCTTGTTATCTAGATAGATGTTGTTGAGTCTTGAAGAATACTAATGACTTGTGGTCAGTTAGCACTTTGAATATCTGTGCACCTTCCAGGTAATATCACCACTTTATTATACAGTGGACAATACTGTAAATTCAGAACCTGAACGTAAGAATGCGGGATTGTCAAATCCTTGGTCCAAATTTTGAATCACTTTTGCAGGCAACTCAGCTGAGTGAAAAAAATAAAATATTTAATAAAATCAATCATTTATTTTGCCTTTTTTTGATTTATTTAAATTGGCAAATTTGTATCTCTTGAGCAGATAACTCAACTAACAAAAGATAAAACTCAGTAAACAAATGCAGGATACATGAATCAGAAATGCAGGATTCTTATGTAAAATTTGAGATTTCCTGTTTGTCAAACAAATCATAGACATCATGTAAAAATTAAAAAATCTGAAACTGCGGGATTGTCAAATCCAAGAACCAAATTTCAAATCAAAAATGAGGTGAATTTGAAATAAATATAATTTATGGCTGTCTCAAAAAGGATGTTAAAGGATCTAGAGTGGATTTGTGCTGATTCTTTTAGGAATTGTAGGCATTCTCAAAAATCACCCTATTCTATTTTAGGACAGCTAAAATTTAGATCCTATCATTCACAAAATTAACATATTTAGCAATAAAATTGACTAAAATATACAATCCTCTTTTTGAGTTTAAGTTTTTTAATAAAAATTCATTATGTCTTCTTCCAATAACAACCAAGTCAACAAGCTTTTCCCTGGCCTTGACAAAATAATACAGGGCTATGATGGGTCTTCTAATAGTGAAGCCTCCCTCTACGGCCACTCCCAACCCGCAGGCCCCTCTGCAAGCACCACCCAGGAGTGTGTTCTTTCTCCTGTGTCCTCAAGCATGGCCCTGTTTGCCCATCACGCACAGGAAGCTTCTAACCTAAATAGATACAGCAACACTAGCATCTGGAATTGACCAAGTGAGCCATGGGGCCACCAATGAAAGCCAGAATCCAGAAACAGCCAATCAGATGACACTGTCTGGTTCTCAAGGCAGACACACCCTGCCTCTAGCCAATCAGCCTGCAAAACGCAGAAGAAAATTAATCAACTGGAGATTGTTCTTGAAATGGTTGAAAAGCAAGGGATGCTTATGTCCATCAGGGAAATTGCGGCTGCAATGGGTTTTGCAAAGTCCACTGTGGCTGCAACCCTGCGAGCCCACGCCAACTGTGGCCCCCCTACCAAGAAGACCCCAACTGGTGTCTGTACTTTGACCAAAAGTGACACAGCTCATCTTCTTATGATGGCCATTATGGAACGTGACCTGTGGATGCCCTTGGTCCAGGTACATCTCCAGCTGGGACTCCACAGCTCTTTACCAACAAAAGAATGGTGAATTTGTGGATGCACGGAGTTGCAGTTGCTGCCAGACTCTTATCCAATCAGGTTCTCAGTGATCCCAGTTTGGTGGACACTGACCCATACAATGCAACCATTATTAATTTTATCAAAGGGAGGGCAATGAGGGCCTGTAATGACGTCATCTTTCTATCATACACTAAGATCTTGACCAGTATCCAAGACTTTGGAGAAAAGTGTATCCAGTCTGACGTGTACAAGCATGGCCCAATCTTTTATCATTTTGTTGTGTTTTAATGGCAGTTTCCCCATTGGGTGTCAATTATTACTCAGCAATACCAAACACTGCAAATGGGTATGCCTACCAGACAGAGCTCAAGGCCATGCTGGAGGAGTGGTTCATACAAAACGCCGTGCATACAGTTGTAATGAGTGCTGAGATGGAGCAGCGGTAATGGGCAGCCCAAGAAATCAGGGATGCAGGGCATACTTGTTGGTTCTATCCCATCAACCACGCCAATATGCATCTTGCAGATGTATGTCTCTATAATTTAGTTCCACACTCAGGCGCTTAAAGCCTGCCACCTACAACAAACTATGCACCCAAATTGATAAGGGTTATGAGCTTTTCCCTTCTGTGTCTGTCCAGGACTTATTTGATTACATCATCTTCTATGCAAGTGATAGTTATAAGTCCAGAAAGGACCCCTGCCTCCCTCCACGCCAGTCCATTTGTTTTATCAAGCCAGTATACGTGACGGAAGAAGAGTTTGAGCAATTGAAGCAATTGGCTCTTGCTGCCCCTTCCAAGTCAACAAACCCTGCCTCCCCAACCCCCCCTCTCAGGCCACCCGCCTTCCAACCCTGACTCCCAAGCCACTACTAATCCCCCCACTATCTCTGATGCCGTTCCTTTCACAGGTGCAGATGAAGGCAATGTTCATTATGCCCATTCCCTCCCCTTCCTGTCCTTTGATTAGTAAATAAATCTTTTCTTTGTGACAACTATTAAAATTAATATCTCTCTTCCAATTCATAATTAATAATATTTTCTTTTTACATTATCAACATTTCCCATAATTAATACAATGTTGTACATTTTACAAATAGCTTAAAATTATGAGCATACATATTTTTCATCATCAATAATAAATTAAAGACAATAAACGTAAATATTGCATTAGAATATTGCAATTAGATGTCAACTCTTGTAATTTTGATATTATGTGCATAACTCAATGTGTTTTGTTTAATAAAACCCATTGTAAACTTGGCCTTTTCCATTATAATTCAATGAAATGGACTGTGTTTATATTAGAGAGCCATTAACGCTTAGTACAAATATTGATACATAGTGCATTTTACAGCCTGTATATTTACCTTTTGGTAATAATTCTATAAACTTTTTAGTTGGATTTTGCAAGGTAATAATAATGTAATTTGTTAATAAAATACTGTTTATTGTCATTAATTAGCTGATTTTCTTTGCTGTGACAATTGTGCATTTTATGATATTTATGCACTAGTATCCAATTGGTTGGCTTCATATCCAATCAGACAGGCAATAAGAAAACAAGCCACCACCCTGACCACATCCAGTCTTGGGGTGGCAGCTTGATTTTCTATTGCCTGTGCAATTTGATGTGAAACCAACCAATTGGATACTAGTGTGTAAATATCAGAAAATGCACAATTGCCACAGCAAAAAAATCAGCCAATTAATGACAATGAACAGTAATTTATTAACACATTACATTATTATTACCTCGCAAAATCCAACTAAAAAAATTATAGAGTTATTACCAATAGGTAAATATACAGGCTGTAAAATGCACTATGTATCAATATTTGTACTAAGTGTTAATGGCTCTCTGATATAAACACAGTCCATTTCATTGAATTATAATGGAAAAGGCCAAGTTTACAATTGACTTTATTAAAGAAAACGTATTGAGTTATGCACATAATATCAAGATTACAAGAGTTAATGTCTAATTGCAATATTCTAATGCAATATTTATGTTTATTGTCTTTAATTGAGTAATGATGATGAAAAATAATCACACATTGTTTGTAGTACTATAAAACCAGTTTTTTCATGTAATTCAAACAAAATTCAAATATCTATAACTTAATAAACAAATTAGAGTCAGCCCTCCAAAAGGTTGTTGAGCTTTAATACAACATAAGGGAAATTGTGGTAAATCAACTGGGAAATGAGGGAAGAGCTTTGGTCCAGCAAACTGAAACTGCAAAAAATAGCCTGAGAAAAATTTTCAACAAAGAACACAAAGAAATATTTTTAAATCTTCAAAAGGAACTACTCAAGCAGTTAGATTTCAAAAGTGAACGTTACAACTTGTGGGAATTTTCAAAAACCAATAGAAAGAATACTCAAAAAATCAAACTAATTGAAGGAAATGAAATCCCACATGAAATTAACACAAATGGAGAGAACCCTACCAAATGGAAACAGACAAAAACAAAACTTGGTCAAGAAGCAGGAGCACTTCAAGAAATACAGAAAATTTATCTAATGAAAACCAAGAAGAAACACAAATTGCAAGGAAAATAAGAAAAATTAGCCTAGAAAAATCAATGAATAGCAGCCAACACTCATGAAGTTTGCTGAGGTGGTGCCTGTGGCTGAGGGGGCCACAGGGGAAACAATTAGTAAGTATTTTTATGTTTTATTTATATTTATTTTAGTCATCACCAGGAATGGAGACAAGGTTGCAGAAGTGGCAGCTTTTACGCCAAGTTGGTTCTACGGGGGTTACCAGTCATTGGTAGCCCCTGTAAAATAAATAAATAAAAAATAATTCAACAGAATATGAATAATTTTTCAAATATCAAAGCTAAAGATAGGGAATATTTACCACCTGTGGGGTGCTTGCCAGGTTAAGGGAAGCATATGAAATAGGATCAAATATCAACTTCAAAGAAATGAATGAAATTTGTGGGGATGTCAAGCTAAACTTCAATGAATATATATGAAAGCATTCAAAGATTCACATTTGCAAACATAAATGAATATGAAAAAACCTAGTCAAAACCAACTTTCAAATAGGAACTGAATATTTAAAAACTTAAATTTTTAATGAAATATTCAAGGCATTGTCAAAACAAGTCAGGGATACAGTCCTTGTGAACACATTCAAACCTTTATTAATTTTGTTTGTCAAGGCATGGGGGGCTGATACAAGTTGGGCGCCCCCCCAGAACCCTCTTCCAATTCAATCAGACTTCCTATATCAATAGATTTTTTCAAGTATTCAAAAAATTGTGCATGTTCTCAGACAAATACACCTTGCAAAGAATTCACGTCACGGTATACCTGGGAATCCTCCCCCACTGCATATTAAAAACCAACGTCAAAAAGTTGGAGGATGTACCTATTCAAATAGACATATGCCACTTAGTACTTGAACGCCAGAAGACACTGTGGGAGTATAGGCCAGTCAAGTACATCCTGTATGACTCCTTTGCATTGGCAACGTTGTATGGGTACTATGTGCCCCCTGAAAAAAACCTATTAATTGATTCACTCACCCTCCTTTCTTTTATTAAACTTTCAACAACCACTGGGGTACAGGGCGCCACTCCTCTATCAATCACATCCAGGGTTGTCCACCACGTACAGAAGAGTATGTAGATCCAATTAGAAACTCTAGTTGAAAATTTAATTTTGGGGTATAATTTCCCAGAATAATCATATTCCCTTTGCAATTAGCATACCCCCAATAAATATTTTTCCCTTGTAAATTAAATTTTATTATTTTTTTAAATTTTTATATTTTAATACTAAAATTTTAAAATTGAAATATGTAATATTAAAAATTTTATAGTAAAATTTTAATTTTAAATATTTAAATATTGAAATTTTAGTATCTAAAAGTTAATATTAAAATTTTAATAATACATATTTCAATATTAAAATTTTTAATATATAATATTTCAATATTGAATATATCACAATTAAATAAAAATATTTAAATTTCTAATATTTAAACTTTAATAAATATTTTTTAAGATTTATAATTATAGTTTTACTTTTAATATTTTAATTTTATTTTAAATTTTAGTAGGTAAATTATAATATTAATATATCTAAATATATTACAAGACATCAGTTGAAGTTGCAACCACGTCAAATAATAAAAATAAGTTATTAATGTTTTTATTTACTAGCTTGTCAAGTACGGGTTCATTTATTACATATACAAACAACAAGAATTGAATTTATCTGCATCATGCGGCCCGATCCACTTATATTCTAAACAAGTGATTGTTTAGAACTCAAATTACCTTTCCCTCATAATATGATTTGATAAATATATTTGATATGCTTGACCTGTGTCCTAAGTACTAATTAGTAAGCAATACATAAAAATCATTGGCTTCTGTGTTGTGTGGCTATAGTGGCACTGATTTAATAAGGATCAGATAATGACCTGCAAGGTCCAATTTGTGGCTTAACAAAGCCAAAGTACCAACAAGGATTCACAATTATTTAAATAAAAATAATCTGTTTCTATCTTTTTAATTTATTTATTTGTTTGCGCAACAGTCAATATAATATTAAGTGCATTATAATAAAAATATATTCCTCATACCTAGTATAATTAATTTTACTTATCTTTTCTACATACTCTTATATGTCTTTAATACATACAAATGTCATATCATTATATATAAATAATAATTTTTGAGTCCTATTAAAAACAAAATAAATAAAAATAAAAACAAATAAACCCCAGAATGCCCATTTATCTGATTAGCTTGGAGGCCAGGGCTTTGCAGAGGAAGGATTCTGAGTTCTTGTAGAAAGCCGCCACCACATTGGGTGGCATTGCAAATTGGCTAATCTCAAGAATGTTGAAGAGATCCTTGGTGTCCTGAGGAAGGCCTTTCTTCACCTTATTCTTGATCTAACCAAACACCTCCTCAATTGGGTTCAGAAATAGAGAATACGGGGGGAGGAAGAGGAGTCTCATTGGGCAGTCAGCCAGGCAGTGGCTGGCTAAATGGCTATTTTTATCAATTGGCAGGAACTTGGACATAACCAGATCCACTTTTTTGAGCCTGACATTATCCAGCACAACAATGTTGGTTGTACTGTGGTAGTTGATCCGGAGATACTCCTTGACGGCTCAGAGAAAATTGAGAAAGATCCTGCTGTTATGGGAGCCTTTAATCATCTGATATTGATCCAACCCGCGAGGATCAAGAAATGCAACCATTGAATAGGTCTGGGAACAGATAGCTGCACAATGGGCTATGCTGTCCTTGGACCCCTTCTTGACCCACCCATGCCTAGACCTGAGTGAGGAGGAAAACAACAATTTGTTGATGTAAAAGAACTGGACATTCCCAGTCTCCTTTAGTGCCAGATATGTCTTGGTATAAATGCGTCAATCCTTGATGGTCCTCTCATTGTTTCTGTTGTACAGCAAAACTCCCAGTACTTTCCAGGAGAAGCCCAAATCAAACATTGTTTTATAAACAAGGGTTTTGGAAACAGAAAGCCCAAACTCTGTGGCAAGCATTGATTGGACAGCAAGTGAGTCCAGGTGGCCACCTTGGCTTCTCACTGTTTTATTGCATCAATATGCACAGGCTGTAAGAGTTTTAGCTGCCTCTTAGCCTTGGTGGATTTGGAAATTTGCCTGGTGTTGCCATACTTGGTGTTGATGTTGGCAATGTATCTGGCTGTGACACCAAATTGGAATGCAATATCCCAAACTGCCATTCCTCTGTTCAAGCAGTTGAGGAGAGCTTCACACTCACTATCTGTCAACCAACACCGGCCCTTGGCAGATACCACAGCATCCTGGATAGCAGGCTCAACACAGGGGATAAGGACCTTTGTGTAGAAGGTGGGATCACACTTGGTTGCGCTGACACTGTCAATGATGGCATAAGACACATGCACAGATGGCTCTTTGGTGATGGCCAATGGCTCATATGAGGTATCAAAAACGCAGGGGCAGGAAGTAGCAACTCTTGGATCAAGAGTGCAGGTCCAGGTGACAACTGGGTACACAGTGGAGGTGTATGTAACCTCATTATTCCCAATGACCTTTGTGTATGAGACTTTGGTTGCAGGCCTTGAGAGAAGCTTCTGTCTTGGATTAAGGCTACTATTCCTGGCCTGGGATGCAGGGGGTGGTTGGCTGGTGCTGACACCTTGGGAGGCCTGTGTGTTGGCATGACTCCCTTCAATTTGTGTTCCTGGTCTGTTCTTGGATCCTCTGGGACGCCCTTGTGGATGATCTGCCCCGCAGGCTGGTGTAGGAGCTGGTTGGGAATGCAACTGACGGTCCATAAAAATAAAATAAAAATATATATTAGATTAAATATGTATTTATTTAGATTTATTGGTTTAGTTTTGAGTAGTTGTTTTCTCTTGATTTAGCCTTGAATAGTAGCAGATTTTCTATATCCGTAATTTGAAATGTATAATATTGTATCCTTTTCATTTTTGGATGATTTTAAAGTTTAATCACTTTTTATGTCTAAACATGGTTGTTGAGATTGGATTTTTCATTTGTTTTTTCCATAGTGGAGCTTCTTGATTTGGGTTGGTGTTTCCTAGTGTGCTTACTGTACATTAAATTTGGATTACAGTTCCTGCAATTAATATCTGAGTTTACTAGTGGCATTCAAAAGTGTTTAAAATTTGGCTCTTGGATTTGACAATCCTGTAATTCCAAAAAACATAGTAAACTTAATGAAAATGGTTGATTGATTTGAACGCTTCAAATCTGATTCCAGTTAATTCATTTTGTCCATTGGAAATATGCAGTTCAACTTGAACTTTGCAAAGTGTCTATGATTTCCCACATTTTCAAATATTCAAATAAATACTCAAAAAATCAATTTAATTAAAAAAAGGCCATCCTGCAAAATTGATTCAAAAATTGGACCAAGGATTTGAAAATCCCGTATTTTTATGTTCAGGTTCTGAATTTACAGTAACTACCTGCTCTTTTTCATGTATTGAATATCTTTGCTCACCATCAGATAGCTTTCTTGATTCATATGCTACAGGGAGGAAGTCATTTTCTGCGGTCTGAATTCAGATAACTTCTCCTATTGCATAATTAGAGGCATCAGTTTCCAGTTTGTATATCCCTTCACAGTTTGGATATTGTAAGATGGGGCAGTGACCATTGGTTCTTCCACTTGCTAAAAAATTATCTCTTAGTGGTGTCCATACAAATTTTGTCATCTTACCTAAAATTGCAGATAAAGGACAGTCAAGGCGCCCCAGTCAGGAATGGATCTCCTGACATAGGCTACTATACCTAGAAATGTACAACTCTTACTCTTATTTTGCGGTGCTGGCTTGTCGGTTATGGCTTATATCTTTTCTGGGTCAAGTATTTACTCTATCCTTGCAGGTAATTTGTCCCAAAAATAGGAGTTCTGTTGAGAAAAAGTTTAATTTTGAGGGCTTGGCTATGAGTTGGTTATCTTGAAGGGTGCATAGTATTAGGCAGACGTCTTTCCAATGCTGTTCCTTAGTGGAGCTATACATGATTATGTTGTTAAAGTAGATTATAGCATTTTTTCTTTTTTCTTTAAATACTTCATTCATAAAGATCACAAAGGTACTTGGGGCATTTTTCATGCTGAAGTTGATAATAACACACTCAAATGACTTGTACTTAATTTGAATTGCTTTTTTTGGAATGTCTTCTGGTTTGAGGCAGATTTGGTGGCAACCTTTTATCAAATCAATTTTTGTGAAGAATTGTGACCCCCAGGGCATCAAAAAAGTCATCAATAAGGGGCAGGGGATACCTGTTTGTAATTATGACCTTGTTGAGCACTCTTTAACATGCAAAAAGTTGCAATCTGCCATTTTTCTTTGCTACTAAATGATTTCCACTCCAAAAAGATACTTGGATGGTTGAATGAGTCCTTTTTCTAAGGCTTTGTCTAAATATGCTTTTAGTGTGTTTTCTTCTTATGGTGTTAGACAGTAGATGGGGGTGTGCTTCTTGGATACCTCCTTTGAGATTGATTTTGTGCTAAATACCCCTGTCAAGCAGTAGTCCCATCAACTTTGTTGTAACACATAAGATAATTCTTGGATTAGCTGTTGTCAAATTAGGTCTTGTTCAAGTGAGGTTTCCGCATTTTTGAAATGGATTATTTCATATGTGCAAGTGTTACAGTTGATTTTTCTAGCTTCCTTTTCCTCTTCTGTTTTGATAATCTTTATGACCATTTGGTCTCTCATTAGGATATCAAGGTAGATTGGGTACATGTGATTATGTACTTCTCCTTGCTGTATGGTGAGGGTAGTGCTGTCCCATTCAATGTGAGGTTTTGTCTTTCTCATCCAATCTAGAGCAAGTACTATGTTGTATTTAGGAATGAGATTATAGGGCCACTAATGGTATCCTTTATGTCCCCTATTTGTGCCTGAAAGGCTTTTTCTTCTTAGTGTCTGGGGCGCTTATGTTGTCTGCCATGACAACTCTCTTGAGGTTGTTTTTGACCGTAGGTAGGTTCATGGGGTTAGTAAATCTTTTTTCAACAAGATATTAGTCCGCTCCAGTGTCAAATAGTGCTGTGCCTTGATATCTGCAAAGGCATAAAGGATAAGTGAGGAGTTTATTTCCAGTTTTGGTGGCAAACAGTATAGGATCACTGGAGGGTACTTGGATCATGGTAATTTAATCCATGGCTTGGTCCCTATACAAGTTTTGTGAGATGGGAGAGAGTGGCTTACCTAAGCACTTTCTTGAGCTTTTCTCTCCTTGGTTGTGTTGTTATTACTCATCTGGTTTGCCTGAGATGTATGATTTCTGCCTCAAGGATGGGGGTAATTTGCTTGGTTTTCTTGTTTGTTGAGTCAAGTGTCTTTCTTTGTTGTGGGACTCTCTTTCTGTTTGTTGATTACATTCAGGCCGTCATATTTCTGTGCTGCTTGTTTTCCTTCCAATAATATGTCTTTAAGGTTCTTACAGTGTGTCATATTGAGCTGACTTCTAATGTGTGTGGGGAGGCCATTGTAGAAATCCAGTTGTGGTTCAGCTTCATCAAAGTTAATGGTTTCAGGGGCTTAATCACTTATGTCTTTATATGCAGCAATGTACTCCTAAATAGTTCCTGTTATATTGAAGGTCCTGAGTTCTGTTGTGATTACAATGTCAGAGTCCTTTATGGTAAAATTATCTAGTAAGCTGGCTTTTAAAATTTCCTAGTCTTCATTGTGAACAGGATGTTGGTTAAACTATTTGCTTATAAAGCAGGAGGTGCCTCAGTAATGTGTAAGGCAATTTTACTTAACCAAAGTTTCTGGGGGTAGCCCACTTGTGTAAACTTATTTTGGGTGCTTTAAATCTAGAGGTTGGCATTTTCTTGGTGCATTCCTGAGAACATCCCAATATTAGTAGAGTGGAGGCGTTAAAACACAATGTTGGGTATTTTGACAGCGTCAGGGATTGTAGGTGGGTTTAGAACTCCTTGTGTACTGAGAAAGTTGTATTTTTTGGTAGATACAAGGATATTGTTGAAGACAGTATATCCCATGAGGGCATCCTGACCTTCTTCATATCTTCTCTATCAGGTGGGGGTGCCATTGGCTGGGTTTTTTTCTTTAGAGAAATTTTTCTTCAAGTTTCATGGGTGTGGATGAATTACCTTCTTCTACCATTGTCAAGTATAATGAACAAGATAAAGGGGAAAACTAAGAAGATAATGATACTTTATTAATATGTGTTTCAAGTATTATATAGTATCATGGGGAGCTACATGTTAGCCATGTATGTCATGGTGATCATGGGGCTTTTCCAAGTAATTTTCTGTTTAGTTCATGAGACTTGTCTGAGTGATATTCCATTTAGGACTCAAAAGGTTTGATCCCCGTAATAGATGGGCAATTGATAAGAGAGCCACAAACTTAATGATTAGTCAGCAAATCACTTGGGAAATTACTTCCCCAAGAGAGAGTAATCAAAGATGTTGCAACACTGGTAAATTTTTTATGTGATATTATTGAGGGTAATTTCACTCAATGATATCACACCTATCATCAAGGAATTTAATCTTTATTATATAATATTTTCCTATATGTGGCATGAATAGTGAAAATCATTGAATTGGGAACCCCAAACACTTGGTTTTATCTGACATTTGCTTTTTGGGATAGCATGGGGGTGAATTTAGTGGCAATTTATTTGCAGTTCCTTTCTGGCATTAGCATGATAAATATATCCAGTTTTTATGCCCCCAAATTCATGAGTTACAATTAATGCATAAATATTGGTTTAGTGCAGCTTGTCAACCCCTCTGATATTTGGTAGGTTCCCAATTTTGGCATCAGTTTCCCCCAAATTGGGATTTTGGTAAACTGTCTTTTTTGTTTCCCAATTTGGAGTTTCTCTATTGGACAGGGGTATACAGCATGGCTTTGGGGGGCGTGCCGCCAGTCAGCTGCTGGCAGGATGGGCACACGGGCTAGATGGCTTGTGGCAGGCGCGTGCGGACAAGCTGCCAGGCTGGCCAGTTATAAAAGTCTGGCCGTTTGTTGCAGATCCTGAATGGATTAGACATTAATTTGTCCACTTTGGGATTGAGCAACAGAACAATTGTGTGATCACTTTAGTTCAACCTAATTTAATAGGGTTAATTATGTTAATAAAGCCTTAAAAAGGGTATTCAAAGTGCCTTTCAAATTTACATCAGGTGTGGGCTTTACTTCTGAGGTTATAAATAGGACAACATAGTTATTGCCAATTGCCTCCATTAGGAAAAGTGTGTGAAACCAGTTGTTCTCTTGCATGGCTTTTTCTACTGCACCTCTCCACTCTCCTCCTTTAGGAAAGTCCTTCTGTCTGTGCCACTATTTCCCTGATGGAAATTACACCGCCTCCTACTATATAACTGCAGCACTATCATAATAAATACCAGTTTTGTCATAATACCTTATATTCTTATGTCCTACCAAAGGCTGGCACTATACCATCTACAGTTATAGTATTAAGAGTTAGGATCCTGACTAACTGTTTGTAGAAAATAGCACCTTATACTGTTATAAATACAACACCGTTCAAAAATCTGATTTCTCAATTTTTTGCTGCAAACAATTCCCTTGATTATTTGGCGCCATTGTGGTGAAAATATCCTTCCCTTGTGTTATATTGTCAGGAATATTCCTGAAAGTAGCAAAAAAATTATACAGTCTGTTTAAATCTTGAAAAATTCAAAGATAGCACAACTACCAGAAATTATAAATGCCCTAACAAACAATTCCCTTGTATCACTAGTCCTTCTCCCAGAGGATAAATCAAAAGCACCTAATTCAATCACATAAAAATCACCAAGAACACCCCTGATATAGGAAAAGAGGAGGGAATAGCTTAGGCAGGACTATTTTCTCAGAGCAATAAGACCTGTATAGAGACCATGGCATAAATTAAATCACTATGTGTAATAACCCAACATATGGGGAAGCATTTTAGCTAGATAGAAGCCCAAGTTAGATAATTGAAACCCTATTCAGTAGGTAAGAATTGGGTATACTGTCAATACTCAAAAAAACACCTTTGCATGGACGTCAGATTGACCAAAATTATATAAAAATATGTGAGAACATATTAGATGATTGTGTAAACTGCTATGAATGCAATGGAGTGGGGCAAAACCAATTGGGGCAAAGAGCTCATATGAGAGGAGATTAGTTGCGCTGGCTTCATAAGGATTCCCTTCTGTGGTTTATGGTGAAGTCATGATTAGTTCAAAGGTAGTTAGATGGCCCCCAATCCCTAGGAATTCTGTGATGACAGCAGAGAAGATGAGATAATTCATCTTCAGCTCCTGGGAAGAGATGATAAAGCTTAGTAACAGTACTTCTAGTAGTGAAGGTTTATTGATTTATTTTATATGATTGGGGGTAATTTTTTAACAATAGCACAATCTATTATCAAGGAATGAAACTTTATTATATATTAAAGCCCTGTGGGGCAGGAATAGTAGGAAGTGTTTCCCTGGAAACCCAAGAAATTTGGATGTCTCTGGAATTCACTTTCTTGGCTGTCATTGGATGTTGACAGTTAGAAATGTTTGACTAAACTCCAATTTTCACTGAAATAATGGTTATTGGGCCTTTTTTATGCACCCAATTTCATTTACTGAATTTTGGGCAAGAATCAATGTGTTGTTGAGGTTGTTGGCCCATTCCACATTGGGATGGTTCCCAATCTGGGCAGCAGTTCCCCCAAAATTAGGATTTTGATAAATTGCCTTTTTCATTTCCTGATTTGGCAGTTTTCCCATGGGAGGGAGGGAGACTGGTAGGCAGGCGCAAGTGGGCAGGTGGGTGGTGGCTGGCTGCACAGACTGTGGGCAGGCTATAAAAGGCCTTGCCATTAGGATTTGAATTTTCAATTCTTTAAAAAAACCCTATTTTCTGCAGCAGTTTCCCTGTGACAGTCCATATGGAAGCTGTTGTGCAGGTGAGGGCTGATTCAGCCTCAATAAAGACTTTGTGCTAAATTTTGGCAAAAGTATAGTAATTTTGAGACAGGTAGAGGCCTAGTAGGTAACATGGGCTACTAGGGAATTTAAGCCCTTCCTAGTAGGTAACTTTGGCTTCTGGAGGCAGAGGATGAACCAGCTCAGCAGGTAACATTGGCTGCTGTAAAGAAGGAGTGAGGTGACCTGGCAGATGACTTTGGCTGCTAGGGAAGGGAGGAGCTAAGATAGCTCTATGTGCCCTTGTGCACTCACAGGAAGTCTGTGGGTAAGAATCTTACCTAATGGATTGGTAGGGGTTCCTTGTCTGTGTTTCCCTGGAGGCTTTGGGGAGGTCCTAAAGCTACTAATTGGGGCATGGATATGCTCAGAGGCAGTATCAGGGTATTTTCTCAGGGAATCAGCTGCAGAACTTGATAATAATTAGTCTCTGAGAAGTAAAGTTGGTTACTTTGCGCCTGAAAGCTCATACTTAACCACCTGAGTGAGTAAAGAAAACTGCACAGACATGAGGATTGTCTGTGTTTGAATGGCCCAAGTGGAGGTCACTTACAGCAAACCAACCAAACTCCAGTAGCCTTGTAGACTTATTGCCTTAGTCTGAGGTATTGGTAACGGGGACTGAAAGTGGAACCAAAAGTGGTTCATAGGATAAGATCACAGTGTGGACTAGTAAAAAGGACTGGATGATTACAGTAAAGACTAGTTGAAGGACTGGAGGATCATAGTGAGGTGGTTCATGGTGAGGACTAGCTGAAAGACTGGAAAGTTCATGGAAAGGGTTAGCTGATGAACTAGAAAGTACTAGCTAAAGGACTAGAAGATCATGGAGAAGGACTAGCTGAAGGACTAGGAGATCATAGAGCAGCAATAGTTGGAGAACTGGAAGTTGGTTAAGAAGAACCAGAAGAAGAAGATGAAGGAGAAAGAATGCTGGACTTAGACTGTTGGAATTAGGATTGAGAATAAGAAAGAAGCAGTTAAAAAGAAGTAATTAAACTGCCAAAAGATATGATAAAAAGATTGAGATAAATATGATATAAGAAAAAAAGTAGAAAAAAGGAAAGAGTTCACAGAAAATAGACTGGGAATTTATAGGAAATTTATTGAGTAAGAAGGAGCCAAAGTGGCCAGAAACAGGACAGAGAAACTTTGAGGACAAAGGCTGGAGTTTTGCTGAGATTATTAAGTGAAGCAAGAAGCAAGCAACAGGCAAGTTGAAATAGCTGAAATGTTGAGAAAAATGCAGAGAAACTCAGAGAAAAATTGAAGAAATTAGGGTTCAAAAATCTCCTAAGTAAAACATATGTGGAAGTGCTCAAGTTTTCCCAGAGAAACGTGACAGGAATTAAGGCAAAATTGTTTAAAACACAGAGTAATTGTTTATCCCGAGCAAGACGGTGCTGGGTTCAACCCAGGGTCAAAAGCAAGTCATTTGGGTAAACTTTTAGTAAAACAGTTCAATCCAGGTGTTTGATTGGCTGCAGGTCAAAGTCTATTTGATCACTGTTTTAAGGGCTTTAACTGAAGGATTTAAGCCTAAAAAATGAGGTAATGAAGCAGGAAAAGCTGTCTTTTAATTGGCTTAAGTAAGTTAAAGAGGTTTACCAAATTATAGAGAAGGAGAAACTGGTTAGTTTAAGCCTGGAAAACCAGAGTTCTGAGATAAATAAGGACTAAAACAAGGAGCTATAAAGGGGGATCAATCTGAGACTTTTCTGGGATTGAACAGAGTGTATTACCAAGGCTACTAAGGACTGGATCAAGTGGAATAACAAGGCCACTAGAGCTATACAGAGAGCTGTAGCCCAAGATAACAGAGCAGGAGCCCAATAATAAGAAGCTGGATCCTAAGCGCGGCGCCAGAGTCCAAGTTTAAGGAGCAGGAGTCCAAGTCTAAGGATCAGATATCCAAGACTAAGGTACAGGAGTCCAAGACCAAGTACAAAGAGTCCAAGAGATTGTTGTATGACTCCAAATATTGGCTATATCTATTGTTTCCTAGACCCCTGGGCCATATACTAGAAGGTTTCTGAGGGGATCTTCCTTTTGAAAGTGCATAAAAGCCTATTTCAACCCCTGCACAAATTTTCCAGTGATTAAAATACAATCCCTATTAGTGAGCTACCCCATATCTTTTACCCTATTCAAGGGGGAAAAGATACCTATGATCAAAATTGAAGGATATTTGCCACCAGTAAGTCTTCCCAGGAGAAGTGGGGGAGATTGACTAGGCATCTTGAGATAACATATAGGGTAAGGGAATTTGTTGGGAATGAGTTTACTAGGTTGTTGAAAGATTGGTACAGACCCACAGAGAGACTAGCACCAGCTGAGGTACAAGTACATGGTAGGGATGCCCGCCTAGTTATAGGGAAAGTGTTGGAGGAGTTTGCAGGAATATAGGCCAAATATAAGAAACTTCAAGCAAGCTATCTACTGCTACTAGAGAATGACAACTCCTTCCTGTTGGTCCCTAGCTATGCCCCAGGATACACATTGAGGACTAGTGAACAGGAACCCCACATTCCCCAATCATGGGATACTGCTTCATATATTTTAAATCTTTTTTTCTGGGTGACATACTACAAATGCTGGTACTTTTTACACTGTTTCTAGGAAAATTCCTGAAATTGCCAAACTCACTGTCAGAGCACCTGAGGATTGGCACAAGTAACTACTGACTGCCCTCCTTATATGCTGAACTCAAGTGAACAGATCCCCTGATAAAAGTCTCTTTGAATTAATTTATGACATGCATCCAAACATTTTTTAGGCCTTAACAGGAACTAAAATGGAAATACAAAAACAGGTTTCACATGGAACCAACCCCAATGTACACCTTTTCAATTCTGAACAGCAATCCAGGGAAGAGAAAAAATTGCAGGAGAACCAATTCCTCTGAAAGAAAGGCACAAGATTGTGGACAAGATTTAGGTAATGGACATCAACAAAAATAAGTTATATCCCAAGAAAGTAGGCCCCAATATTATCCTAAAGATAAACAACAGCAATACTTACCTAGTACAAGGCTTAGAAAAAAATAACAATGACAAAATCCTGAATCATGACATACTAAAATCATACTGTGAATTCAGAACCTAAACGTAAAAATGCGGGATTGTCAAATCCTTGGTCCAAATTTTGAATCACTTTTGTGGGATGGCCTTTTTTTAATTAAATTTAATTATTTGTGTTTTTATTTGGATTTTTAAAAATTTGGGAACTCATAGACACTTTGCAAAGTTCAAGTTGAACTGCATATTTCCAATGGACAAAATGAATTAACTGGCATCAGATTTGAAGTGTTCAAATCCATCAACCATTTTCATTAAGTTTGCTATGTTTTTTGAAATTGTAGGATTGTCAAATCCAAGAACCAGATTTCAAATCACATTTGAATGTCACTAGTAAACTCAAATAATAATTGCTGGAACTGGAATCCAAATTGAATGTACAGTTTGAAACTAGGCCAAATTAACCCAAATCAAGAAGCTCCACTCTGGATAAAATCAAATGAAAACCCCAATCTCAATAACCATGTTTAGACATGAAATTAAGTGAAATGTAAAAATTGTCTAAACAGGAAATGATGTAATATTATGCACTCTAAATCACCAAGATAGTGACCATAAACCCATATAATGATATATGAGCTACCCTCCTGATGACGCAGAAATTTTTAAAAGTTTTTTGGCCCCCAGTGTAGCCAGGGGCCATAAAACTTCTCTTTGATGAAGGAAAGAGGGGGAAAGATAAACTATCAGCTTACTACAAAAGTGTCAATATATTGCTATTAAGGATGCTTGATTACAGTAGATTTTAAAAAATGCTAATAATAAAATAGAATTATATATTACAATCTATCTTATCACATTGTCTTTTCCTTGATGTGTTGATTGTTCATTTGCTGTTGATAATGTGCTTGTGTTTAATTGGATAGTTTCACCTCCAGTTGTCTTGGCAATAGGAAATCAAGTTGCCTCTGCGACCACAGCTGGTCACAGGAAGGCAACTTGATTTACTATTGCCAAGGCAACTGGAGGTGAAACTATCCAATTAAACGCAATAACATCATCAACAGCAAATGAACAATCAACCCATCAAGGAAAAGACAATGTTATAAGATAGATTGTAATATATAATTCTATTTTATTATTAGCATTTTTTAAAATCTACTGTAATCAAGCATCTAAATTTTAGGTGTCCTAAAATGAAATAGGGCAATTTTTGAGAATGCATAAGATTCCTAAAAGAATTAGCATAAATCCACTCTAGATCCTTTGACATCCTTTTTGAGATGCTCATAAATTATATTTATTTCAAATTGACCTCATTTTTGATTTGAAACTTGGTTCTTGGATTTGACAATCCTACAATTTCAGATTTGTTAAGTTTTACATGATGTCTATGATTTGTTTGAAATACAGGAAATCTCAAATTGTACATTAGAATTCTGCATTTCTGATTCATGTATCCTGCATTTGTTTGCTGAGTTTTGTCTTTTGTTAGTTGAGCTATCTGCTCAAGGGATTCAAAATTTGCCAATTTAAATAAACTAAAAAAAGTCAAATTAAATGGTTGATTTTATAAAATATTTTAATTTTCACTCAGCTGAGTTGTCTGCAAAAGTAATTCAAAATTTGGACCAAGAATTTGAAAATCCCGCATTTTTACGTTCAGGTTCTGAATTTACAGCACACGGCCCAGCAAAAACAGTGCAAGACAATAATTCTAGTTACAGAACAACAACTAGTAGAATTTAGAGCTTGTGTCCCAGACAACCTCCCTGCTGGCTTTCCAGTGGGAGAATCTAACCCTTGGCCAGAGGGGGGTGTCAAAACAGCAGGGCCAACCTTGTCACATTTTTGCATAAGAGACCCTGTGCCAATCAAACTGACTTTCACATCAATCAAATCCAAAGTAATAAGTCAACTTGAATTACCAAAACAGGAAACAAGAACCAATGGCAATCTCATCCCAGTGGCAGCTTGATTTAGTGCTTCACTCTGTACCAAGATCAAACCACTCCCTTGCCCAATGAAATTAATTGATTGTCACAGTCTTGTTTTTCTTTAAAGTCACTCCCCCTTTGGCTTTAGACAGATCCATTTTTCCTTGAAAACCAAAAAATCTAATCAAAGTCTTGCCAAACCATTGAAATCTTTGGCATACTTGACCCACAGAGTTGAAAAAAATTTGTCCTTGCATATTCATAGATTATCCAGCTTCATCTGCTCTGGCATGGGACAAACACTGATTAATTTGATTATTTTCTGGCTTGGTATTGAATCCTTCTGAAAACAGAGGCACCTAATCACAAAATTCTACTTTTCTCAAGTATTTTCAGAAATTTCAGCTGCTAATTCCCCCATTATCATCCCTTAGGCCCTGTTCAATTAGATTCTACTCCAGGAATTATTTTAAAACCTTCCAGTCCCTTGGAAAAGGGCTGTAGAATTATCCTTCAGCCAACCAGGAGGCTCCACAGCTTCTGGTGGCTCTGCCAATTCAAATTGTACCCTTCAAATGACAAGCAGGCCCATTTGGGGTCCCTGCTTGTCTATTTTCTCTTTCAATAAAGACTAAACCCACAAAACTTATAATTTTGAGATGGTTGGACTCCATTTATTTAGGATCCCTTCTTAATATTAGTGTTAGTAAAATTAGCTACTTTTATTACCTTTAGAGTATCCTCCCAGTTTTGGCCCCATTTTCTGAGCCCCTGTTTTTCACTTTGCTCTTGTTTGATATTTAAACAAGTTAAGTGATGATATAACTATACATATAAGTTTGCGGTATAAATAGCAAAAGGCAGTTCTAAGAAGAAGGCAAATTTTGTCTGTAATAGTACAAGTTAAGCGGCATAAAGTATATGTGGGGATGTATCTTTATTGTAGAGAAAGTAATTATATAAGAGGAGTGAAAGAGATCAGCACAATGCAGCAAGCAACTATGCAACTAATTCAGGGGCATTTGGTTTACATTTTATACTGTATCATATTAATACAAACAGATTGGTGGGGGACACAAGAAATTGACCTCACAGCAATCATGCTAACTCAACTCATGTCAAGAAAATTCAACTCAAGTTTGTGACTTTGAATGAGCATGATTTGCGACCTCTTGTGATACAGACCACAAGTCATATTCAGGATTTATACCAAGCAGCGGCTTGATATCAATTAGACAACTAATTTGGGCAATGCAGCAACCATTAGTAACAATGGCTATTAATATATATAAAAGTGAGTCTGTCTGTCTATCTGTCTGTAATGTCGCCTCGAGTGGGCTCAAGCCGTAAGGGATTTGACTGGATTGATTTTTACTTAAATTTGATTTTAAAAGTTGATTGTTAAGCCACAAGCTCAATTTGGCTCATCCTTACATTCAATCCCTTACTGCATCTTTGAGAGTACACAGATTGAATTCAGTGGATGTGTCCTAAATCATGTTGAACTGAAATATAAGCCACTTGAACTTTAATAAATTGTATTTGATTACTTGCATTTTAAATTAGTGGCTAACCCTATTCAACCATATCAAAGAGGCTTATCTGTATAGATTACCCGACTCTAGAATGGGTGGATTAAAACTGGAAGAGAAGCAGCAATTGTTTTAGATTGTTTTACATGATTGGATGGTTATGCTCTGTGCTGAGGATTGAATTGATGACGAAAAGAGAACTTGGTCAATTTAAAGTGATACAGTTTAAATTATAAATATAAATATTGTTTAAGTACAGGATGGTTGGCTTGGACATTTCGAAGTTCTTATTATTCAAGTGAAATAATAGAATATTCCAACTGAATGCATACCTGATCCAAGTGGCTGCATATTGTTCAGAGTAGACCTTGCTTGACATAGCTTCATCCCAAAAGAACATCAGTGGAGTAAACTAACTATGATAAAATTATGTTTCCATATGATGATTTTCATGAAATTTGGAAGACGTAGATCAATTTTTCAGATGATTCCGATCAAAATGGTAACAAACATGATAGCTCTAGCTGCTCTAGATGCTGAGATATATAGTTAAGTGCTGGAATCGGGTTCGCGTCATAATCAAAGGCTCGGACTCGATTTGATATTATCTAAATTTACTTTTAATACACACTACAAAAACTAAAATCAATGTATCTCAGTGAATACTAAGCCGATTTTGATGTCCAATAGCTTATTTAAAAGCTGCAGATCAGCTCTACATTTTTAAAGACATTAAAAATCAATTACTAAATTATAAAATAATTAGTTTAGCCTTACTAAACTTAATAGTGATACTATACTTATTTAGGTTTAGTTTTTATTTACACTTGGAGTATACAGTTTTAATTTTAAACTTAAATAAATATAATTGAAATTACCTTTTAATAAAGCAATCAAACAAAAATTTAATTAAACATGCAATAAGTAATACAAGCCTAAAAAGACAATAAATTAAATTTAATTGATTTATTAAATTCAACTTTAATTCTGTCCTTGGACGGGGCAACCACCTAGTTGCTAATAATCACCACATCCCCTAGAGTTGATGTTAGTGTTAAACGACGTCAGGTACTTACTCATGCTTTTGAATTCAAGTTTGAGCCTAAAAATTCAGTTTAAATTAGTAATATTTACTTACTTGAAATTGAAAATTTTATTGTTTTTTGCTTCAGTTCAACTTTGAACTCTACTTTGTTGCTGCTAAAGCTCCCCATATTGGTGAACAAGAGCTCCAAGGCCAGTTTTACTCTTGCTTTAAGTTTAAGAGTTATGTGCCTACCCCAGAACTTCTTGCTCCCATTTGTATGATCTCTCTAACAGCCACCAAAGTTCTCCAAATCACCTGGAGATCATAAATATCTTGCTCTCAGCAATAAAATTTATGGTTTTTACTTTATCACCTGCTGTTGTAAATCATATAATATAAGAATGGTCATAGAAAATCAATGGATAACTATGATGGTAAAGCAAAATACTGCCCCACTTGCAATTCCATTGGATCTGGTGGATTTGGTGGATTAATGATGTAAAATTACTCTGGCCAAGCTATTAAACCAATTATGGATCATGTTTGGAAACTTCTAGCTACTGCCAAAACAAGTAGCTACACCGTGATTGTCTTGAATAAATATTGTCCATCCCTTTTTGGCATTTGATCAGGCAAGAATGATAAACCAGTCAAATGCTGATGTAAAAATGCTCTAGCTGATCTAATACATCATTTGTGAGCTTAAGTTTAGGAACTAATAGCTACTTCTAAAACAGGTATTTGCATAGCAACTATCTTGTATATATATTATCCATCTATCTTTGGTATCAGATTGTACAGATCACTAAATATGTAAGGAAGTGGATGCAAGTCCCACTCTGATTCCCAGAACATGACAGTATGTTTCTAACAATTTTACAGGTTCTAATAACACCTCTGTATCTATTTTGAAGCCAAAGATATATATAACTTCCCTTTTTACCAATAAATATATACTTTTACACTTACTACTTGATATAAATTTGACCACTATTAGTTATTAACTCCGCTGAATAGGTAAAGACTTAAGGTCATATTATCAGTGATAAGCCATTGTAAATAAAGTCTTTCCTGTTCTTGTCAAATGAGCAAACAACCAAGAAGTAACCAGAAGGACTAGAAGGACTGATTTTTACAACACCTGCCTTATTTATGATTTGGTTGATTTTTCCTGATATCTGCACCCAGATTTCTTCTTCTGCTTCCTTAGTGAGAGAAAACCTGGCCCAATTTTTGTATCTTCTAGATGATCTCCCTGGTAAGGCCAATGTTCTGCTTTCCAAAGGCAAGCATCTTGTTTATAGTTTGACTTGTAACAACCAGAATTTTCTCTAACCACCAAGTTTCTTAGAGCTCTTATGAAGGAGGAGATCTTAGCGCCAGATCTTGGGGAGGAGACTGAGTTTTCCTCACCTCATAACTTACCACTGCTTCTAGAGTATGCCCCCAAGTGTACTCCCTAGCTGCTCACTGTCATGTTGTTGATGGGTCTGGACTCTTACTTTCCCTACTTTCCCCTTCCTTGTCTGTCTGGACACCTGTTCAAGCAGTCATCCCAGTCTTTCACTGGATGGCATCCTGGTGGTTCTCTTCCCCAGGATGGAAGACAAGGGTGGGATACGCTATCTAGAAAGACGCCTTCTCAAAAATGTGTCCAAAAATGCCATCTCAAAAATGCCATTTAGAAAGATGCCATCTTGAACCATATCCCGCATTTCTGGCTAAGCCATGCCAGATAACTTAAAATATTGATAAAAGCCCAAAAGATTTTTGAAAACTATAAAAAATATGTGAATAGACTCAAAATCATCCAAGAATTCCAAATCTGCAATAAAAATGTGGGGTCAGCTAATACTAACTATAGTGCTTAAAGCTCCAAAGTTGTCACATCCTAAAATGATGATATTTTTTGTATTAAATTTTAACTCTATATTAAACATGTATAAACTAAAAATAAAGTTAAAATCAAATATTTGAAAGAAAGAAGTTTATTGTTAAAAAAAGTGATTATAAATTAGATCCAAGGGCCGTGACAATGCCTTTGAGATGGGTAAGGTGGCCTTCTCTGGTGTAATAGGCCAAAACCTCCTTGGTAACATTTGCAAACTTGACCTGCTGGCCAGCATGCTTAGATACAACAGCTTTGCCTTTGACGGCCTGGGAGTATAGCTGATCTCTATGAGCATGCTGAATCTTCAGCTTGCTGTCAATTACATTGAACATAGGCTTTTTTACCTTAACCAGGCAGGAAAATTGATTATGCCAACCTTCAAATGATGAGGTGGTCTTAGTTATGCCTTCTTTGACCTGCTTATAGCAGTTCCAATTAATTGAGTTGCTGCCCTTGCTGATGCAGCAATTTCCCTGGAATACACTCACCTGTTGGTGCTCAAAGTACTGGATGAAAGGAGCAAATGCTTCTTGGTTCTCAATTATATAATTGTGGTTGAGAAACTCATCATAAAAAAGGTTGACCTCTTCCTTTCTGACCATGGCCAGAGCAGCAAAGCAATTGAAGATCTTCTGGGCCTCCTTTGTGCCATCTTTGAATACCAGCTTATTGAGGGCTGTGTTTTTCATCAGGTTCTTGCGCAGAGCCTGGCGGTAGTGAAAAAAGCAGCCTTGGGGCCTGCTCCTAAATACCTTGATAAAGGTGTTGGCTTGTGCCTCCTCAAAGTCAACCATTAATGTGGTATGGTAGGGAAAGGACTCTGGCGCCTTTCTGGTTGTGGCCTGTTGCTCCTGGGTGGCCTCTGGGTTGACCTTCTTCTTCTTCTTGTGGCCCTTTTTCTCAGTTGGCTCTTCTTCAAGCGTGGGCAAGATGGCATCCAGTTTTTGCTTGAGTATATCCAAGGCATGAATGTAAGTATCTTCTCTTTTATTATGGAGAAAGAAGAAGACAAAGTGGATTGTGTGTTCATTGATCTGACCATGGATGGCCCAAAGCTGATAAAATAGCTTTGAACAAGAGGCAAAAGTCTCATTGGCAAACCAGGTATCACACTTTAAAAGGCGTACAAGATCCTCTTGTGTTGAAAAGCACAAAATTTGATTTGGTGAACCTTACCCATCATTGTGTAGCAGAAAGGGCTTGCCAAGCAGGGTAGTCTTATGGACTTCCAAAAATACAAGCTCATCAATGCTCCTAGTGCTGACGCCAATATTGGCATCAATTGACTGTTGATCAATCACATACCGTTAGAGTCTGGTCTTTTCTCCAACCTCCTCTCTCTGATCCTCATTCAGGTAAAGAAGAGCATGTGTTACCAGCTCAGTTGAAGTCAAGTCCTTGTTGAAAGGAATGGCTTGGCAAAGGTACCAGCGCATAAGATAGTAGAGGATCATATCAGAGCCCAAACAGTCATGCTTAATGGTGAGCTCCTTGACTTGGGTAAACCCAATTGTAGTTAATTGCGCAGGGCAACCTGGACTATCACACTGGTAGTCATGGTGCACCATATTTTTTCTCTGGTCTTTGCATGTGAAAATAAAGCTGTCCTTGACAAAGCCAGCACCCCCTTTCTTGGTCATAATGGGAAAAGAATTGGGGAAAACAGCCAGAACTTTAAATTGCCTGTTGGTGTTGCAGATATTGGCAACTGCATGTAAATCACACTCTAGGGTGGGCTCCTCCTCTGAGGCTGCAGAACTATGATCACCAGAGTTGTTTTCAGAGACTCTTTCATTCTCATCTTCATCATTGAAGTGAACATGCTTCTCCTGGGGATCAGAGGGGGAGTAGATAAAGGGAGAGTGGGGAGGGGGTGGGGCTATCAGCCTCAGCCTCAGGCTCATGGGAAGGTGTGGGGGTCTTGGTAGGCGTTTTTTCTTTAGGAGGCTGCTTGGAGAGGGTAGCCTTGGGCTTTCTTGCCTGAGCAGGAGTGGCCGTGCTCTTGTGAGCCTTGGTGGTAGTGTTGGTGGTAAGCTTGGGAGGCATCTAAAAGTAAATTTGCATCAGAAAAGTTCAAATTTGAGGACAATTTTTAAAGAGAAAAATGAGAATGTTTTAAATATGAAAGTAGTCAATTTTTTTCATGGAATTGTAGGAAAAAAACTCTCAAATTATATACCATCAGAATTATTATATTTTTTATTATGTGAACATTAAATTTTTATTAGTAGCACAAGTATGCAAAACTGTGAGTTTTGACTGAAAACTTGCAAGTGAAATTGTCACAGTAGGTTCCATCATGTCAGGTATTATCCACCCAAGTAAGAAGGCTCAAAAAGCCCAAAAAACTTTATCAAAATTGACCAAGTTAACAGATTTAAATCAAACGGTCAATCAAAAATGGGTTATGGCTTCTCCAGTCTGTCAGCTGAAACCGGTTCCTCCTTTCAAATTGACATTGATAAATTGGTGTAATTTGAGGGTCACCCAATAAAAGCTTGTCAATCAGCATGGTTGTCAGAAACTAGTCATACAAGGGCTCTTTGCAACCTGGACCAGATACTTACTTGACAATGTGAAAGGAAAAGGAGGTCAAGACTCAGGTGGTATTGCTTAGTCAATTTTTCTGATATATATTGAATAATTTTACTGTTTCAACTCTAAGAGTTGAGTCCTCCCAAAATTTTACTCAATAAAAATTATTTATCCCAAGTTCTAATTTACTTTTTAAAAATGCATCCTGTGGTTGGGTTGTTACAATATATCCTGTACAATCTGATTCTCAACAGAATCATTTCTGGAAGATGGAGTCCTGCAGTTGGAACTTTGTTGTTGGTGCCGCCCAATGTTAAATTTGCGCCAGCCAATTTTTCAGCTCCTCCCCCATTCTTGAAACTGAAAATTGTGTTGCCTCCCAATGTCCAGAATTTTATTCTGAAGATTTTTTGGTGTTGTCTCAGGCCATTTATCTTGGGCTTCTTTGGTTAGTATTAATTGTTTTGCTTAATCCTGGTATTACAATTGGAAATTTTACAAAAAGATATTTGAAACCACATTGGTGGTTAATCATTAATTCTATGTGGATTTGGGTGGTAATTCCCCATCACTTAGAAACGGCTTCATACTATCCTGCAATTTCCGTCACATTACTCAAATCTTCTACATCTGAGTTTTTGGAAGCAGTTTTTCATGAATTTGTGTTTCTTTTCTCCTGCTCTGTCAAGATATCTGCATTTACCATATTTATTTGTATCAGTTTCTTTCTGAGCTTTCAGTTTGGGCTTTTCTTTAATTTGTGGTTTCCATCTCCAGTTGCAGTTGTTGAGACTGGATCTTTTGTTTCCTATTTCTGTTGTGTCATGTCATTTTGGCGTCTGGATTATTTTCCTACTCCACCCACTGATGAGATTTTGCATGAAGTTTTGTCAGCATTATCATTCTATTCTGGTTCAAGCCTTAGTCATAAATCCCAAGTTTACCATGTGATGACAAAGGTTTCTGAGGATGCTCATGAATGGTTGTTGTCTTCAGTGGAGCACAATCCACATGTTTTAACTGAATGTGCATCTCTATACCCTCTGTTAAAAAATTTGTGTGTATCTATTGAAGAGCTCAAAGTATATCATAAGCTGTACGCCTTTCATCAGGGTACTACTCTGCTTTCAATATTCCTTCCTCAGTTTCTTGCCTACTGCCGTACAATTGATGTTCCCAAGGTGAATCAACTATCAGCGTTATGGTTAGCAGTTGACCAGACTGCCCAGGATTTGGCGGTTTGGGATTCCCTGTTAACCACAACTGAGGCCCTGGTAAGTCAAATTCTTTCTCTGGTCTCAAATCCGTCCACTTCTAAGCAAGGTACATTGGTAATTGAGGATAAACCCTCTGCGCGCTCCTGGTTTTCTGGTCTTTGCTCTGCAGTAGTTCCTTCCAACCAAAGTCAGGATTGTTCTCCCCCTAGCCCGTCTCAGTTGCAATTGGCGGTGGTGAACAAAACCACCATAGTAAATGAGGTCCTAGTAGTGTCCAGTCCTGATAGTTCCTTGGCAATGCTTCAGCATGTTGTACCTGCAAAATCTTCTGTGATTGCGTCCAAAGAGTTGCCCCTTGTACCTATCAATTGTGATAACCCCGTTCTTCCAGCTGGTGTCCAAGAGATGATTGAGCGTTACTTCCAGGAGCATCCTGCCTCCTTAGCTGCCATCTGTACCACCAATGAAAAACAAGACCCTGCCAAGATTGCCACCTTTGCTGCAAATAAATCTGCTTCTGGTTACTTCTTGTTTTATGGTAGCATTGATAACGTTCAGACTATCTTTCAGCCAGCCATTTTGTTGGATACAGGTCCTTCCAAAAACTTCATGAGTGTGGAGACTGCTGACTTGCTATAACTCAAGTACCACCTGGGAATGCTTGTTAGGGGTGGAAACTGTCAAATGTTTCCCTCTTTTCAGCTGAAGAAGCCAGTAACCTTTGTAGTTTTTGGTCAGTCTTTTACCGCTAGGTTCTCTGTTTGCTCCTCCCTGATGTATCCTATCATTTTGGGTGTGGGTTGGTGGAGAGATCATAATGTATCCACCTTACTGAAAGAAAATGTGTTACAGGTGGAACACACTTCAGGTATATCTATTTGTATTCTGCTGTTAGGTATGTCCGAAATGGAGAAATCCTCTCAGACTATTCAATTGGTTCCTGTCCCTGTCCCTGCAAGTTCAGATTTACCTGCATGTTTGCAACCCTGGTCTGCGGTGTTTGACGCTACCAGAGGCAAGGTCCTTCCCAAGCACACTCAGTTTGACTTTGACTTTAAGGTTACAGTTGATCTGATTCAAATTGCGTCTCATATTTACCCTTTAACCTTGAAGGAAGACGCATGTTTGGAAGAATGGACTCATGACATGCTGGCAAAGGGCTATATTTTTAAAAAGGCTTTGTCAATTTGCTCTCCGTTGTTGTTTGTTCAAAAGGCTGATGGGTCTCTTTGTCCTTGTGTTGACTATGGGAACTTAAATAACATCACAATCCCTGATCCCTATCCTTTACCTCTCAAAGCACAGATGTAAGGGCCACAATTTCAAAAATAACGAGCCCAGGGATCAAACCTGCAACTATTGCTGCAAAGCAAAAACACGGGCAACTGTGAAAACCCGCTGGGGGATTCAAACCACCCACAAACTACCAGGGCAGGTGAAAACCAACTCTTAAAAGAGAGATCAGTTTAAATTTGGTATCATTAACAAAAAGAAACAAAATGACCAGGGCCAGTTTGCAAACTGACCCAGGGGGGCTAGCGGCCCCCAACAGTAGCAGAGCCACCAGCTCCAATGCTACATATGAGCTGGGTGGCTCCCATCAACTGGCAAATGAATTTTACTGGGTTATTCAGCAGATCCAGTATCAACTGGGTCTGTTGGATAACTTGAAGAGCAAATCTGTTCCAGTCCCCACCCATCCAGCCAGTCTCAACAAAACCAAAGTTCCTTCCCCAGTTCCACCTCCCAGTCCTGATTCACTTGCCAACCTGCAACCAACCTCCAAGAATAATGCCACTTCACCCACTGATGTAATGAAACATCACCTGCTGGAAGATGTGCAAGTTTTCCCCTCCAATCAAACAAACCTAACCAAAGAAGATCCCCAAGCCTTTGAAACCCTCACAATGCCTGCAGTTTCTAACCATTTCATTGGTTCAAGTTCAGAAGAGCAGCCACTCAACCAGGAATATTCACCAGCAGTTAAAAATTCCCCTGCCCAGAAGCAGGTCCAAATTGCCAAGTAGCCCCAGCCCCAAATAATTGAGCAGGATATAATTAGCTGCCAATCAGCTACCAGCAATCCTCAGATGAAACCAGATGAACCAAACCCAGACCCCAGAACTTTCCTCAGCCATGAATTAGGCAGCCAATCCCACAACCCAAGCCCAGAGAACTTCCCATCTACACAGTCCAAAATTCTTGGGACCTTATCCCCTGTTCCTAAGAATGCCTTCTCCACTCCCAAAGTACCTGTGACCAAGGGGTGGACTACTGGAGTCCATCAAGGAGCTGCCAGTAGTTGCTTCCAAGGAAGACCAGATGAATGGTATAAGAATCATTTCCCTCCAATTAAGAAAATTGCAGACACCGTTAAATAAAGTGTATGGTCCACAGAGTAGTCTTTGCCTTCATACCCCACATACTAATATCACCTTGGACAATTCCTTACCAACCAATTCAGTCACCTTTGTCACCACTAGTAGAAACAGTAGAACCCTTAGACATGGACTACCAACCAGGGCCCAGCCCTGGATGGACCAGCAGCTTCAACCCTCCCACTCCTCCTCCAACCCCACAACCTTCTGCTGAAGTCATTCCTTATGACCACAGCAGATATGGGATGGTCATTCTGACTGTCCTTAGTCTAGCCAAATTTGTAGTTCCTCACCTAGGAGCCTATCACCCACTTGCAGCCAGAATGCTGCACCTATCCTGCTTCTTGCCCTTTCTATATTGGGCCTTGGTGTTGAGATATCCTGATGGGTGGACTCCTTCTCAGTCTTCTTGGTTTGATGCTACACCCGGCCATGACAACATATCTCTAGGTGCGGTGAGAAGGAAAAGGTATTCTCAACACTTGATCTGTTGAATGCTTTCAATCAAATCAGGATTGCAGCAGAAATGGAATGGTTGACGGCATTCAGAGCCAAGAAGGGTATCTTTCAGTTCTGGGTAATGCCTTTTGGATTGAAGAATGCTCCTGCTTGCTTTCAGCAACTAATTAATTCTGTCTTGGGGGATCTCCTGAGTGTATGTACCATTGCGTATATGGACAATATCTTGGTATTCTCTCCAGATGAGGAGTCACATAAAGCCCATCTGTCAGCAGTGGTAGAGCGCATCCTCCAGGCCAACTTGATCATTAAAAGAAGCAAATGTGAATTCTTCAAATGTAAGGTTACCTTTCTGGGTAATATTATCTTTGAGGATGGCCACACCATTGCCCCTGACAAGGAAGTTGCGGTTTGAGAGTATGCTACTCCTGTGACAGTATCCCAACTCCGTAGTTTCTTGGGTACGTACACGTTCTTAAAGAAGTTCACTCCACACCTGTCTGAAGTGGCTGCCCCGTTATATTTGGCTAGTGGTAATACAACTTTGGTCTGGACGCCTGAGTGCACAAACTCCTTCACAGCAGTCAAGGCTCTTTTGTTGTCTTCATCTGTGTTGAGACATGTGGATCCTCAGCTTCCTTTTGTGGTTTTCACAGATACATCCAAGTACACTGTGGATGGTGTTTTGTTACAGACTTCTGGCAACAGGATTGAGAGACCAGTAGGGTATTTCTCCCAAAAGATAGAAGCTTGCAAATACAATTACATGATTTATAACAAGGAATTGTTGGCTGTTGTGGAATTGCTAAAGCATTGGCATCACCATCTCATGTTGGCACATCATCCATTTGTAGTAAGAACTGACCACAAAGCTCTTCTATATTATTGACAACCCAGGGTTTTGTCAGGTTGTCAATCCAGATGGCATGGTGACTTGACAAGATACAAGTTCCACTGCAAGTTTATTAAGGGATCAGACAATCACTTGGCCAATGCACTAAACAGGAATTCTTCCCATCTCCCAGATGCTTGTTGTGTTCTGAGGCGCAGCACAGACACACAACAGGAAATCCTAACCTTAGGATTGGGTTTGTAATAAGTCTTGGTTAGATGACAGGGAAGGCAAAATTGTTTACCTTGCGGCCCTGGAAGAATAATCTCTACTAGTTGTGGCTAGAGAGAGGGGCAGAAGTACAGAAGACACAAAGACAAAAATGTGAATAGAACTTAAATTTTATTGGGTATAGAAATTGGGATTATATACTGTGTAGCTTTAACACAAAACAGTACATGGACGGTAGGATCACTTGCCACCAGCATTAGTGGGGCAAGTGAGTTGCGCAGGGATCAGGAAACCAAACAATTGTATTTCCTGAATTGGTCACCAACACATTTTGAGAAGCAAAAGCAAAAGTAAGCAATTTGTCCTCAAAATGGCCCACCAAAGGCAAAAGTGAAACACAGTGAATAGCAGCATTCATGACATTGCCTTCCTCTAAATTGGCCTTAAGGGGGTGGTATTTACAAAGGAACTTTGTGTGCACTCAAGCAAAAAGAAGGCCACTAGACAGGAGCTTTACAGTGTATTCAGACCCTTGCTTAAAGGTTACTTCTAAAGGGCCAATCCACAGAGAGTCTAACTTATGTGCGTGACCACCTACCCTGTGTTGGTAGTAAAGGACATGGTTGCCAACATTGAACTCAGGCAGGGGGGAGCGCCCAGCATTATTGGGAGAGAGCTCAAGCATCTTAGTCTTGTATGCAGAAGTGTAAGCAGTGGCTTGAATATCAAATATACGGTTGACTAGATCCTTGATGTGATTGTCAGGATTCATGGCCTTATCAGAGGTAAGCAGGGGGGCCCCAAGAGCAATGGGGTAGTGGCTTCTTGCCCATATAGCATAGCAAAAGGAGAGTACCCAGTGACACAATGTTTGCTAAGGCGGTATGCAAAGAGAGCGGCAGGTAAGTATAGGTCCCAATTGGCAGCATCTGAGTAGGTGAGCTTCCTCATGATGGAGACCAGAGTTGAGTTAGCATGCTCAACTTCCCCATTGGTAGAAGGATTGTAGGGGGCAGAGAACAACTGATGGGATCCCAAAGCTTTGACAACAGAGGTTACCAGTTTTGCATTAAAGTTAGTCCCATTATCAGAAAGCAACACTTGAGGACAGCCATGGCGGTAGAAAATGTCTTGCAGCAGGAATGCAGCAGTAGTTTTAGCCGTGATATCTTTGGTTGGGCAAGCCTAAACCCACTTACTGAAGTGATCAACACCAATCAGAATAAAGCAACACCCAGAAAATGAGCAGGGGAGAGGACCTACTGCATCAATGCTGACAGTGTGGAAGGCATGTTGAGGGGGGACTGATTTAAACTTGTGGGTGGCAGCTTGAGGCCTTTGTAGCTGGCAATTGTGGCAGCTAGCAATAACGTCTGGGATCAGAAGGCAAAGATTCTCCCAGAAGTAGTTCTTTTGAAGCCAGTCAAACGTCTTGGCAATGCCTCCATGCCCCGTCTCTTTATGAGCCTGTAACACTATTGAAAGGCAAAGACTGGGTTGTACATAGGGTAGATACTGGTCTTGAACCTTCTTGAAGAGCTAATTGTCATGGATGAGGATATCTTCAGATAACTTGGACAAGGCCAGTTGTACTTCTTCTGTTTCACTTTCCCAAGAAGAAGGGTATCCAATTAGTTCTTACAAACAGTCAGCTTCCGCAGGATGTAAAGCAAGAATGGGCATTTTGTAGAGCCCATCAGCGTTCTGATGTTGAATCCCAGGGCAATGGAGCACAGTGAAGTTGTAACCTTGCAGACGTAGGGCCCATCTAGCTAGGCGTCCTTCAGGTTCTTTAAGCTGCTGTAACCACTTAAGAGAAGCGTGGTCAGTGACAACTGTGAAGTGGGTGCCATATATGTAGTGACAAAACTGCTTGACTGCATGCAACACAGCAAGGCACTCTTTCTCAGTGAAACTATAGTTCTTCTCATGCTTGTTTAGCACACAGGAAGTGTAAGCCACAGGGTGATCTGCACCCTTGTTGTCCAGTTGGGCCAGAATAGCCCCAACAGCCAGATCACTAGCATCAGTGTATAGGATGAATTCCTTATCATAGTTGGGATACACTAGGATTGGCGCCTCTTTGAGTTTTTGTTTAAGAGTCTCAAAGGCCTGTTGTTGACTTGCAGTACATTCAAAAGGAAAATTGCATAATAGCTAAACTAAAGGTTCACTAGTATTGGCAAAGTCTGGGATAAACTGTCTGTAGTAGCCCATCATCCCTAGGAAGACTTGTACTTCTTGCAAGTTGGTGGGCGGAAGCATTTTGTTGATGGCTTCAACCTTCTTAGTCATTGGGCAAATCCCAGTTTGAGTTACTTCATGACCCAAGAATTCAAGACGCTCTTTGAAGAAGGCACACTTGGAAGGTTTTAGTTTAAGGCCAGCTTCTCAAATCTTTATGAACACCACCTTGAGATGAGCCAAGTGATTGGTGAAGGTAGCGCTGAAAACTGTTATATTGTCCAAGTATAATAGAACGCACAACAACTTCAAGTCACAAAAGATGGAGTCCATGGCCCTTTGGAAGGTGGCCAGGGCGTTGCAAAGTCCCTGTGGCATGCAAGTAGGATCAAAAAGCCCTTCAGAATTAATAAGTGCGGCTTTCTGACAATCTTCAGGTGATAGGTCAACTTGCCAGTATCCAGATGCCAAATCCATTGCAGAGAAGAATTTAGAGCCTCCAAGACGTCAGAGAGCATCATCAATACGCAGCAAGGGGTAATAGTCCTTCTTGGTTAAAGAGTTCAAGTGGCAATAGTCCATTACAATACAATGACCTCCATCTTTCTTCTTTAAGATGAGTAGCAGAAATGTCCATGGACTTTGGGAAGGAGCCAGCAGCCCAGCGTCTAAAAGTTGTTTGAGCTCTTTAGACACCTGGGCGTCCTCTACGCAGTTGCAGCAATATGGTTTAGCACGGAAGGGAGGAGCGTCTCCAGTGTCAATCTGATGAATAATGCCTTTGGCTAGCCCATAATTGGTACTGTACTTAGCAAAGATGTCAGAAAATTGGTCTAGCAAGTCTAGCACCTCTTTCTGTTGAACCGTGGACAGTTGTGGGAAGTCTTGAGCAGTAAACAGAGATAGGACCTGCAGTTCATCTTCTGGAAGGTTGAAATATTGAAACGTGCCAAAGGGGTGAAGAGACAGGACATCAGGAGCGCCCAACAGCTTGCCATATCTAACAACCTGCCCTATAGATACGGTCATGGGGATTGCAGTCAGGTTGGCTACCAACAACTGAACAGGGCCTTTATGAGAGACGTCTAGAATTCCAGGACAGAGGTAAGGTTTGTTGCATCCTAATGAGGGGGGAGAGTATAACTCAAAGAAGGTGTGTTCAGGTAGTTTGTAGGAGATCTGAGAGTCTAGGATAGTCTGGGAGCCAGGAGGGATGGTGACAGCAGACATGAATAGGAGAGGGATCCCCTCAGACGCAGGACAAGCCATAGGTAGACACTTCATGTTTGAGGAGTGGGTGCAATACTTAAGGTTGAAGACTCCAGTGGGATATTCCAAGGCACATGTCTTGAGGCGCTTCCCAGGAACTTTAACTGGCTCTTCAAATATCAAGGGGATTTCATAGCCTAGGATAGAGAGGTAGCCATCTTTCAAGTTAATTATCCCATTATATTCCCTAAGGAACTGGGTACCAACCAGGAGATTGTAACTCTCATTTTCCAAGACAACAGATGGCGCCGCTAGAAGAAGCTTGCCAAACTGCATGGGTAGAGCGGAGTATGCCCCTATGGCGCAAGTCATAGACAGTCCAGCTGTGCCATATGACTGATGATAGTTAAGGTCAGGGGCAAGTTTGAGTTTCTTCACAAGTTTGGAGGATACAACGTTGACTGGTGAGCCAGTGTCTAAAACAGCCTTGATCTTCACTTTCTGAATGGATATCTTCACTTTAGTGGTAGTGCAACCAAAGGGGGGAAGGACAGCCAGGATATCTTGAGCTTCTGCTAGTTCCTTATCCCACTTTTCAATCATGTATCTTAATCCCAGGAACTCCTTATAAACAGTTTGGAGGGGGAGCAAAACAGATACATTCTTGAAGACAGCATCAGCAACCTCAGCAGCTTCTTCTGACGGCTCCACCAACACAGGGGACTTCTTGGCCTGAGTGAGGTAAGGGCAAGAGATAATTTCTTTGGCTTCAGATAAAGACTTAGCTGTAGTTGTGGTTTTTCCTGAATGTAGCTTATAGGGAACTGTAATGGTCTCAGGTACAGCCAGAACAGAGTACCTGTATGCATCAGCGTTGTCAGTATCAGAGTCATCCAGGTCAGAGTCATCAGAGATATCACGGAACAAGAGGAGGATAGGTGGAGCCTCATTATCAGCAGGCTTGGAGTCAGCTATAGAGGGGGGATTGAAAGAGACTGGGAAGAATTGTCAACCAAGAGTGTCTCTGCCTCTAGGTTGACTGTTCTTTTCCTGCCTGTTCTTTTGGATCAGCTCCTTCAACCCGCAGGTTGGTGCAGACTCAATAATGATGACCTATCTGACCACAGTTGTGGCAACCTTGGCGTCAAGGAGGATTTTGCAAGTTCATCATAAGAATGCAAGGACCACGGGAGGATGAACCAGAGTTAGAAGCAGCTCAACTCTCTCTAACAACTGCGCCAGAGTGGGTAAGGTGCATATCCTGCAACAGCGTCTTTATGCTCTTCATGGAAGAAAACATGGCTTTATGAGCTTTGAAGTGAAGGCACAGGAGTTTATTAACCTTGAGGGCTTGAGCGCAAGCCGTGTATGCTTCATGGGCTGTCAACTGTCTGTTTGTGATAAGTTGCTGTCCTTCCATGTAGAATCTGTCTGCAAACTTGGCTAGGGTCTCTTTAGGCTTGAAAGCAATATGCATGAAGGCGTCCTTCTTTACTTCCAAACTAAGGTCACCACTGAACTCATCAATCAGAAGCTGCTTCATATCTTCCCACATCTCAATAGCAGGTAGTTCTGGAACAGCTACTTCTTGGCAGGTCAGGTGTAGACAGGTCAGAATGTGCTCCTTTTTGACTTCATCTGAGGCTCTTCTCATGGAAGTTTCATAGATAGTTAAGAAAGCTGCAATGGTTGAGGTTTTAGGATTGAAGACTTGCTTAAAGGTAGGTTTGAAGTGTGCTTCAGGAGTTGGGCCACCATTATTGCTACTGTAAAGTATGTTTATACGCGGGGAAAACTCTGCCTCAGATTCTGAGGGGGGCTGTCTAGCCCATAGCTAGCAAACACTTTCTTCAAGGGTGGTAAGAGTATCAGCAGCGCAGGCTCCAGTATTGACAGTGTGAGTGGTCTGTTGTGCAGTGGTATCTAAGCGTTGACCCTGGGAGGTCACTATTGTGGAGAGTTTGGCCAGTTGTGAAGTAAGAGATGGCCCCACTGAGAGGCAAGGGGCAAACCTATCATTTACAGATTTGATCACTTCATTCATCTCTTGTACATCTCTATACAGCTCTGTGTGATCTCGCTTCAACTGATCTACCTTGTTAGCTAGGGCAATTAATTCCCTAGCGCATTGGATCCAAGGTGTTCCAGATATTCCAGGGCAGCATCCATCTTCATCAACAACCCCAATTGGGCTAGCAGCAGTTGTCATCATTTCATGTAGGGCGGCAAGTTCTTGCTGTAGCTCTGCAACTTGGGCAGTCAACTCACAAACCTGGGGGTCAGTTTGAGGTGCCTCAGCCAAACGTCCCTGACTGCAAGTGGAGGTACGTAATTCTCTAATGGCATTCCATATTCTCTGCTCTCTATCCACCAAGTCATTGTAAGGGGGAGAAGGCAGAGCATCTGGTTTGGGCGTAGATAATTCATTTACTTGATTCTGGAGTTTGGCTATGGTGGCAGCAGTGGCAGCTCTCTCTTGCTCAAATGCGGTACCAAGTTCATTAAGACCACTAGCAGCAAAGTCTGCTACCTGCTGTAGTTGCTCAAAGGAATAAGTACTGAAGGCATTGAGCTGTTGCACAAGTTGCTCAAAGTCAGTGAGATACATGTTTAGAGTAGAATCCACCTGAGCGCGCCAAGGTTGTTCTAGCTGATGAAACTTGTACAGGCGTACTCTCACATATTCAGGGATAGACTGGCACATTTGTTCAATAGAATTAACCAAACAGGTCTGGGAGGTGACAGAGTTGCGTTGATTGTCAGATACCAAGGAAAACAGGGAGCAGATCCACTGTTGATAGGCAGCAAACTGGTCCCAGTGATGAGTAACCGCAGCTTGCAGGGACAAGATTTCTTGGATGTGGAGCCCCAACACCATTTGGTGGTGGGCTAAAGCAGGCTGCACAAAGGACAATAGTAGGTTCTCAGCGGAGCCAGCCACTGAGAGGAGATGTTGTGGAAATTGAGGAGCCACAATTAATTCTTAGTATTTGGCCTGACTAAACTTCAACTGAAGGCAAGGAATGGCTCCTTCCTGGGCTATCCCAAGGGCTACTGACATGAATTATTCCACATCAGGGGTACCCATGGGGTAGGCAACTAGGCAGGGACCATTTCTGAGGTTCAGTATAGTAGGGGTAATAGGCTGGCTGGCAATATCTTCCTCAATAGGAGGACTGGTTATTTCAGGTGAAGTTGGCTCTTGTATAGGCGGAGGCAAAGGACCTGAAAACATAGATGCAAAAGGGATAACCAAGGGGCTTACAGCCCCTGTAGTGAGCACCATTTTTGTTGTGTTCTGAGGCGCAGCACAGACACACAACAGGAAATCCTAACCTTAGGATTGGATTTGTACTAAGTCTCAGTTAGATGACAGGGAAGGCAAAAGCATTTACCTTGCGGCCCTGGAAGAATAATCTCTACTAGTCATGGCTAGAGAGAGGCGCAGAAGTACAGAAGACACAAAGACAAAAATGTGAATAGAACTTAAATTTTATTGGGTATAGAAATTGGGATTATATACTGTGTAGCTTTACCACAAAACAGTACATGGACGGTAGGATCACTTGCCACCAGCATTAGTGGGGCAAGTGAGTTGCACAGGAATCAGGAAACTGAACAATTGTATTTTCTGAATTGGTCACCAACTCATTTCAAGAAGAAAAAGCAAAAGCAAAAGTAAGCAATTTGTCCTCAAAATGGCCCACCAAAGGCAAAATCAAAACACAGTGAATAGCAGCATTCACAACAATGCTAGTGTGGATGCTGAGTTTAACACACATACTATGATTCCAGATGAGGCTGTGATGCCTTTTGTATTGCCTTCACCTACTATGCTAGCCACCATGTCCTTAACTGAGGGCGCAGACCTGGACTTATATTCCAAAGTTAAGTTTCTGCAACCTTTGTCCAAAGGTTATGATAGGCTATTGCAGCTAGCATGTGCAAACCCAGTGGGTCAGCCTCAGGGTTATCATAAGATAGGTCCTGTCCTATATCATCAAGGTTGCTTGTGGGTCCCAGAAGGAACTATTTGGGATGAAATCATGGAGACTCATCACACTTGTCCAACGGCAGGCCACCCAGGGAAAAAAACGGTGGAGCTAATCTGCCGCCAGTTTTCCTGGAAAGGTTTGATAGTGCAGGTGGCAGCTTTTGTTTGTAATTGTCTGGTATGTGTTTGATCTAAGGCAAGCCGGAATAGGACTACAGGTTTATTGGTTCCACTGCAGCCTGCTGTAGGACCCTGGACGTCTGTGTCAGTGGATTTCATTGGTGAACTTCCCAATTCCAATGGGTTTAACACAATCATGGTGGTGGTAGATTGCTTCACAAAAATGGCACACTTTGTATCTTGCTCAACCATGATTACTTTGGTGGAAACCACTAGGTTATTTGTGAACAGAATCTTCTCCCTACATGGCATCCCAATGGAGATTGTAAGTGACCATGGGCCTCAATTTATTGCTCAGTTCTGGGAAGCCTTTACCAGAATCCTTGGTATCAAATTGTGCCGCTCTACTGCTTTCCACCCCCAATCTGATGGACAAACAGAGAGGGTAAACCAAAATTTGGAGGTCTACCTATGTTGCTACACTAATGCGCGACAAGATGAGTGGTGTGATAATCTACCCATGGCAGAGTTCACATATAATAACGCCCCTCACACGTCAACTCAAGTATTGTCCTTCTATGCCAATGTGGGTTACACCCCTTCCTCTAATATGGGTCCTTGTTTGGTTAGCAACGTGGAAGCTGCAACTGATCAGGCTGCTGCATTGAAGCAGGTTCATCAAGAGCTCCAGGTTACTCTTACTGCCGCCGTGACAACTTACAAGGAATACACAGATTGCAAGTGCAAGGAAGGTCCAACTTACAGGCCAGGTGATCTAGTCATGGTTGATGCCTGCAATATGAAACTGAAGGTTCCCTGTTGTAAGTTAGGGCCTAAACAAGTTGGCCCCTTCAAAGTTGAACGTCAAATTGGCCCCTCTGCCTATCATCTGGATTTACCTCCTGCTTTCAAGATTTTCCACACCTTTCATGAATGTCTTCTTACTCCCTTTAAAGGTACAGAGACTCCTTCTTTCCAACCCATTCTTGTGGAGGGAGAACCTGAGTATGAGTCAAATTCTATTTTGGCTTCCCACAAGAATTGACAACACTTGGAATATTTGGTGTTGTGGAAGGGTTATCCTGATTCTGAAAACTCCTGGGTTCCTCACTACAATTGTTCCAATTCCCCAGATCTGATTCATGAGTTCTACCAGCGCAATCCCACTGCTATTGGCCACCCCAAACTTAACTTGGCCGTGATGAAACTCCCACCCGCCCACAAGAATTTCTCCTTATCCCATCTCCAAGATGGTGATATTGTGCCCAGGGCTAAAGCAGAGGGTAATGTCACGGTAGGTTCCATCATGCCGGGTATTATCCTCCCAAGTAATAAGGCTTGAAAAGCCAGAAAGCCTTTATCAAAATTGACCAAGTTAACGGATTTAAATCAAATGGTCAATTGAAAATGGGTTATGGCTGCTCCAGTCTGTCATCTGAAACCGGTTCCCTCTTTCAAATTGACATTGATAAATTGGCGTAATTTGAGGGTCACCCGATAAAAGCTTGTCAATCAGCATGGTTATCAGAAACTAGTCACACAAGGGTTCTTTGCAACCTAGACCAGATACTTACTTGACAATGTGGAAGGAAAAGGAGGTCAAGACTCAGGTGGTATTGCTTAGTCAATTTTTCTGATATATATTGAATAATTTTACTGTTTCAACTCTAAGAGTTGAGTCCTCCCAAAATTTTACTCAATAAAAATTATTTATCCCAAGTTCTAATTTACTTTTTAAAAATGCATCCTGTGGTTGGGTTGTTACAATATATCCTGTACAATCTGATTCTCAACAGAATCATTTCTGGAAGATGGGGTCCTGCAGTTGGAACTTTGTTGTTGGTGCCACCCAATGTTAAATTTGCGCCAGCCAATTTTGCAGCTCCCCCCATTCTTGAAACTGAAAATTGTGTTGCCTCCCAATATCCAGAATTTTATTCTGAAGATTTGTTGGTGTTGTCTCAGGCCATTTATCTTGGGCTACTTTGGTTAGGATTAATTGTTTTGCTTAATCCTGGTATTACAGTTGGAAATTTTACAAAAAGATATTTGAAGCCACATTGGTGGTTAATCATTAATTCTATGTGGATTTGGGTGGTAATTCCCCATCACTTAGAACAGCTTCATACTATCCCACAATTTCTGTCACAGAAATGGTGTTTTCAAGATGACGTAATTGAGATGCTGTAGCTCAAAAATATAGTGATTTTAACCATTTTTATATTAAATTAATAAATCTACAGTGGAGCTACCTCAACCTGGCCAAAGAGTAAAACTTGAATATTTTTAAAACTAGCTTATACAACTGTGTTTAAAAAGTACACAGTTGTTTAAAGAAGATCAAAAAAAATATATGCAAAGTTTCAGACGGTTTCTAACATTTTTTAGTTAAGTGAGATTTGGCGCTGAATTGTACTTTTTAAAAGTGGAAACAGTCAATTTGTAATGGTGTGCTCTTATATCGTTCTATGCCACCATATGTTAAAACAGGTTAATTCTTAGTGCCACATTGGTGGGCGCCATTCCTATTGGATGCTTATAAGCTTAGTAGATTTTGTAATGGGTGTGATTTGCACAACAGAAATACCCTCCTTACTAAATAAAATCACTAGTGTCAAGGTTATACTTCTGGGAAATATAATAAAAAAAATAAAGGGGAAGATTAAGAAGAGAATGATACTTTATTAAATATGAATATAGGTTAATATATAGTATCATTATAAGCCACATGTCATCCATGTACGTCATGGAGGTCATGAGGCTTATCTTAGTAATGTTCCTCTTGAGTCACGAGGCTTAATCAAGTTGTGTTCCATTTAGGACCTGGATTGAGTGATCCCTGTCATAGATGGTTAAATGATAATGGTGCCACCAGTTTATTGGCTGGGCGGTGAACCACTCGGTGAGCTGCTTGGTGATTTACTTGGGGCGTTAATTCCCCAAGAGGGAGTAATCAAAGATGTTGCAACGTCTCCCCCTGGGGTGCTGGAAGGTGGAGCCTTGGGAATCTTTTTGAGGGTGTCTGGTATACAGGATTGGTACTGGTCCAGTTTGGCGTTAGTAACAGGGAGTCTTGAGTTTTGTTGGGCTGCTCTTGCCTTACATAAACAAAGTCAATCATGGTGCATATGTTTTAGTTCAGTTTGAGCTCCAATCCCTTTGATCATATAGGTGTTATTGTGGTTCACTTCCTTGACAATGCCTGGTCCACATAACCTTGGGTCTAATTTGTGTTGGTTGTGGTTGACAACCCAGATCTTGTCTCCCACCTGGAACCTTTCTTGTTGCAATAGAATTGCTTCTCGCTGAACCCTTTGTTGTTCCATAATCTCTTGGTCTTTTCTGACTTGTAGCACTTTTGGGTCATTGCTGCCTGGTATCTTTTTTGGGAGTGGCAGTTGTGGTCCTGTGGTTATACTGACAAGTGACGGTTTTTGATCATAGACAAGTTCATAAGGGCTTTTACCCGTATTGCGGTTGAATCTTGTTCTGTAGACCATAAGGGCGGTTGGTAGCATATCAACCCAGGCTTTTGGATTGTTGGCAGACAACTTACTGAGGGCTTTCACTAGAGAGTTATTTAGTTGTTCTACACATTCATTTGCTTGTGGGTGATATGGGCTGGCTGTGACGTGCTTTATTCCATTTTTGGCAAGATAGATGTTGGTATCAATAGCTTTAAGTTCAGTGCCTCCATCTGTGATTAAGAGGTCAGGCTTTCCAAACTTAGCTTTGATTTCTTTGCCAATGAATCTTCTTGCGTCATTGCCTTTGTGCTCTTTTGTGGCTTGCTCTACGGGCCATCTGGTTGTATAGTCAATGGCTGTGATAATGTACTTCTTGCCTTTGTTTTCACCCGGCATAGGTCCCACAATATCTAACAGCCATACCTTGAAGGGCTGTGTGATGAATACAGGTACTACTGACTTGGGTGGAGCTTTGGTTTTGGCGTACTTTTCACAGACCTTGCATTGTTCCAATACCTCTCTGATATTATCTAGCATATTGGGCCATCAGTAGCAAGTCTTAAGATATTAATGCAAGTTTCTGCTACGGGTGTGTCCCAAGTCTCTGTGATAACAGAGGATTGTGTCAATCTTTTGTGTTGACAGGACGTAGGGTACAGTGTCACCATTTGGGAGGATTCAGTGAAGGGTACCATATAAGTTTTTGATCAGATGTTTGTTCTTAAGGACTTTCTCTTGGATGTCCATTGGTGTGCCAGGTGGGAATCCTTCCTGGAGATTACCCATGATTAACATGGACCAGTTGGGGTCGCCATCAGTGCAGAGGATATGTTTTTTGTATAGCCTTGATAGGGCGTCTGCAGTAAGCATCTCTCTGCCTGGCTTGTACTCAATTTTCATGGGGTATCTCTGTATGAGACTCATCCATTTGGATTGTATTATTGACAGATGCTGCTGTGTATTGAAGAATATTAACACCTTGTGATCAGTGAGCACCTTGAACGTTTGAGCTCCTTCTAGATAACATTGCCATTTCATGAGGCAGTGTATGATGGCAACCAACTCCTTGTTGTGTATGGGGTATCTTTGTTTGCCGTCTGATAGCTTTCTGGATTCATATGCCACTGGAAGGAAGTCTTTTTGGGCTGTTTGAATACAGAGGACTCCTCCTATGGCATAATCAGAGGCGTTGGTTTCCAGCTCATAAATGCCCTCACAGTTTGGGTATTGCAAGATGGACGTGGTGACCATGTGTTCCTTCAATTGGCAGAAAGGTTGATCTCGTAAAGGCGTCCAGACAAACTTGGTTGTTTTCCCTGTGATGGCTGATAGGGGGATGTTAGGGCGCCCCAGTCAGGGATAAACCTGCGTACGTAGGCTACCATTCCCAGGAAGGCGCAAAGTTTGCTCTTGTTCCTTGGGGCAGGCATCTCTGTTATGGCGTGTATTTTGTCTGGATTGGGTTTGATGCCATCTTTGATAATGATATGACCAAGGAAGGGGAGTTCAGTTGAGAAGAACTCACATTTGGATGGTTTGGCAATTAGTTGGTTTTCCTGTAGGGTACAGAGTACTGCACAGACATCTTTCCAGTGTTGTTGTAGGTTGAGACTGTAAATGATGATATTGTCCAGGTAGATGATTGCTCTTTTCCCAATGTGTTCCTTGAATACTTTGTTCATGAAGGTTACAAAGATACTGGGAGCATTTTTAATGCCAAAATTGAGGACAACACATTCTAAGGACCTGTATTTAGTTTTAAATGCAGTCTTTGGAATGTCTTCAGGTTTCAGCAAATTTGGTGGTAACCTGCTGTGAAATCAATTTTTGTGAAGATTTGGGACCCCCCAGGGCATCAAAAAGGTCATCAATTAGGGGCAGGGGTACCTGTTCTTTATTGTGACCTTGTTGAGGGCCCTGTAGTCTGTGACCAGGCGGAAGCCTCTATCTTTCTTTGCCACAAAGAAGACAGCAGCACCAAAGGGTGACTTTGAAGGTCTGATGAGGCCTTTTTTGAGTGCTTTGTCAAGGTAGGCCTTCATAGTGTTGTCTTCTTGTGGTGTGAGGCGGTAGATGGGTTGCACCTTGGGTACACTACCTTTCAGGTTGATCTTGTGTTGTATGTCCCGGTCAGGGGATAGCCCGGGTAGTGATTCTTGGAATACGGAGGGAAATTCATTGACTAGCTGGTCCCTAATTGGGTTTTGTTTGTGTTGGATTTCTGTGTTTTTGAAGTGAATGACTTCATATGTACATGTGCTCTAATCAATTTTGCTGATGTTGGTTTCTTTCTCTGTTTCCATGATCTTTACAAATATGTGATCCCTCATGAGGGTGTTGAGATGTGTTGAGTACATGTGATGGTGGACTTCTCCTCTCTGGATAGTGAGGGTGGCACTGTCCCAGTCTATGTGAGGTTTTTTCTTTTGCATCCAATCTAATCCAAGTATGACATCATACTTGGGGATTGGAATGATGGGGCCACTAATTATTGTTTAGATTTCTCTAATTTGGGCCCAGAAAGGTCTGGTCTCATGGGTAACTGGTATGCTGCGGTTGTCTGCCATGATGACTCTCTTGATGTTACTTTGAATGGTAGGTAACTTCATGAGGTTGGCAAAACTCTTGTTAATGAGTGATTGGTTGGCTCCAGTGTCAAATAGTGCTGTTCCCTGGTATCTGCCAAAACAGAAAGAATAGGTAAAGAGTTTATTTCCAGATTGGGTGGCAAACAGTAGAGGATTGCTGGAGGGAACCTGGATCATGATGATTGAGTCCACGTCCTGTTCTCTGTACAAGTCTTGTGAAGAGGGGGAGGGCAGCTTGCCTAAGCACTCCCCTGAGCTTTTCCCTCCTTGTTGGTATCTTTGGTGCTAGCCTGGTTGGCTTATGCAGTGTGATTCCCGTGTTGAGGTTGGGTGTTGGTGGCTCGGTTGTTTTGCTTATTGGGGCGAGGCTCCCTCTTAACTGTGGGGTTTTCCTTGCGTTTGTTGGAGGTGTGTAGATTGTCAGACTTCTGAGATGCGCATTTTCCCTCTAAGAATACATCCTTGAGGTTCTGGCAGCAGGTCATGTCAAACTGGCGTCTAATATGAGTAGGGAGGCCATTGTAGAAGTCCAGGCGTGGCCCAGGTTCATCAAAGTTGATGGTGTTGGGTGCACGGTCACGTAGTCCTTTGTATGTGGCAATGTATTCCTTGATGGTTCCTGTCATTTTGAAGGTTCAGAGTTTGGTCATAATCACCACGTCTAAATCCTTTTATGGAGAATTTCTTGAGGAATACGGCTTTGAAAATTTCCCAGTTTTCCTTCTGATCAGGGTGTTGAGACAGCCATTTGGTAACAAAACACAAAGCAGTTCCTGTGATGCAGAGGGCAATTTTGCTGACCCAAAGTCTTTGGGGTACTCCATTTGTTCAAACTTGCTCTTGGTGCTGTTGATCCAAAGCAAGGCGTTCTCACAGTGTAGCCCTGCAAAGGCGCCAATCTCAGCGGTATGTAAGCACTGAAACACTATATTGGGTATCTCAGGTTGCGTAGGTGCTGTTGTGGCTGGCGTGGTAGGGAACAGTTTGCAGGTTTTAAGAGAGTTGTACTGGTCAATGGGTACAAGGAGATTATTGTGGATGACAAGACCTGGGGGGACGTCTTGTCCTACTTTGTAATCTCTCCAACCGTTAGGGAGTGACATTGCTTGGGTTCTTTTTCTTAGGAGGAATGTTTCCTTTGAGTTGGTTAGGTATGGATAATCTACCTGTGCTACCACTGTTGAGTTTATACTTCTGGGAAGTATAATAAACAAAATAAAGTGGAAGATTAAGAAGAGAATCATACTTTATTGAATATGAATATAGGTTAATATATAGTATCATGATAAGCCACATGTTGTCCAAGTACGTCATGGAGGTCATGGGACTTATCTGAGTAATGTTCCTCTTGAGTCACAAGGCTTAATCAAGTTGTGTTCCATTTAGGACCTGGATTGAGTGATCCCCGTCATAGATGGTTAACTGATAATGGTGCCACCGGTTTATTGGCTGGGCAGTGAACCACTCGGTGAGCCGCTCGGTGATTTACTCGGAGTGTTAATTCCCTGAGAGGGAGTAATCAAAAATGTTGCAACACTAGTAACACATTGTGTTGTTGAAGCCCAAATAGCAAAGTCCATACTATGATAATGAATAAGGCTAGCATATTAAATGTGGTTTTTTGAAAGGCTGTATTATAGGGAGTAGTACTATAAAAGTGGCTCTAATTTAGGTTGAATTATTATATGGAGTTTTAAATTAACACCATAATTCATTCCCATTTAAAAAGGAAAAGGCTTGGATTTATCACACAAAAGTATGATTGTATAGAAAAAAATCAAAGGTAGCGCTGTTGCGCTGTCTTAGTAAAAGCCTAGGCGCTGCTTTACAGTGGATTGGATTTTGTCATTACATTTATAAATCCACTACTAATCCAAAATATCTTTTTTCAATTATTCTATTGAGACTAGTGCTTAGAAATATGATTAATAGTTAGATTAACATTTTTGGGATTCAAAAATTACGCTGCAGCGGCGCTTATTGAAAAATTAAGGTGGTGCTTTGGCATCAAAAATATTTACAAGGCGGTGCCACGGCGCCTGGAGCTTTTTTGGGGTGGCGCGGTATGTATGATAGAGACGGCGCTGCAGTGCATGTTATTGGGTATTCTGCAGTAATGATCCAAAATCTACTGCCAATTAAATATATATAAATTTTATATTATAAATTTATGACTATGAGGTTGCAGTAATTCTATTCTGTGAGCTCTATCATGATTGGCATCATTGATTTTATACTGCTAATTTATGGAGTTGGCTGCTATAATCCTAATCTGTGGGCTCCATCATAATTGGCATCATTGCTTGGTCAAAATTTCTAAAATATCCCCCCACTTGACCAAACACTACTTTCTTTCTTCATCAGATGAATCCCAACTCCAGCAGCAACAGCAACAACAATATGCAACAAGCCTATAACAAAATGATGGCTTCAATGGACAAAGTGGAGCGGCGCACTTTTTGAAAAATGCCGCACTCAGTTTGCATTGGTTTCTTGAATTGACTTTGGGCCAGTGACTCCCAGTTTTTCAAACAGGACTGCAAAACCACTGTGGCTGGCTCTGAGCGCAGTACTGCGCCAAACTCTAGCGCTGGAGATTTCCCTGATGAGGACTTCATGTTTGAGGAGCCTCTTTCTGTCAGCAGTGCACCCCCCAGTGGCAATCCTTCTGGTGCTCAGCACCCCTTTCCTCAATGCCTTCCTTCCACTGGCGCGCCTCCCCCTACCCCATCTGCAATGCTCTGCGCCTGCCACAATTCCAACAATGTGGTGGTAGACTACCCCAACCTTCTTAGCAAGTTTGGGATCTGCCACCATGAGGAGACAATGTACAGCTTTGTACAGGCTCTGCATTCTGACAAAGATGCAATGACCCTGATTTGGGCAGGGGAGTTATGCCACAGCCAATACAATGCCTCTTGTTTGGCTGCTGAGGTGTGTCTAGGGCTGCAGTCAGCTACCTTGGCCCCCAGTGAGATTTCTGCGCAACATGCTCATACCATTGTCATCCACAATGAGTATATTGACAAGGTGGCTTGGGTTTGGGCTCTTGATCTTGCGGCAGATCCCAGCTTCTACCAGATCTTGGACTTGCCTATCCAAGCCAACACCAACTGTTGCTTCTCTGCCACATTCAAGGTGTATCTCCAAGCCATTACCACTGGCAATGCTTCCCTTTACCTTCCTTTGTCTGCCGCAACTTGTCACTTTATGTGGTATCCTCCCAAGAGTTGCCAGCCTGGCCAGCCCGGGTATGCTGGTTGTTGCTTGGAGCATTACCGCTCCCTGGCTTACCAACTCTGTGTCCCCTTACCCCTATCATATTTCTACATGGAAGATGTGTTGATGGGCTGCTTCACCATAGGTGCTGCGTTCTCTGCTTGTAATGGCTGGGGTTGGTTGGTGCCAGTCAGTCAGATCCGCCTTCTCCTTTGCAACTGATTGTTAAAGTTCTGCAACTCCCAGTTGGCCTGGGCCCAAATGCTGGTGATCCTGGCTCACGTGCGCCAGCGCCTGGACAACAACTGTTATACAATCCCCACCCAGAGCGCCCAGTGATTACTATCCAGTGCCCGGCCAAGCATCCTCACCTGGCCAACTGGCAGGCCTCTCCTCCTGCTACGTCTTCTGCTCATCAGCATAGAGGTGCCCCCAACACAAGGGATCAATCCCAATGAGCCTGCATTTTTCTTTTCTTGCAATAAACTTGCTTTTGCTTATCCTCTTTTTTATTGTTTCTATTATTTTTTAGCTCTTATTTTTTATTATATTAAGTTTTTCATTATTGTAGTTATCTTCTAAATTTAGTGCTTAGAAATCTTATTGATTAGAGGAGTTTGTGAGTTAGAGATTTAAATCTTGCGCTGCTGCAGCATAAAAGATGTTTGCAAGGCAGCGCAGCAGCGCTCAAGACTTTCCCAAGTTGGTGCAGCGGTGCTTTTTAATTTTTCAAGGCAGCGCAGCGGCGCTTAAAGCTGGGTAGTTTTGCAGTTGAATTTGCGGAGTTTTGAAACCCTTATTTTGATAACATACTTTTTATTTTGATTTAAGATAGCGTTTTTGTGATGCAGTTTTTTGTGATGGTGTATTTTAGGGTATTTATTAAGTGTTTTTATACTCAAAAAATCTTATTTGGATAACACTCTTTTTATTTTGATTCAAGATGGTGTTTTTGTGATGCGTTTTTTGAGATGCTGTATTAGAAACCAATATTTAAAAAATAACTATTTAATAATTTTATTAAGTTTTTTATTTTGCTGATGTAAATCCCAACGCCATCTCAGAATTTTTTTGAGATGCTGTTTTCAAGATGGCGTATTGCATCAAGACAAGCTTAGTCAGTTTAGCTCCCCTCTCTCACATCCTTCTAAAGTGATTCACTATAACTATATAGTCCCTCATACCCAAATAAAGGTGTTATCTAGTTTCAAATATTTTCACCATATAACTCTGCTAATACAGCACAGTTTTGACACTACCCTACTGGCATCCCAAGGAATAAAGTGCAAACTAGGTATATAAATCTTCTTACCTCTCAAGGATTAACAGAAATATTCCTAACATTAGAAAAAAAGATGCTAATACTTGTACCTTGTCAAGTCATAGGAAACAAATGAAATATCAGCAGCAATCAACCCCTAATTGGGAAAGCTGCTTCAAAAACAAATAGGTTAAAAATAATTTAAATTTGAAAATTTGGAATTTGAGCCTTTTATACTCCAGGACCCCCCAGTTGGGAGGCAGCTGGCCAGACCCAGACTGCAAGCCACACAGCTGACTGCCAGGCCTCTACAGGCCACCCCCCCACCAGCCAACCTGTGCAACTGAGGCTAGCCCAGCCACTATCACTCCTGCTGGCCCGGGTCCTCCAGCTTGGGAGAATTTCCTGATTGGGAATTACAAAAAGAAAATCTTCTCAAAGCTGGTTAAAAACTAAAGCGCTGCCCAAATGAGAAATCACCCAAATGCAGAATCTATGATCCATCCCAATTTGGCAACAATTAATGACCCAAATTTAGTAGCTTAATTTGGGTTCATTAAAAAGGCAATCCAAACCCATGCAATATAAATGAGATTCTTGTCAAAGTTCTTGTAAGGGACCCTCTTTATAGAGGAGAATACTGTTGGGGAATCAAACAAGGGACCATTACCCTCTACAACAGGAGATAGCTCTTCAAGCTGTAGGGTAGGGGTTGGACAAGGACCAGGGAAGCACAAGGTAGGTGGCCCCTGAGACAGGATACAAGGCAGGAACAAGAAGAGCCAGATGGTGATTACAGATCACAAACAGGGGATTACAATCATCTGAACTAGGAGATACTATTAAATGCTCAAGTGAATAATAGGGCAAGATTGCTTTATTGTAGAAATAATGTTATTAAAACAATTAACTTGGGATTAGGATGGGAGTTCTTATACTTGGGGGTGGAATTGGGAGTACAGACTTAATGAGTTTGAAACCCAGGTGTAATGCCTCACATGCAGTGGCAAAAATCATGATGTAGGATATTTTTAGATGCATTATAGTACTAAGTTCCTTGCAGGTTTTACTTGCATGTGCATTGCTGTGGGTTATAAGAACAATTAATTGACAATTAATTGAGTTGCAGTAACCTAGATCATCCAAATTTGAAAGCTGGAATAGGTCTTCAACTATTGGATAAATTTTGTCAGGGAAGTGATTCCTGACAGTTCTGGATATGCCAACTTCCAATGTTAGCCCAGAAAGGGGATTCCAGCTGCAAACAAGATACTGGGGACCCCAATTTAGTGCTTTGATATTTTTGTGCCTTACAAGCAAGCTACTATATAGTAAACTATCATTCCTTGGTGATAGTTTGTGCTATCATTGAGTGAACTACCTCTCAATAATATCACATAAATCAATAAACCTTTACTACTAAAAGTACTGATACTAAGCTTTGTCACCCCTTCCCAGGAGCAGAAAATGAACCACCTCATCTTCCTGGCTGTTATCACAGCATGCCTAGGAATTGGGGGACACCAAACTACCTTTGAGCCATTCAGACCTACACCATACACCACAGAAGAGAATAATTATGAGGCGTCATCACACCTGAACTCCTCTTGCATGAGTTCTTGGCCTCAATTGGGTTTATCTCACTCTGTTGCATTCTTAGCAGTTTACACAATCACCTACTATGTCCTCACATGATTTGCCCGTAATTTTAGCCAATTTAATATTCATTCAAAATTTTTTTGTTGGGTATTAATGGTATATCCAATCATCACCTCATTGGCAGGATTTCAAGCAGTGAAATTGATCATGTATCTTACAATAGTACTCCCATATTTAATGGGTTGCTGTGCTTTCTAGACTTAAGACTCTTTTTATTGTATCCAGCATATGCTCTTGCCTGAAACACTGCCTTCTGTGTGGTTCATCACAATGTGGTTTTTGTTTTAGATAGCTGGTTAGCATGCTTGTGCATGGCTCACTTCACACAGCAACTGGGTGATTCTTTTGGGAACTGGATTACCATTGAGCCTTATATCTGGTTCAATTTTTGGCTTGCTGTAACTGAGTGTATTTTATCACCAGTTTGCAGAGTAAGCATACATATTCAAAGTAAATCTAAAGCTATCTTTTATGATTTTTATATCTTTGTACTGTATCCTGGTTACCTTATTTTTTATTGTGACCTGCTTTTTTGCTTTTTTGAGTGGTTATGCCCATTATCACCTCAGATCCCAGTTTATGAGTGCGTGTTTTATACGGGTACTTGGATCTTGTTCAAGCTTGAGTACATTTTTCTTAATGCCACAGCTTTGAAACTGCTGTTTTAACTATTATTCTAGAAGTAGGGAGTGGATAGAAATTGTTTAGCAACTATGATACTTGGAATAAATTTTAGTAGATAATCTAAATAGTCCAAAGCATGGCCAAGGTCAATAATTTTCCATTTCAATAGTCTGGCATATTTTTTTAAAAATAGTAATTATAAATATCATCTTTATAAATCCACTTGTCTGACTGCAGTTAAATTTTTTGCCTACCTCATTTCCTTTATTTGCACTGGAATTAGTTTTATCTATTCCTAAGAGTACAAATAGAATATAATTTCTGATCTATCAAGGCCTTGGTTTCTTGTGCAAACAAATAATTGCCCCAAATACTTCTATAAAACCTTTGTGTGCATGCTGTAAATACGTTGGCCAACTCAGCTAGCACCATATCTCACAATATATAGGAGGTATTTGCAGAGCCTTCATGACGGGTCTAGCATTATGACCTCACATAGACTGCAAGTATAGTGGGATCCCATACTTTTGTATATAGTACGAGATTGTTTTAAACCACCAACCTCAAGATCCTGAAGCCTATTCTCAGAGAACTTCTGATCCTTACTTTTCACATTGCCACATGTGCCACCCCTGGGTGGCGCAATAGCTTTCCCACACAGTGAAAATTCACTACCTTCCCAGATAAAAACCATTTTATTACAAATATGTTTATGTCCCCTCTTGGACTGTTGTTTCCCCAAAGTTCTTCAAGTGCTGACTATAAATAGTTCAGGCACAACACTTTCTTGAATGATTTATAGATATTTACCCCCATTGGAGGTGTGGTGTGATCATTGATAACTGGTGAAACTGTTGGGGCTAACCCCACAATCTCCAGTTATTATTGTTACAGATCAATCATGCCCATCACATGCAACTAGCATGTATTTCCCCATATCCCCCTAACTCCCCAAATTGTGAAGGCTATATAAAGCCACTTGATCCACAATAAAGTGTTACCCTATTTTCACAATCTCCTGGTTCTAAGCTGACTTTGCTTGAATCAGTATTACACGCTTTATCCAAGAAAGCTCTTGATGACCTCGCCAAAGGAGAATTTGATCAAACAAACAAATCCAGACCTGCCTTATCTAATTGCATGCTTTAGTGAAGCAACGCGATAGAGGGCTTCAACTTTGGTGATTATGTGGTTACGGGATATTTCAGTGATGTCGCTTGAGGAGCTTCCTAAATGTTGTGATATTATACCTTGACATTGCAACACTATTTTTGGAGGGATACCGTTTAGAAAATTCTTGAAATGCGAATTTAAATTGAAAGGGTGTGACTTTCTCAGCCCATGTGACACCTCTCTTGTTTGTCCTCTTAAATGTTTGCAGATCCAACGATGAAAGTGTGAATGATGTATTTTTGGGTTGTAGAATAATCTTTTTGATTTCTATTGGTGGCGTGATGCCGAATTCGATTGGACGACAATTATCCAATATCGTGCAATCAATGGTGACGCACTATATAAATCATGTTCTTCTCTAATAAAGCTTCATCTTAATTCGTTAAATATTAAATATCTGTAATTCGGCATTGTAGTGGGTCCTACTGTTGTAGGCGTATCCAAGGCAGGTTTAAAATAGGTGATTTAGTTTTGGAGTGGACAAAGGCGACAGGTTAAATCGAAGCTCTAAAATGAGTGGCCACTTATGATGCCACAATGGAATATCTGATAATCTACGTTCACTAGTAATTGAATATACTTAGCATTGTTTGTTTTTGCCTTGAGAATCATCGACCGCATCCTGCTAATAGCACTATCAGCCTTGTTTTTTACTGCCCATTTTTACACTTTTTTGCTACTGAGAAGTATGAGCAACCTCTTAAAATCGCCTCCTTTGGCCCGAGTATCAAAAAATGAATCCTCTGCAGGTTAGCTGCTATCCATTAATGCATATAGTTTATTTAATCCTTGCTATAATTCCGTTCAGATCTTTTAACTGAGATTGTACTTCGCTAGTTCAGACATTTATAAAGGAAACAGTTGTATACAAACCCGTGAGTTTGAAGAAGAAAATAGGGCTTCAGGTATTTTCATCTTTGGGAGCACTTGAGGCCATCCTGACATCCCAAGAAAAAGTACCGTTTAATTTTACTTTTATATTTTAAACTTTAAAGCTTTATAAGAGAGAATCAAGCCAATCCAACCACCCTTCCTCGCAATATGAAAAGCTTGAGGTTCTTTCTGACTCCTATGTAAAAAAAATCAACTCGCTTTTGCTAAAAGTGGCTGAAACTCCCAGCCAGATGAAAGTATGACGTTTATCCCATCCCATTTACATCATACTAACAAGGGCTAGGAATATTTAAATAGCAAGAATTTCTGTAAGCATTTCCCAAAATCTTGCAAAAAAATCATTTCGGAAGGAGTGGATTTTTCGCCTGAAGGTAAAAGACACCCCTCTCCTTTATCTTATTCTGTTCAGAAACCTCTAGCAACTTTGTGCATTTAAATGAAATCACTGGAGTCGCTCTTCAATTGCAGAATTGCCTTATTGATGAGCATACTCACCGGTTTATTCCACACCAGCTGGCGCTACTTTTTGTAAGTTGTTGTATTCCCTTTAATATGTTTCAAGTTGGCTTATTTTATGCCATAGCGATGCCTTAAGCAATCAAAAATTGAAGCCTTGGCGAAATACCAAGCGCGCATCGAAGCTGCTTTTGAGCCCGTGACTGCCCATATTTCTCAGGGAGGTGGCCCTTTGCCTAAGAAACACATCGAATGGTAATTTTTGAAGACCTTGTTAGTTTTGATGAAAGCATCGACTTTAGATCAAGTGGTTTTTATACCCAACCACAAGTTTTTAAGAGCACTTTACAATATCATTTTAGGTGGCTAGCTATCCCCATGCATTATAGATCCAGACAGTAATCAATGCTTTTCTAGGTTAGATGATTTGGTCTCCGATCTTGTGATGGAAGTTTATTACTCGCCTTCTAGTCGCTCACTGATTCCCAAGAACTCATCTCTTCAAGCGTTTATTGTCAACCTTAGTACGGGTTCCTGATTTTGTATATTATTTTTGGTCGCTGGTCCTTTGTATATGAAGCTTCCATGCTGCTCTATACAAAAATATTACATGTTTCTGAAATGTCTGCACAGTTTCATCACTTAAAATTTAAGATGAAATTTGAAAGTTTATTTAGCTTCTAAATTGGAATCTTGCCAAGTGTTTGATTTTCCAAATAGAAGCCTTACAACAACTTAAAACCGACAACTCAAAAGAAAGTCATCGAGGTAAAAACATATTAGGGTTCAGTTGGATGTTGAAACTTAAAGTTTGTAAAAGAAAACACTTTCATCCTACCTTCTCATCGGAATAATTAAATGCTGAAATGTTTTTGAATCTAATTTAGCTTTTCTCTCTACAGCGTCACACTGGTTACTGAATTTTAAGACATACTTCAGCATTCGTTTTTGCGGGCTGCTCTTAAACATAAGCTTATCATTTAACTGGGCTGGTTGCGTGGTTATGGCCAAATACTTCGCTTAAATATTTTCATTATTGTAGAATTTTTTTTAGAATGTGTTGAGTATACACTTCTGGGAAGTATAATAAGCAAAATAAAGGGGAAATTAAGAAGAGAATGATACTTTATTGATATGAGTTTAGAGTATTATATAGTATCATGATCAGCCACATACTATTAGGGCTGATCAGATTTTGGATGGAAGGCTCCTTTTCTTTAAAGAAGCACCTGTTCGAAATCTGGAAACAATTTTGAGAGAATCTTCTTTGAGAAGATTCTCTCAGAATCGTTTCTTCTACACCCTTCTGTAGATGAAGAAGTTCAGATTTTTTGTTTAAACTAAATATACATACTTTTTTTACTTACTTTATTTTAAAAATTAAAATAGTCAAATTTGAAATTAAATATTTTCTTTTGAAAATAAATTTTATTATATTTATATATATATATGTTAAAAATATCAAAATCCAGAAAGCACAAAATCTTCCATTACCTTATTTTTTTTAGTGATTTTGGATTCTCCTACACTGGGGGAATCCAAAAGAAGAGGACGGGAAGAGAAGATGGGACAATTACAGCATTTGCAGTAATCATCCCTTTTTTGGGCCGCCACAGCCCTACATACTATTCATGTGCGTTATGATAGACATGGGGTTTATCCAAGTAATTGTCCTATTTAGGATTCAAAAATGATGATCCTGGTATTAGATGGGCAATTGATAAGAGTAGAGTGTCACTGACTTAATGATCAGTCGGAAAATCACTCAGGGAATTACTTCCCCGAGAGAGAGTAATTGTAGATGTTTCAACAACAGGGAAAATTCAATTAAAGCTCTTACAGCCTGAGGGCACTCAAGGTGACATTACAGACAGACAGAATTGCTCTTTTTATGTTAATATTAGTGTGCCTATCAGAAGTAAATTATTTAATAATATATATTCTATAGTGTATCACAGTTCAGGGCAAGTTTTTGGTTTGATTTGCCAAGTGATTAAACTTTAGTGAAAACAGTATAAAAAGTACTTTGAGCATAAAAGCTCAATAGTTTTGACCCTAGAGCTTAAATAAAAGGCTAGTATTGGTTTCAAGAGGCCAAATTTTGATTGTTATCTTTATCTAAAGATTTAATATGAGTACCCACTTCAATTTGACAACAGGTTATCTTGGAACCAGAACCCAAGCTTATGGCAACCTCAACAGTATTTTACATGCAAAATCATGTTCAAATACTATAAATAATGTCATAATGCTGGATTCTGGTTTTTTGTTAAATGTTAAATGTTGTCAGGATAGAAGTGGGCATCTGTCAAAAATCTGCACACTGTGGTACTTTATCATCCGCCAGATAATCTTTCAAGTCTTCTAACATTAGGAAAGTACAGAGAACCTGTGACTTTGGCATAACCTGCAGCCCAAAATAATTGTTGCTGTCACAAATAGCAAGTCTGACAAGGCCCAAAGCCTGGAGGATTTGTGATGCTTCTTTCTACTTCTGGATATAGATTCATAGTTGTTATCTCTATATTTAGCTATAAAAATTAATATTGTATGAAACAGTATGATCTTTTGCTCTATTAATAAAGACTGAGAGGGGGTAAAATTAAGGAAATAGGACTTAGATCAATTATCAAGTCAGCACAGAATCACCAGTCTTTTATTCTAATAGGCTGGCTTTAAGGTGGCCCACCTGCCCGCGTGTTTCCGAGTTAGCTTACAACACTAAGTGGAGACTGAAGTGTAAATTCACTCCCCTTTTTATCCTTGGATAGAGCAATCTTCCCACGGCATACAAAAAAATCTGCTCCAAAGCCAGCCAAGCTCCTTAATTCTCTTGAGAATTTAGCCCATACAATTAATGAGAGATTTGTGTTGGCATACCCTTCCCAGGTGGCAAACACTGATGTTTTGAACTCTGTTCCTACTTGGAAGGAATCTCTGATCAATTTGGATTACTTTTTGACTTGGGCTTGCCCGCATTTAAAATTGATTAAGTCTAAACAACCAGGTTGCGCTTTGGTTAAATCAACAAAATCCATTTCAACTGAAATTAATGGCATCCAGAAGTGTCCTTTAGACACTAGCCAATCAGGGGTTGGGTCAGAAATTGGAGAAAAACCATCCAAACTCCCTGAAACTACTAGCAAAAATTCTGTCTCATCCAATCAAATGACTGGTTGAGGTCACCTGACCCTGCAAATTCAAATGGTTTCCCTTAAAGCAAAACAGGGGACTTTTGGTTCCCTGCTTGCTCATTCTATCAATTAAAGTTTTACAACTTCCCTAACTTAAAGTTTATTGTTTGAGACTTCTCTGGAAGCTCTCAACTATCCCTGGCTCTGTTAGTATTAGTTTCACTTTTAATTATCTTTTCTACCTTTCCTTGGTTTACGGTGTCGTCTTTAAAGTCAGCAGCGTCAATTTTAGTGTTGATCTATACACTTTCCTCGTTGTCCTCAAAACTCTGGTTTGAACTTCAAAATTAGTATTCAAAAACTCTTTATTTACTTACTTTAAGTTTGAAATTGCTTTTTGTTTGCTTTGGCCTTTGCTTTCACTTTGCTCACGCCTGCTTGACGTTCTTATCTGTTTCCAAGTTTTAAAATACTTAGTTGTTGTCCCTGGTTTTTGTGCTTTAAATTTAATCATTTATTGCAGTCTAGCTGTTGGTTTCTTAGTGTTTGAAATCAAAGTTTGATAGTTCTTTCCTTTCTCTTAACTTTGAATCATTCTGGTCTCCCTGGTGAAGTTTGTGACCTTTACCCTAGCACCAGTTCTGATGATATGGACTACTTCTCCAGACCTCTGGAGTTGTATCTCCTACTTATTCCACCATGTAAGAAACAATCCCACCCAATTTGTGCAAATGTTGGAGGACATTCCCAGATGCTCTCAGGAAATTCTTGCTACTAGCAAAAGCGTTGTTCGAAGCCTCGCCTGTGATGACCTTGAGTTTTCTGCTCTCAAGCCAATTCCTAATACGTCTTCAGCCCTGGCCCACTGTGCCTCTCTCTTTTGCGGGCCTGGTGGTTCTGGTCCAAGAAGAAGGGCTGGGCTTCCAAGAGCACGCCCCCAAGCGCGCCACCTGGCTTTTTGGTGAAATGTTTTTGATGGGTTTGGATTCCTACTTTCTCTGTCTTTCTGCTGCGTCCTCTCTGTGAAGGCCACTTCAAGCAGCCATACCAGTTTTTCACTGGATAGTGTCCTGATGAATTCTTTTCCCAGGATGAGAGCCAAACTTAGTTAGTTTAGCCCCCCTCTCTCACAGAAGTAGAATTAGGGAAAGGCGGCAGAGGGCTCATTCTTTCTGGGATAGTTTTGATAAAAGTTTGCTTGACAACATTTACAGCTCAGTATTCTTTCTGATGCTGTACAACTATTCCTTGATCCAAGCAGATTATTTGTCTACCTGGGTCACGTTCCAGGGCTAGCTAGCTGAACTGGCTACTAGTTTATGAAGGTGATTGTTACACTATACTGTATTTAATCAGAGCTACTCTAATACAATAGGCTCAGAGCTTTTTATCTTAGAGTGTTTGGCCTGATAGCCCAGTCCATGATAGACTCTTCTAGATGTAATGCAGATGATGGTCCATATGACAGCCCTCTAGTTCTAGGGATTAATTAAAAGTTAGAATTGTAATTATTATGAGGTGCGTATTGAGGTGCAGGCAGATGCAAACTACCTAATGAGCAGTAATTGTGTGTTCTATTCATTAATTACAATGCATGTATCTGTTGATGCCAGGATATGATTTGGTCCTTGATTCATTGATCCTGTGGCCTGCATTATTCTGTTGAAACTATCCCTAAGAGTGATTGACAGCTGGGCCATGTTAATTAGTTAAATCTGTTAATTAGTCAATATCCCAAAACCTAGACAGTATCAAATAAGTTGGGAGAAAGAACCATAATAATTATTTTATAGGGATAAAGCTAGTTGATATGATAGAATGATTGTTATAAATGTGGCAAACAGAGTCATGGGACCATCTAGCGACAAAAGTATTTGGCAGGATGGACCAGATGAAACCCCATAATATGGAAACAAAAACCAACCCTACAAGCCCTCGAGCCAAAGTGGTGCGCAAGCCCAGGAAGCTGTTCATAATGGTTGGTACAATCGCAATGAAGAGTACCAAAAATTGAAAAGAATTTAGTTCCTGCATTTTCTTGAAAACTGGAAGAAAATATTCTTCCATGATAAATTTTAGATTTTCCAAAATTTTAATGATGAAAAATGTTTTATCAGAAAATTTAAAATGTAATATGGCTTTAATAGATTGCTCATATTTGAGCTTTTAGAAAACCAAAATAGCTTCATAAGAGCTATCAAGATAGACTATATGAGAGAGGATTTAGGAAAGTCTACAGGGTGATTGAAAGGCTAAGGAAAATGATAGGGAAAGGGAAATCATTATCCAATAAGGTAAATTTGAAATCCAACTTTGTGGGTTGGATTCATTCAATACATTACCAAAAAGCCATCAAAGTCTTGTGATGACTTGTTAATTTAATCAGGCAATCCTAGGGAAGGGACAAAAACAGCAATTGTGCAAACACAGTATCACAAAACTATTTTTTTGGATGTTTTGGATTGGTTCACAAAACAATTCATGTGATTTTGTCACAACTTTTGGAGTAGGTCACAATTTGTGCCTCACTCCATTGTGTAGGTCAAAAAATATAAAAGGAAGGTGGTTTTCATGGATGAAACAGATGATTTCATTTTGTGAAGGGGCACAGGATGTAAAATTAGAATGGTTCTCAAGGGTGAAACAGATGGTGTCATTTTGTGCAAGGCACAGGATGTAAAATTAGAGATAGTTCAGTTGTGGGACTTTATTTTTTAAATTGAATTTATTAAAGCTTTACCTACCATTACCTCACAATGATAGATTTGATTGTACTACAGTTTGCTTTAGATAATTATATTAAAACACCAATCAAATTTTTTTATAAATATCTACTTCAATTGAAAGGAATAGCTTGCATACTTATGATTGGGCACAACACAAAACCACATGAGATTGTGCTTGGTCACATCACAATTCATGCAGATTTGTTTTGTGACTTTTGGAGCAGGGCACAAAATGTGGCAGTTGAAATTGTGTACTACTCCCTAAAAACACAAAACCAGTCTGCATGAATTGTGATGTGACATAAAGGTCACAAAATGAATTGTGCTCAACTGACAAAGTCACAAAACCAATTGTGCCAATCAAAGCTTGGTCACAAAACCAATTGTGTAGATTTTGGTACCCGTCCCAATCCTAGGCAATCCTAAGTGGCAGTTTCACTAATACTTTATTCTAGATATGGTTTAGCTACAATAGCTCAGTGCTACATTGAATTAGATTTAGTTCTCACATCAAATTCTACTATCTATCTCAGATACTTAAAATTAAAAGGTTATATAAATCAGCTTAATTGTAAAGATAAACAAAATTAAAGCATCAAGTGAAATATACTATATTGCTTTAGCCTTAAGGACTATAGTTACTTGTGTTAGAGGAGTTTGAAATTGATTTTTTTGAAATATAGTTAAAATTAAATTAATAGATAGGCTAGCCATAAAAATTCATTGAAGCCTAAGCAAAAGATACTTTAATCTTTAGAATTTTTAAGGGGTATTTTGTATAGACAGTTTTAAGCACAGAGTTTAATAATAAAATAATAATACCCTTAAAATTATTTAATGAACATTTACCAATAAACACTAGAAACACTTGGTTTATTAAATTCAGCCTAGAAGTTTTTCTACTGACAAAGTTTAGCTCAATAACACTACAGCAGTTTTCAGAGCTGTGAGGATAAATAAAATAAAATCAACCTAAAGTGAAATCCACTTAATTCAGACAAAAACAACTAATATCAAAGCAGAATAAGAAACAATTACCTTATATTAAATTACAATATATTTGAATCCCCTTTTATTTTATCCTTAGCTGATGGGATCTTGCTTTAGGCTGACTTAATTTTGTTTATTCTCACAGCTATGAAAACTACTGCATGTTACCTGAACTAGTCTAGCAAAGCTGGTATTTGTTTCAAATCTTATAATCATTCCTCTCTTAATCATACCTCACCCATAAATTATCAGCTGATATAAGCTAAGCTTTTACCCTGATTTAGCTTGGCTTTCACTTAAGCTATGTGAAAAAAGGGCCTCACAATTTTCATTACATCAGTGAGCAATGCTAACTTATACTTTCTTTTTAAATCAATGCGATTAAAACTGGAATGCTCTACTGCAAAAACAAATCACAATGTTAAAGTTGCTAAATCGGGTAAGAAAAAGCATGTTCGTTCAAAAAAGACAGAAAATCTCACCAATAAAATTTAACGAGTGATACAAGTAACTTTAGATAATAGAGTACTAATTGTATGGTAAAAGGCAAAAAAAAGAATTCAATTCGATTTTTTCCATATTGTCTTTGGCTTAACATCCCAATTAAAAAAGTAGCCATCACCATAATATGCTCATGGCACAGAATAGGGATTAGATATTTTAACCTCTAGTTCTGGAGGTATTGGGATATTTCTGGAAATAAGCTGTTCCTTAAGCTTTTCTCTAGCAGCCAGATAAGCATCAAGCTCTTGACCATAAACATCTAGAACGCTAGAGCAATATAAGTTTAGATGCATAATATTTAAACACAATTAAGGTTTTGAGTTATATGTGTATTAACTTGAAGCAAGATAAATGTTAAAAAAGAAAAAGTGCTTGCATCAAAAATAAAGATATTCTATCAAATTAAAAGTAATATTCACAATTCACCAGAACTAAATTAGCCTTTCAGTCAAATTTTACAATTTGAAGCTCAAGTATGGATTTTATTTAGCAAATTGTAAAGGATTAAAGCAGCAAACATGTAAGTGAAAAAGTTAGAAAAGAATTAGTGAATTGTTTTACATTGATACTATATTAAAATTTTGTATATTGTACTAAGAAAAAATTAGCAATCTCTTTCTAACTTATTCTAGAAGAGCTAAATTCATTTGACTTTTTACTGCACACAAAATTGATTTGCATAAAAAGTATAATATATATTATTAAAGCTATTAAACCTTTATCATCAAAAGAAAAGTTTATCTTAAATTTAAAAACAATTAAAGTATCATTTCTGCCTCTTTGCTCTGTAGAAGTTTGAATGAATCTTAAAGTAACCCTGAGCAATAAAATGAATAATAACAGCTAAAAATATGAAAAGCTGGGAGTCATAGAAACTATAAACACCCCTATTGGAAAAGGCAGCAAAAAAGGCACTAAAGAGAACGACAAAAATTTCCAGGTTTGAAGTACTAGGAAACTTTAAGAAGTTTTGAAATAAAAGGTAAACAAAAGATAGCTTGTGTGAAAAGGATTTTGGTGGATTAAAAAACTCTACTTACCAGACAGCACATCCGCTAGAAAGAGGTTAGCTTATGAAAAACTGAATTTAAACGACCTTTTAAAAAATAAGGAAATAATAGGATAAATGAAGGTGTAACCATTCTTATGTTTAGGGAAAAACTGAAAGGGGTAAAAAATTAAAAAGTGAAGCCTAAAAACACAGCAGTCATTCAAAATCTTTCAATTTTAAAAAGATATTATCGAGCTTTGTGAGGAAAAAAGGAATTAGCGTTTTTATTTAAATTTACAAGTAAATAGAACGCAAGTACTGCAAATCGAGCAAATGAAAACGAGCTAGCTAAGGATTGAGAATGTTATAAATATACCTCATGCAACAAAGATCGGGTGGTGGTGGCTCTGGAAAGGGAGGTAGCTTTATAAGAGGCTCACTATCTTTACCATTAATCTGTTCACAGGAAGCATTGGGAGAATCACTTGTGGCTTTCTCACATGTGCTATTCTCAGAAGGGTTTGAGTTAAAATAGTTGGTAGTAGAGAAATATTTGAAGTAAGGTTTTGTGTATCTAGCTAGTTGGCTCTTAACGAGGTTATTTGTTGGAGTTTCCCTAGTTATCCTTAGCTTTACTAGGGGTGTGTATTTTAGCTTTAAAAGATGCAATGGTGGAGCCATTAAAAAACAGGCTTGCAACTTGAAGGTCTATCATTTTAAACCAGTTTTCTTTTAGCGGGTTTTTAATTAAATTTAGTGGGCTTAAAGGATCTGACTGTGGTGCTTGCCCCGTTCAATTCATGCTAAAATATCCAACGAGGGTATTCTACTGAATAAACCATCATAACAAAGCGCGGTTCCGCTTAAGAAGCCTTATTCAATAACTGACATGATGACAAATATAAAGGAATATATTTAAATTATACAAGTAATTTTCATATTAGTAATTAATGATACGATGCACAAATATGGTATAATATACCACAGAGATATATAAGAGACTCATTTATTAACTCTAGGTAGGGCTGCGACATCCCACCCCTGGACAAAGATCTTTTTTCCGGCATTCCAGAAGATCGGATTTAAAATCAGGTTTAAATAGAAAATATGTTACCTTCCACATTTTCAGAAACTTTGGACAGAATCCGGGTTTTGTCCGGGGGTGGGACGCTACAGCCCTAGCACTAGGGATGCTTCGGCTTAGCCCCAGCTAGCTTCCAGCTCTAGGCCGCTACAGCCAAAACGAATTACCAAATATTTAAATACTAGGTGGTTGCCCCGTCCAATAACAGATATAAAGTTGAATTTAATAAATAAAGTCAATATATTTTATTGTATTTTTAGGCTGTGATTACTTATCAAAATTCAAATTTAATTTCTATTTAAAATTCTTTCTTAAAATATAATTTCAATTATAATTATTTAAAATTAAAGTTGCATATTCCGAGTAAAAATAAAAAATAGATCTAAATAAATGGAGTATCATTATTAGATTTATTAAAGCTAAAAAATAGTTTTTAAATTAAAATTTGATTTATTAAATCCCTACAAAATGTAGAGCTGATCTGTAGCTTTAAATTAAGCTATCACATATCAATATTGGCTTAGTATTCACAGAGATACACTACTTTTAGTTTTTTAGTGTGTACTGTAAATTCAGAACCTAAACGTAAAAATGTGAGATTGTCAAATCCTTGGTCCAAATTTCAAATCACATTTGCGGGCAACTCAGCAGAGTGAAAAATAAAATATTTAATAAAATCAACTATTTAATTTGACTTTTTTTGATTGATTTAGATTGGCAAATTTTGAATCCCTTAAACAGATAACTCAACTAACTAAAGACAAAACACAAGCAAATGTGGTATACATGAATTAGAAATTTGGGATTCTAATGTACAATTTGAGATTTTCTGTATGGCTAACAAATCATAGACAACATGTAAAAATTAACGAATATGAAGTTGCGGGATTGTCAAATCCAAGAACCAAATTTCAAATCAAAAATGAGGTAAATTTGAAATAATATAATTTATGGGCGTCTCAAACAGGAAGCCAAAGGATCTAGAGTAGATTTGTGTTAATTTTTTTAGGAATCATAATAATTCCCAAAAATTGCCCTATTCCAGTTTAGGGCGCATAAATTTAGATCCTACTATTCACCAATTTAACATATTTAACAATAAAATTGACTAAAATTTACACTCCTCTTTTTGAGTTTAATTTTTTTAATAAAAATTTATTTTGTTTTTTTTAATAGCAACCAAGTAAACAAGCTGTTTCCTGGCCTTGACAAAATCATGCAGTGCTACACTGGGTCTTTCAACAGTGAAGCTTCTGTCTATGGTTACTCTCAACCCACAGGCCTCTCCCCAATCACTACCCAGGAGTGTGTTATTTCTCCTGCATCCTCCAGCATGGCCCTGTTTCACACCACACACAGGCAGCTGATAATCCAAATCACATATCAACACTGACATCCAGAACCAGCCAATTTGGCCAAGGGATCACCCAGGAAAGCCAGAATCCAGAAACAACCAATCAGATGGCAGCGTCCAGTTCCCAAGACAGGCATATCCCACCTCCAGCCAATCAGCCTGCAAGACACAGAAGAAAATTGATCACCCCAGAAATTGTTCTCAAAATGTTTGAAAAGCGGGGGATGTTTATGTCCCTTGGGAAATTGCGGCTGTGATGGGTTTTGCAAAGTCCACTGTAGCTGCAACCCTGCAAGCCCATGTCAACTGTGGCCCCTCTCCCAAGAAGACCCCAACTGATGCCTGTACTTCAACTGAAGGTGAAAAAGCCCACCCTCTCATGATAGCTATCATGGAGAGTGACCCATGGATGCCCCTGGTCCAGGTCCGTCTCCAATTGGGGCTCCATAGAATTTTCACCAATAGGAGAACAGTGAATTTGTGGATGCACAGAGTTGTGATTGCTGTCAGAATCTTGTCCAATAAGGTTCTCAGTGGTCCAAGCTTGGTGGATAGCAATTCCTATGATTTTGCCATCATCAATTTCATCAAAGGGAGGGTAATGAAAACCTGTAATGATGTCATCTTCTTGTCTGATGTCAAAATTTCCGCAAGTATCCAAGACTTTGGGAAAAAGCACATCCAATCTGATGTGTACAAGCGTGGCCTAATTATGTACAGATTTGTTGTGATTTTGCTTGCAGTTTCTCCATTGGGGGTCAATTATTACTCAGCAATACCAAACACCGCAAATGGGTATGCCTACCAGATGGAGCTCAAGGACATGCTGGAGAAGTGATCTACCTAACAAGCCGTGTACACAGTTGTAATGACTGCTGAGATAGAACAGTGTGAATGGGCATCCAATAAAATTACAGCTGCAGGGAATACTTTTTTTTTCCTACCCCATCAATCATGCTGACATGCATCTTGCAGATGTATGTTTTTACAATTTTGTTTCAGCTCTCAGGTGCTCAAAGCCTGCCACCTACAATAAACTGTGCACCCAAATTGAGAAGGGGTTTGAGCTTTTTCCATCCACATTTTTCCAGGACTTATCTGATATCATCATCTTCTTTGAAAGTGATAGTGATAAGTCCAGAAAGGACTCCATCTCCCCCCACGCCCATTCATTTGGTTTGTCAAGCCTGCATATGTGACAGGAGAAGAATTTGAGAAATTGAAGCAATCAGCTCTTGCTGCCTCTTCCCAGTTAACAAACCCTGCCTCTCCAACTCCCCCATCAAGATTAAGCCACCCACCTTCCAACTCTTACTCCCAAGCCACCACACAATCCCTCCTCACTACCTCTGATGCTATCTCTTTTACAGGCGCAGATGATGGCAACATACATTCCGCCAATTCTCTCCCCTACTCACCCCTTGATGAGTAAAATAAAACCTTTCTTTTTGGCAACTTAGTAAAATTGATATTAGTTCTTCCAATTCATAATTAATAATATATTTTTACATTATTAGCATTTCCCATATTTAAAAAAATGTTGTACATTTGGTATGGTAACATAAATTTATTTGGATGAATATTTTTCATTTTCAATAATAAATTAAGGACCAACAAAAGTAAATATTACTATAGAATATTGCAGCTAGATGTTAACTCTTGATATTTAGATATTATATGCATAACTAAATGCATTTTGTATAATAAAATTATTGAGTTATGCACATAATGCAGAATAACATGGCTAGCAATACAACCTAGAAAAGTTAACATTCAATAAAACATTCAAATTCAGTGTGATATGTCAATAGAATGATAGTTTGTCAAATAAAAAGGTTTAAATAATAGAAAAAAATAAACTATATACACTAATTCAGATGGCTAGTTTGATGTAATTTTGTAATATTCTATGCTTATTGATGATATTTTCTGTATAACTGCAAGCTATTTGTAGCTTTTGCAATAATTGTTAATATAATTTATTAATTGTCTATGATATCAAGATTATGCATTGATGATAGTATGTGAGGTTCCTGTTTGCCAGTCTCCAAAGTGTCTACTGGGTCATAGCCAGGGACCAGCTGGAAGGAGTTGTCATTCTCTAGTATGTGAAAATGTATCTCAGAAATATGTATAAGGGTCAAAATGGGCTTTTATTGACTCTCAGAAGGAATCCCCCTTAGAAACCTTATGGTATATGGCCCAGGGGTCAAGGTAACCATTTATATGTTCTAATACTTGGAGTCCTCCAACAATATCTTGGACTCCTTGCACTTGATCTTAGACTCCTGTACATTAGTCTTAGGTTCCTGCTCCTTATACTGAGCTCCAGCTTCCTCATCTTAGGCTTCAGCTCCTTTATCTTGGACTCCAGCTCTCTTTGTAACTCTAGTGGCCTTTGTAATCCACTGTTTTCAATCCCTGTGGCCTTTTTAATCCACTGTATGAGTCCTTGTGGCCTTTGAAATCCACTGTTTCCAATCCTTAGTGGCCTTGGTATTCCACTGTTTTGAATCCCTGATGTTGCAACCAAGTTTCCAGACTCGCCTGCTAATGTATCTTACAATACACAGGGGGCGCTCAATGAGCCGCCCCTTGACGTATCTAACGTTATGGATTAATCTGATGGCAATGTCAAATGGCGGGTACTTCATCCTAATTAGGAGCGCTGCCAATTCAACTTTCTGATCCCTGCACAAGTTATTCCTTGGCTCCAAACATTACATGTAACTTTCCACTATGCCACCTCTTTGTGGCCTTGTGGCTTTCCCCATATAGTATATTAACCACTATATTCTACAATAAATGATACCTTGTTCTTATTATTCTATCCTTTTTATTGGACTGTTGTCTTCCCTAATTCCAAATACTGAATCCTCATTGGTTCAGTTACAACAGTGGTAGCAGCAGTAGGTTTACGACCTATCTAAAATAAAAATCCCCCCAAGAAAGGACAGAGTACGGGCCGTATGGCTACTCCCCAACAATAGACCTTCCTGCCAATCCTCAAGGGAGATATCCCCGACGGGTACATCATCTATCAAGACCAGTTAGTTCTCACCAGCGTATACAATTGGCTCCACCTTGGGCAGTGTGACGCCAGCGTCACCCCGCCCCAGTCAGACCTGTCCCAGCGCATGCTCAACCTTCATCTAGAATCCTTTGCTGGTGGCGTTGAGGGGGCCAACATTGTCAGTTGGCTCCAGTCTACTGAAACTTGCCTTTGCATCTTCCAGGTTCCTGAGCCCATGTGGGTTGCCACTGCGTCTGATTGCCTCACGGGATCTGCCGCTGTGTGGTTCACCAACTGGGCCAACCAGGAACTTGACGTTACCTGGGCGGCATTCTGAGACACCGCCAAGTCCTGCTATAGAAAAACCTTCTCTCCCATTGCTGTGGGAACTCCTCTTCTAGCAATCAAGCAAACTGGTTCTGTTCCTGAGTACCTTGCTGCCGCCCCTGAAGCCGTGACCAACAGAAATGCAATGTTACTCACTCTCATTGTCAATGGGTTAAAACCCCATATCTGCAAGTGGGTCCTTGTAGGTTGCTGTACCTCCATTGATGACTGCTATAAAGCCATTGTGGAGGCTAACAACCAGGCCTCAATGGGCTTCCGCCGTACCAGTGACGCTTCATCCCAACCACGTACAATAACTGACAATGACCACAGTCAAGTAGGCCGCCACCAACCACGTCAGCAGGATAATGGGACTAAACGCCCCCGCAAGGGGGAGTTTCAGCTAGCACAGATCAAGGATCAGGGAAAAACTGGGGGTTGTAACAACAAGAGGCCTTACAACCCCACCTGACCCACCCTCTCAATCCCTGCTTGCAAAAAATCCTTGCAACTACAACATTCATGAAGTCAAAGCCCTGGACATCTTTCAAGTCCACAGTGACAACCCCGTATTGCAAGCAAGCCACTCCTCAAATAAAGTAACACACTTGTCCTATCCCTTCTGTTTCCGTGGGGCACCCACAAATTACTGGTAGATACTGGGGCCAACCACACTATGGTGGACTGGGCGTTCACCGACTCTCAACAATTAGATTAAGTGCCCAGCAGGTTCAAAGCCGTACGGGTAGCTGACTCCCGCAGAGTGGCCATCACCCACGAGACGGTACCCTTCTCTGTGAGAATGGGGAACATCCAGGTTAAGCTCTCTGGGCCAATCATGGCAGGGCTCAGCCACAACGTGATTGCTGGTCTTGACTGACTTTGGCACAACCATCCCTACATCAATTGGGATACCTCTGTCATCACCCTCAACAGAAATGGGGTGGGGTTCCAGATTTACCCTGTGGAAATGAGCAGGTTACTCCATAATACTGTGTTTGTCAGAATAACAGAGACAGGCTTGTGCAAATTCAAGGGGGGAACTAGACTTCAACCAATGCTCAGTTGAAGTTATCCGTGCTGAACCACCAGCAGTTCCTCCCTTGACATCTGCACCATCACCAGCACTCACGGCACTCCTCAAGGAGTACAAGGATGTATTCAGTGAGACACTTGAACAATTACTTCCTTCCCAGGAGATCCAGCAAGCTGTAAAACTTCAAGGCTTGTTACCTAAAGTACAACCATTATACTGTCTCACACCAAAGGAAGATGAAACCCTCCACTAGCACCTTGTGGACGCGCTTGATAAGGGCTTCATTTGCCCCTTGCTCTCTCCATACGGGGTGGCGGTCTTCTTTGTAGCCAAGAAGGACGGGTCCCTTTGCCTGGTCACAGACTACTGCGCCCTAAATGAGATGACAGTTAAGAACAAGTACCCCCTTCTGTTGATTGACAACCTGTTTGATACACTTGCAGGTGCAAAGGTCTTTAGCAAGATTGATCTCACTGCAGGGTACAACCAGGTCCGCATTGCACCAGGGGATGAGGCAAAAACTGCCTTCTGCACACACTACAGGTTGTTTGAGTGTTGTGTCATGAACTTTGGAATGATCAACGCTCCCTCCACCTTTGCCATGTTGATGAACAAAGAATTCAAGGAACTGAATGGGAAATGTGTGGTTGTGTACCTTGTTGACATTATTGTCTTCAGTCAAGATCAAACCACACACCTCCAACACCTCTGTGCTGTCCTTGACACCCTTTAGAAAAACCAGCTAAAAGCTAAACCCTCCAAATGCAAGTTCCTCAAGTCAGAGTTACTATTCCTTGGGCACATCATCTCTGCTCAAGGGGTAAAGCCCAACCCTGCCAAAGTTAAGGCAATTACCAGCATGCCGTCCCCCACCGATGTGGGCCAAGTGCAAACTTTCCTTGGCATGGTTGCCTATGTGCGCAAGTTCATTCCCAATTGCAGGGAACTAATTGCACCTCTCACTGAGCACCTCAATACTAAGCAGCGCTTCCATTGGACCCCTGTCAGAGATCAAGCCTTTGAGGTGTTGAAGCAAAGGCTCACAACAGCACCAGTACTGCAGTTCCCCAATCAAAACCGACAGTACAAACTCGAGACCAATGTCTCTGACAGAGCCATAGGGGGCATGCTACAGGTAGAAACTGACAATGGCGTCTTCCTCCCTGTGGCATATGAGTCCTGGAAACTTACTGACTCAGAACAATGCTATCCCATCCATGATAAAGAATTGGCAGCCATTTTACATTGTGTTAAGAAGTGGTGCTGTTACCTGGAAGGTACTACCTTCCCACCCCGCATGCTGACAGACCACAAGTCACTTCAGTACTTCAACACGCAGTCCCACTTGACACGCTGTCAAGCAGGATGGGTTGAGCACCTATCCTTTACCAGTTGCGCATTGAATACAATCCTGGGAAAGAACTTGTCACAGCTGACGCTCTTTCACAACTCTATGTAGCGTCTATCACTGGGGATGATGGTTTGGACCCAGATTGGCCCATGCTCTACCTATGTCCTGAGGCAACTTGCTGCAAGGGCCTTAACTTGGTCACCATCTCCAAACTGAAGGACAACAAAATTCAGTTCACCACCAATGCTGGTAACGTCTGCCGTCAGGCAGAGACAGGTGAAAAGACGCCGTACATTCCCACCACACAACAAGGGGACACAATATTGCACTACCACCAAACCCTGGGTCACATCAGAGGGTGCAACCTCTTTGAGATCATGAAGTGTAAGGTTTGGTGGCCGTGCATGCGTCAAGACATCTTGGACCTCCTCAAAACGTGCGTGTTGTGCAAAAAGAACACATCAAAACCTGCACCCCCAAGTCTGTCCTGCCCATCAAGGCCATGGAACCCTTTGAGCAGTGGGCCCTCAACATTGTGGGGCCACTCCCCAAAGACAGACTGGGAAAGAAGTACATTATCATTGCCATTAATTACTTCACTTGCTGGCCAGTGGCCTGGGCAACAACCAACCACACCACCACCACCATTACCTGCTTTATTGGCAAAGAAATTGTGGCCTGCTTTGGGCAACCCAAATGTCTCATCACTGATGGCAGTCACAAACTAGTTGGGCATGTCACAAAGGAATACTGCGCCAAGAACACACTCCAATGTATAGTTACAACCCCCTACCATCCTCAAGCCAATGGACGTGTGGAACAGTTAAATGGTTCACTGGTTCAGCTGGTTGCCAAGCTCTCACAAGAGCATCCCAACACCCCATGGACTGAACATCTGCCCACCGCTCTCCTTATCCTGCAAGCAAGAATCAACAGGGGCACAGGGTTCAGCCCAGTATCCTGGACTTTGGGACACCTGACAGTCTGACAGGGGTTGAACAGGGAAAACTACAGTCCAAGGTTTCAGCAAGCCTCCCCTAGTAACAACCCCATCCCTGGATCAATGGCGTGCCAAAGCCCGGGAAATTGAACACAAGCAGATTTCAGGGGGGAAAAAGCACCTCAAAGCTAGATACGCCATAGGTGACCCTGTCTACACCCTCAATCCCAATTCTGCCAAGTTAGAACCCAACCACCTAGGACCCTTCAAGATAGCCGCTGTCTACAATAATCATACCTACCAACTTGAAGATGCCCAAGAAAACACCAAGAAGCTTCACCATGACCGCTTGCGCCCCTGCTGTGCCATCCCCACACAAAAGTTGTTTGTGCAGAACTTCCCAGACCTTCCACAGACTCCAGTCCTGGTGTCTGACAACAAGCAGGGGGCAAGGTGGGGTGTTGCAACTGAGTTTCCAGACTTGTCTGCTAACGTATTTTACAATACACAGAGGGCGCTTGATGAGCCGCCCCTTGACATATCTAACATTATGGATTAATCTGATGGCAATGTAAAATAGTGGGTACTTCATCCTAATTAGGAGCGCTGCCAATTTGACTTGCTGATCCCCGCACAAGTTATTCCTTGGCTCTAAACCTTACATGGAACTTTCCACTATGCCACCCCCCTGTGGCCTTGTGGCTTTCCCCATATATTATATTAACCAAAATATTCTACCATAAACAATAAATTGTTCTTATTATTCTGTACTTTCTATTGGACTGTTGTATTCCCCAATTCCAAATACTGAATCCTCATTGGTTCAGTTGCAACACTGAAAAGCTTCAGATAGCTCTCTCTTTTATAGCTCCTTGTTTCAGTCCCTGTTTTATCTCAGTGATCTTGGTTTTCAAAGCTTAAACTATCCAGTTTCTTCTTCTCTACAATATATTAAACTTTTTATCTTACTTTAGCCAATTAAACCCCTGGGTTTTCTTCTTCATTCCCTCATTTTTTAGGCTTAAACCCTTCAGCCAAAGCCCTCAATACACTGATCAAACAGGCTTTGATCTGCAGCCAATCAAACACTTGGATTCAAAGGTTTTGCCAAAATGTTCACCCAAATGACTTGCTCTTGACCATGGTTCAAACCCGGCACTGTCTTGCTCCGGATAAACAACTGCTCTCTGTTTTTAAAAATGTTGCTGTGTTTTCTGTCACATTTCACCTGTGAAACTTGAGCGCTTCCACATATTTTTTACTTAAGGGATTTTTGAACCCTTAATTCTTCAATGTTTTTCCAAGTTTCTCTGCATTTTCTCAGCATTTCAGCACTTTGAACTTGTCTGCTGCTTGCTTCTTGCCTTTCTAACCATTTCAGCAAAACCCCAGCCTTTTTTCCCACAGTTTCTCTGTCCTGTTTCCGGCCTCTCTAGCTTCAGTTTCACTCAATCACTTTCTAATAAATTTAAAGTTCAAAATATGTAATCTATTTTATTTTCACTTTCTTTATATGATAATTATCTCCATTGTTTTATCATATCTTTTTGTCAGCATTAATTAATCCCTTTACTGCTTCTTTATTATTAACAATCCTTCTTTCCAGAGTCCAAATCAGGCATTTCTGCTCCTGAATACACTTCTGCTAGTCCTTTTCAACCAACTTCTAGTTCTACAGCTAGTACTGCTTTAATTCCTTCAAGTCCTTCAGCTAGTCCTTCTCCATGATTGTTACAAAAGTAACAGTTTCAAAGCCCCAGGCAGGAATCAAACCCGCTCCTAGCCACCAGGCAGGGCTAGCGGGCGGGAGAGATTCACCCTCACCTGGATTTTTGCTTTTCAAAGCAAATCCAGGTGCAGGAATCATTCCTGCCCTGGTGGCAGCTGAGGGGCTTGTTTTGGGCCCCAAAAGCTACGCCCAAGCCTTGGTGGGTTTGGCTGGGCCTAGGCAGTGCTAATTTTAGCTGCCCAGTAAACCCAGATCAAGCCCACCCTCCATTAAGTAATTTGGGGTCCCCAATTGGGGACCCCTTTTTTTAATCAAGTTCTTTGGGCTCAGGAGAGTCTGTCAAGCCAGTCCAAAAATGGTGATCAAATTGGGGAAAACCCCATAACCCCAGAAGCCAAACCTGCCAGAATCAATGGCCAGCCAAGCCAAGATGGACCACCAAAAAGCCAAACAACTTTTCCTGAAAACCCCAAAAATGAACATGAAGCAGCCAAAAAAACAGCAGAACCTGAGATGCCAAGCCTTGCCACACAGATAGAACCAGAAGAATGCCCAGAGACACTTTCATGTGAGTAAGTATATAAATCAGAAGCACTTGAAAAAGTTCTGCATTGTCATGCTTACCAAATAAAGTTGTTATGAACCTTTGGTTCACCAATCTGTTTCCATACCTATTTTTGATACTCTTCCATCTGCATACACCCAAGCATCAGTACCCATCCACTTGAATAGATAGTCAGACTCCAGTTGACAAAACCAAAGCCTTTGACTACTACTGTCCACCCAACGCTCCATTTGGCCCTATGCATTTCACTGAGTATCCCGCTAATCCTGACCATGAACCCTGGACATTGGAAGACGTGAAGTGGTACACCTGCCTGAACGCACCCAAAGAACCCTACAAAAATTGTCTGTGACAGCAAAGCAATCACCATCTACCCTTTGATCTTCAACAGGAAGTACAACAATCTTGCTGCCTACTTGGTCCCCATGGAACCGCCCCCAACACCCAAACCAACCATCTCAACCCCCCACTTCTGATGCCACTGGCCAGAGTAGTCAATTCATGGGAGTGCTTTATCTGGAGCTCAAGGGATTGATTGACTCTGCCTTGCCAGCAACTGGACCTTGGGCTGTGGCTGGGAAGGCTCTTTTCTACCTGTTAAAATTAGGTCCCATCATCTGGTGGGCCATGCCAGTACCTGCTTTGACTCCTCCCTCACCTGCTGGAGCTCCATGGTACTCTTGGTATCCTGAAAATGATCTTCTAGCACTCCATCTAGTTCTTCCTCATCCATCAGCCCATTCATCAGCTAGTTCTTCCTATATATCCAGGTTTCATTGGCACCATGAACCATCTTGGTTCCAGTCCTCACTGTGATCTTCCAGTCCCTGAACTAGTCTTCACTGTGATCATACACTATGAACCACTGTGGTTCCATTGTCAGCCCCTGTTATTGATACCTCAGACTCAGGCAATAAGTCTACAAGGCTACTGGCGTTTGACTGGGCCCTTGTAAGTGTCCTTCACTTAGGCCATTCAACCACAGACAATCATCATATCTGTGCAGTTGTCTTTAATCACTCAGGTGGTTAATTCTGAGCTTTCAGGCGGAAAGTAACCAACTTTACTTCCCAGAGGCCTGATCATACCAAGGTCTGCAACTGCTTCCTCAAGCAGCTACCATGATAACACCTCTGAGCATATCCATGCCCCCAATGGTAGCTTCAGGACCTTCCCAAAGCCCCTAAGAAAACACAGACAAGGACACCCTACCAGTCCATGAGGTAAGGTGCTTGCTCATAGACCTCCTGTAAGCGTACAAGGGCACATAGATCTATCTTAGCTTCTCCCTTCCCTGGCAGCCTGTGTTACCTGCCAAGGTCACACCATCAATTAGCTCTGGTAGCCCATATTGCCCACCAGGCTGGTACACTCCCCACCTCTAGCAGCCAACATTCCCTACTGGGTGGAGACACCTAACTAGCCCACAGCAGCCAATGTTCCCTGTTGGGCTATCATATTCCTCACCCCTAGCAGCCAACATTCTCTGCTGGGTGAGGACAACTAACCAGCCCCCTAGCAGCCAATGTTCCCTGCTGGGCTGGTCCATAGTTTGTCTCTAGTAGTCATTTTTTACCTAATAGGCAGGTCTTACCTCCCCTAGTAACCAATGTTACCTAATAGGCCTCTACCTTTCAAAAGCCACTAGACTTTCTCTTGGCCAACATTAGCTCTGCCTGCAAAACCACCCAACATATGGACCATCACATAGTGATATAAAAACCTTTATTTGGGACGTAATCCAAACAAACTTGTCAAACATCTACTCACTTATACACAAATCAGAAGAACATCTTCAGAAGGTGGTTGACCTTGAAAAAAACATTAGGGAAATAATAACAGAACAATTAAGAAATGGGACGCTCAATAATACAAGCAAAGGAAGTTGGTCTAAGTAACTTGGGAACTATCATAGATGAATAGAACAGGGAAAATTAATTAATCTTCAGAGAACAATTTTAACAAGTTTGAATTTTAAAGATTCAAGTTATAACTCATTTGAGTTCTGGCAAAGTGCCAGAGGAAATTATCAAAAGATCAAGCTGATAAAAGGAATTGAAGCAGCAATTGGAATAAACAGAAAAAAAGATGAAGCCATTCAAGTTGAAGGAAATGAAAATATTGAAATGGAAACAGAAATGAACAAAGGAAATGAAGAACACTCAAGAGGCATAAGCGCTTCAATAATGGAAGAAACTTTAACAAATGAAGGAAATCAAAGCAAAGGAAGATTAAACCTAGGAAGATTATTGAAGAGCACATGGCGCCATGAAATTTGCTGAAGGAGCGCCTGTGGATGAAGGTGCCACAGGGGAAAGAATTAGTAAATACAATTATCTTTTACTTACCTTTTTTAGTTAACACAAGGAATGGGGAAGAAGATGTCAAAGTGAAGCCATATACACCAAGTGGTGTATATGGGGACTATCAAAAACTAATAGCCCCTGTCATTCAAAGAAGACCCGCGGAAATCAACCAAATAGTCCAGATGAATATGAATAAATATGCAAACAAAGAAGCAATAAATATTGAATACCAAGCACCCTCACAGTGTTCAACTTGAACCAGGAAAGCATATGAAGTGGGAGAAACTATCAACTTTGAGCAAATGAATGAAATTTCAACAAGTTTTCAAATAAATTCCAATGAATACATATACAATTGTATTGAATAATTCCCATTCTCAAATATGAACATATATGAACTTAATATAAAGAAAATTCAATTTAAATTCAGAAATAAATATTTGAAATTGGTAATTTTTAATCAATTTTTCAAGTCACTATCAAATAAAAGTTGGGGACACAAACTGTTACAGTAGAAAGATAGATGAAAGGAATTACACGCCCTTGCCGCACTTAGAACCATTGCCAAAAAGCTGCTAAGCCCTTGGAAACTCTAGAAAATTTAAATGTTATCATATGTGAAAAATAGATTAAAGCTGGAGTTACCCAGATACCTTCCAAATTCTGGATCTGCCCCTGCTCTTGCCAATTAACTAAAATAAAGTAGTCATGAGCTATTTGTTGCTGAAAGAGTATAGTGCTTGACCTGCTGGTGGCCAACTTTTTTCAAATTATGATATCATCAATTCAGATTTGACAGCAGGTACCCAAACTGCTGAAAATATTCTTGCTAGCTAATCAGATGTCACTAAAGCTCCACCTCCCCCCATCCTAAAATGCTTTAAAACTTTCCCCATTCCCTTCTAGAAACTTGTTTATAGATAGCTTATTTATCATCAAATAAAGAAAGTTTCCCCCAAAAATGATAGCTAATCTGAGGCTGTTTGCACCTGTCCTTGAGAGTTTAGCATCTGTCATGGTCAAGGTTGCCGTCAATTCCTTGGTGGCCCCTGGCCCGCCCTTTATATGCCAGTTCCTGCGGATCCTTTGTCAAATCCCCTCCTGCAAATCCTTTGCTTAGCGACAATTTTTGTCACCATCTTCTGTTATACTACTGTTGGTTCCAAGATCCTCAAACTGTCTTCCCAATTTGGCCTCCTGCTTCTCAAACACTTGACAATTTGTCTCCTTTACCCTCATTATCTCTCTTTGAATAGTGCAGCTTACCATTTTACTTTAAAACAAACCTTGTGAATGACTAAAACCTTTATTACTTTCTTTTTCCAAAGCATGGGCAGCTAATTCAAGCCAGGCCCCAGAGGGAACTTTTTTAAAATTTTCAAATAACAGGTACATAAACTGGCTAGTATCAATATATAAGAAATTTAGCATACTTTTGAAACTTTATACATCACAACAAGTACACATTGTGGTATACTCGGGGATCCTTCTGCATTGCATTATGAAGTCAAACATGAAGAAACTGGAAAACGTCCTGATACAGATGGACATTTGCTACCTTGCACTTGAGAAACAGAAGACTCCATGGGGCTATAAAACAGTAGAACATGTCCTGTATAATTGCTTTGTGTTAGAGGTCTTATACATATATTGCTTACCTGCAGAGAATAATCTGCTCATAAACTCACTTGCAACCTTGCCTTTTATATGCTGCACTGCCACCACTGGGGTGATGAGCACCACCCCACTTGCAGTTGCCCCCCAAATTATTCACCACATACAGAAGAGTATGTGGTCCCAGTTAGTGACACTAGTAGAAAATAATGTTTTGGGGTATATTTCCCCGGAATAACTCCATCCCCTTGCAAATCAATTTCCCTAATAAAAAATTCTTCCTTTACGCTTTTATTTTTATTTTTAATTTTTAAAATAGTATAGTAATATCAAAATATTTTGATAATAATAAAGCATTAATTACAATAATGTCAAGTTTGTACTTCTGGGAAGTATAATAAACAAAATAAGGGGATTATTTAAGAAGAGAATGATACTTTATTGGATATGAATATAGAATAATATATAGTATCATGACAAGCCACATGCCGTCCATGTACATCATGGAGGTCATGGGGCTTATCTGAGTAATGTTCCTCTTGAGTCATGAGGCTTAATCAAGTTGTGTTCCATTTAGGACCTGGATTGAGTGATCCCTGTCATAGATGATTAACTGATAATGGTGTCACCAGTTTATTGACTGGGCGGTGAACCATTTGGTGAGCCGTTCAGTGATTTACTTGGGCCGTTAATTCCCCAAGAGGGAGTAATCAAATATGTTGCGACATCTCCCCCTGGGGTGCTGGAAGGCGGAGCCTTGGAAATTTTCTTGAGAGTATCTGGTATGCGGGCTTGTTATTGATCCAGTTTGATGTTGGGTACAGGGAGCCTTGAATTTCATTGGGCTGTTCTTGCTTTACACAAGCAGAGTTGGCTGTGGTGCCTACGCTTGAGTTCATTCTGAGCTCCAATTCCTTTGATGAGGTAGGTGTTATTGGGCTTAACTTCCATGATAATGCCTGGTCCGCATAGTCCTGGGTCTAGTTTGTGTTGGTCGTGATTGACAACCCAGATCTCATCTCTGACTTGGAACTTAACTTGTTGTAATGGGATTGCTTCCCGCTGGACCCTTTGGCATTCCCTCTTTACTTGGTCCTTTCTGGTGTGTAGTAATTTTGGGTCATTACTGTCTGGTATGTTCTTTGGAAGTGGCAATTGTAGACCTGTGATTGTACTGAAAAGTGTGGGCTTCTGACCATAGACAAGCTCATAAGGGCTTTTGCTGTATTGCGGTTGACTTGTGTTCTGCAGACCATAAGAGCAGTTGGTAGCATATCAACCCAGGCTTTTGGATTATTGGCGGATAACTTACTGAGGGCTTCTGCTAGAGAGCCGTTTAGTTGTTTTACGCATCCATTTACTTGTGGATAATATGGGCTGGCTGTGACATGTTTTATTCTGTGCTTGGCAAGATAGATGTTGGTGTCAATAGCTTTAAGTTCAGTGCCTCCATCTGTTATTAAGAGGTCAGGCTTTCCAAACTTTGCTATGATCTCTTTGCCAATGAATTGTCTCACATTGTTGCCTTTGTGCTCTTTTGTGGCTTGTGCTATGGGCCATCTGGTTGCATAGTCAATGGCTGTGATGATGTACTTCTTGCCTTTGCTTTCACTGGGCATAGGTCCCACAATATCCAACAACCATACCTTGAAGGGTTGTGTGATGGATACGGGTACAACTGACTTGGGTGGTGCTTTGGATTGGGCGTACTTCTCACACACTTCACAATGCTCCAATACTTCTCTGATATCATCTAGCATATTAGACCACCAGTAGCGTGTCTTGAGGTATTCATGCAAGTTTCTGCTACGGGTGTATCCCAAGTCTCTGTGATATCAGAGGATTGTGTCAATCTTTTATGTTGACGTGACGTAGGGTACAGTGTCACCATTTGAAAGTATTTGGTGAAGGGTACCATATAAGTTTTTGAACAGATGTTTGTTCTTGAGGACTTTCTCTTGGATGTCCATTGGTGTGCCAGGTGGGAACCCTTCCTGGAGATTCCCCATGATTAACATGGGACAGTTGGGGTTGCCATCAGTGCAAAGGATGAGTTTATTATATAGCATTGATAGGGCGTCTGCAGTAAGCATCTCCTTGCCTGGCTTGTATTAAATTTGCATGGGGTATTTCTGTATGAGACTCATCCATTTGGCTTGTCTTCTTGACAGGTGTTTTTGTGTTTTGAAGAATATCAACAACTTATGGTCGGTGAGTACCTTGAACGTCTGGGATCCTTCTAGATAACACTGCCATTTCATGAGGCAGTGTATGATGGCAACCAGCTCCTTGTTGTGTATAGGGTATCTTTGTTTGCCGTCTGATAGCTTCCTTGATTAATATGCCATGGGAAAGAAGTCTTTTTGGGCCATTTGGATACAGAGGACTCCCCCTATGGCATACTCAGAGGCGTCAGTTTCTAGCTTGTAGATACCCTCACAGTTTGGGTATTGCAAGATGGACGTGGTGACCATGTGTTCCTTCAATTGGCAAAAATGTTGATCTTGTAAGGGTGTCCAGAAAAATTTGGTTGTTTTCACTGTGATGGCTGACAAGGCAGCTGTTAGGGCGACCCAGTCAGGGATGAACCTGCATATATAGGCTACTATTCCAAGAAAAGTGCGGAATCACTCTTATTCCTTGGGGCTGGCATCTCTGTTATAGTGCGTATTTTTTCTGGATCCAGTTTAATACCGTCCTTGCTGATGATATGGACAAGGAATGGAAGTTCAGTTGAGAAGAACTCACATTTGGACGGTTTGGCAATCAATTGGTTTTCTTCCAGGGTATGGAGGACTGCACAGACGTCTTCCCAGTGTTGTTGCAGGTTGGGACTATAAATGATGATGTTGTCCAGGTAGATGATTGCTCTTTTTCAATTTGTTCCTTGGATACTTCATTCATGAAGGTTACAAAGGTTCTGGGAGCGTTTGTCATGCCAAAATTGAGAGCAACACATTCAAAGGATCCGTATTTAGTTCAAAATGCAGTCTTTGGGATGTCTTCAGGTTTCACGTGAATTTGGTGGTAACCTGCTGTCAAATATGTTTTTGAAGATTTGGGACCCCCAGGGCATCTAAAAGGTCATCAATGAGGGGCAGGGGATACCTGTTCTTAATTGTGACCTTGGTGAGGGCCCTGTAGTCTGTGACCAGGCAGTGCCCTCCGTCTTTATTTGCCACAAAGAAGACAGCAGCACCAAATGGTGACTTTGAGGGTCTGATGAGGCCTTTCTCAAGTGCTTTATCAAGGTAAGCTTTCAGAGCATTGTATTATTGTGGTGTGAGGCGGTAGATGGGTCATGCTTTAGGCACGCTACCTTTTAGGTCAATCTTGTGTTGTATACCCCAATCAGGGGGCAACCTGGGTAGTGTTTCTTGGAATACGGAGGGAAATTCATTGAATAGCTGGTCTCTAATTGGGTTATGTTTGTGTTGATTTTCTGTGTTTTTGAAGTGTATGACCTCATACGTACATGTGCTCTAATTGATTTTTTTGGGGTCAGTTTCTTCTCTTGTTTCCATGATTTTTACAAATATGTGGTCCCTCATGAGTGTGTTGAGCTGTAGTGGGTATACATGATAGTGAACTTCTCCTCACTTTATGGTGAGAGTGGCACTGTCCCAGTTGATATGAGGTTTTGTCTTTCTCATCCAGTCCAGGCCAAGTATGACATCATACTTGGGGATTGGTATGATAAGGCTGCTAATTGTTGTTTGTACATCTCCAATTTGAGCGTGGAAAGGTTTTGCCTCATGGGTAACTGGTATGCTACAGTTGTCCGCCATGATGACCCTCTTGATGTTACTTTGAGTGGTAGGTAACTTCATGAGGTCCTCAAAACTCTTGTTGATGAGAGATTGATCTTCTCCAGTGTCAAATAGTGGTGTGCCCTGGTATCTGCAAAAGCGTAAAGGATAAGTGAGGAGTTTATTTCCAGTTTGGGCAGCAAACAGTAGATGATTGCTGAAGGGTACTTGGATCATGGTGATTGAATCCACGTCCTGTTCTCTGTAAAAGTCTTGTGAAGTGGGGGAGGGCAGCTTGCCTAAGCACTCCCCCAAGCTTTTCCCTCCTTGTTGGCATCTTTGGTGCTGGCCTGGTTGACTTGTGCAGTGCAATTCCTGGTTTGAGGATGGGTATTGTTGGCTTGGTTGCTTTGCTTATTGTGACGAGGTTCTCTCTTAGCTGCAGGGTTTTCCTTGCGCTTGTTGGTGGCGTGTAGATTGTCAGACATCTGAACTGCGCGCTTCCCCTCTAGGAATACATCTTAAAGGTTCTTGCAGCAAGTCATGTCAAACTGATGTCTAATGTGTGTGGAAAGGCCATTGTAGAAGTCTAGGCACAGCCCAGGTTCATCAAAGTTGATGGTGTTGGGTGCTCAGTTGTGTAATCCTTTATATGTCACAATGTACTCTTCAATGGTTCCTGTCATTTTGAAGGTTCAAAGCTCAGTCATGATCACTACGTCTGAGTCCTTCATGGAGAACTTTTTGAGGAATGCAGCCTTGAACATTTCCCAATTCTCCTTCTGATCAGGGTGTTGGGCTAGCCATTTGGTTACAAAATGTGAAGCAGTTCCTGTGATGCAAAGGGCAATCTTGCTGACCCAGAGTCTTTGAGGGTAGTCTAATTGTTCAAACTTGCTTTGTGTACTGTTGATCCAAAGGGAGGCGTTTTTGCGGCGTAGTCCAGCAAAGGCGCCAATTTCAGCAGTGCACAGGCGTTGAAACACAATATTGGGCATCTCAGGCTGCAGAGGTGCTCTTATGGTTGATGTAGTGGGCAACAGTCTGCGGGCTTTGAGAGTGTTGTACTGATTGATGGGCACAAGGACATTATTGTAGATGACATAGCCTGCGGGAACATCTTGTCCTACTTTGTAATCTCTCCAGCCGTTAGGGAGTACCATTGTTTGGGTTCTTTTCTTGGGAGGAATTTTTCTTTGAGTTGGGTAGGTATAGATAACCTACCTGTGCTACCACTGTCAATTTTATACTTCTGGGAAGTATAATAAACAAAATAAGGGGAATTTTAAGAAGAGAATGATACTTTATTAGATATGAATATAGAATAATATATAGTATCATGACAAGCCACATGTTGTCCATGTACATCATGGAGGTCATGGGGCTTATCTGAGTAATGTTCCTCTTGAGTCATGAGGCTTAATCAAGTTGTGTTCCATTTAGGACCTGGATTGAGTGATCCCTGTCATAGATGGTTAACTGATAATGGTGTCACCAGTTTATTGACTGGGCGGTGAACCATTTGGTGAGCCGTTCAGTGATTTACTTGGGCCGTTAATTCCCCAAGAGGGAGTAATCAAATATGTTGTAACAATAACTTGAACTCAATTAATATTAAATTATAATTTTAAAATTGTTTATTTTGTTGATTAGCAACTCCAGGTTTATGTACTAAATATTTAACTGTCAATGAATTTGATCTAAAAAATACAGACTGTCCATTAAATTTACGTTTTTAGCAATGTATTATTTGTAACTCAAATTTGTTTCCCTTTGAGTATGATTTGATAAATAGATTTGCTATTCTTAACTTGCGTCATATGTAATAATTAGTAACAGATAATGAAAATCATTGGTTTTCATGCCAAGTGGCTCTGGTGGCACTGAATTGATAAGGATCAGGTGATGACTCACAAGGTCCAATTTGTGGCTTTAAAAAAATAACAGCCATTTTATTAAAAAAGGCTTACATTTATTTAAATGAAACTAATCTATTTGTATCTTATTTAATTTATTTAGTTGTTAGCTATACAGCAAATAAATTATTTGATATATTGTAGCAATAATTATCTCTGAATCTAATATATTTAGTTATATTTAACTAACATCTGAAGTTGTTACTATCTGAAAGCAAACTATTGTCAAGTCATTATAATATAAAATACTACTTTTTAAGTCACATTAAAAATAAAATAAATAAAAGAAAATAATTAAAGCTGGTGATACCTTATTTATCTGATTGGCTTGGAAGCAAGAGCTTTGAGGAGGAAGGATTCTGAGTGCTTGTAAAAAGCTGCCACCACATCAGGTGGTATTAAGAATTGGCTGACCTTGAGAATGTTGAAGAGATATTTGGTTTTCCTGTGAGAGGCCTTTATTCACCTTATTATTGATCCAACTAAACACCTCCTTGATTGGATTCAGAAATGGGGAATAGGGTGGGAGGAAGAGGAGTCTCATTGGACAATTAGAAAGGTGGTGGCTGGAGGTGGGGCTGTTTTTGTTGATGGGTGGGAACTCGGAAACAACCAAATCCACTTTGTGGAGCCCAACATTATCCAACACAAGAATATTGGTTGTGCCTCAGTAATTAATTTGAAGGTACTACTTAACAGTTTGGAGAAAATCAAGAAATGTCTTGCTATTATGGAAACCTTGATCATCTGATACTGTTCCAAACTGCAGGGACCAAGAAGCGCTACCATAGAATATATCTGGGAACAAACAGCTGCACAATGTGCTACACCATCCTTGGACCCCTTCTCAACCCACCCATGCCTAGACCTGAGTGAGGAGTAAAACAATGATTTATTAATAAAGAAGAACAGGAAGTTCCCAGTCTTTTTTAGGGCCAGATAGGTCTTGGCATAAATGCTGCAGTCCTTGATTGTCTTCTTGCTGTTTCTGTTGTACAGAGAAATCTCCAGTACTTTCCACAAGAAGCCAAGACTTACCATAGTTTTTTAAACAAGTGTTTTAGAAACAGAAATCCCAAACTAAGTGGCAAGTATTGATTGGAAAGAAAGTGAGTACAGGTGGCAATCCTTAGATATCCACTGCCTGATTGCATCAATATGCACAAGCTGAAGGAGTTTTGGCTGCCTTTTTTCCTTGGAAGATTTTGAAATTTGACCGGTGTCACATATTTGTGTTGAGGTTGCCAACATATCTGGCTGTAACCCCAAATTGGGACTCAATATTTCAACTGCCATTCCTCCTTTTAGACAGTTGGGAATAGCTTTACACTCACTATCTGCCAACCAAAGCCGGCCCTTGGTGGGTGCCATGGCATCCAAGCTATCAGGCTCAACACACAGGACATGGAACTTTGTGTAGAAGGTGAGATAATTCTTGCCTGTGGTGGAACTGTAAATTTTTGAATATACAATAGGCACATATTGCTCCTTGTTTGTAGTCAATGGCTCATAAAAGGTAACAAAAACGTGGGGGCATGAAGTGACAACTCTTGGATCCAGAGTGAGACGTGTTACAACTGGGTACACAGTGAAGGTGTATGTAACCTCATTGTTCCCAATGACCTTGGTATGGGAGACTTTGGTGACAGGCCTTGAGAGTGGCTTCTGCCTGGGATTCAAGCTGCTATTCCTGGCTTGTGATGCAGGAGGTGGTTGGCTAGCGCTGACACCTTGAAAGCCTGTGTATCAGCATTACTCCTCTCAAGTTGTGTTCTAGGTCTAATCTTGGGCCCTCTGGGATGCCCTTGTGGACAGGCTGCCACGCAGGCTAGTGCAGGAGCTGGTTGGGAATGTGATTGTCTGTCCATAAAAATAAAATAAAAAATATATTTTAGATTAGTAATGTATTTATTAGTATTTTAGTTTAATTTTTTGTTGTTGTTTTCTCTTGATTTAGCCTTGAATAGCAACAGAATTTCTATATCTGTGATTTGAAGTGTATAATATTGTATTCTTTCCAGGTTTAGATAATTTTAATGTTTAACCAATTTATATGTCTATTTCATGGTTATTGAGATTGAATTTTTCATTTGAATTTATTCATAGTGTAGCTTCTTTATTTGGGTTGGTGCTTCCTAGTGTGCTTAATGTAATTAAATTTGGATTCCAAATCATGAAATTATTATTTGAGTTTGCTAGTGACATTCATTTATGATTTGAAATTTAGTTCATGGATTTGACAATCCTTCAATTCCAAAAAATCATAGTAATCTTAATGAAAAAGGTTGATGGATCTGAACACTCCAAATCTGATTCCAGTTAATTCATTTTGTCCACTTGAAACATGCAGTTTGACTTGAAATTTGCAAAGTTTCTATGTGTTCCTGAAATTTTAAGAATTCAAATAAAAAACAAAGCATTTAATTTAATTAAAACAGCTCATCCCACAAAGAAATTTGAAATTTGGACCAAGGATTTGACAATCCCGCATTTTTACGTTTAGGTTCTGAATTTACAGTATCATCAAACAATTAATTAGGAGGCTATTGTCTGCATTTAAGAAGAAATGAAATAATTTAATTAAATCTTAGCACTCTATATACTTTTTGAGAGTTGTTATGTATAAGACACTTATTTCATGTGTTGAGTTGCACTTTACTAGATCAAAATAAGAGAGTGCTTGGTGGGAAGACTTTATAACAAAATAATTGTAGTTCAAGCTAAGTGAGAGTTAGCAACCTAGGTGTTACAACAAGGTAAAGAATATTATCTTTTTGTCATGCTTTAGGATGATGTAAAATAATAGTTTTCCTGGATTTCAGAAAAAAAGCACTTGAAGCTTAGAAGCTTGCAAAAGCAGACTAAAAATAAAGTTTTATTTATTTGGAAAGGGAAGTTTCCTTAAAATCTAAGAGAATTTATCTTTGTATTATTAGTAGAGACACCAATGTGGCATATGGATGGTAGAAGTGCGGGCAACTCACTAATTGATCTCAATCCAAATTTGGGGGCACCAAAAAATTCAGTTCAAAAGTAAAAAACTTTCATTTTGCATTCCATAGCTTGAGCCAAATTATCTCTAAGTCCAATTTATAGTACCTGCAAAGTCAGGGTTACAACACCATGAGTCATTTTGCAGTGGAAAAAACTGTTTAAATTAGCAATAATATTTTTTCTAAGTAAAGTAGTTTTTTAAGCTTGTTAGTCCCTTCAGAGGATTTATTTTTTGTTTTACATCACCAGGAGGGACCAACAAGAATTAAGTTTTGTAGTTTTATTAGAACATTAGAGATAAAAATTTGTTAAGGAATCTTTCACTTTGAGTTCCTCTACAGGCTTTTACTCTATGAGCAAGGGGTATTGCTGGATTAACTCCATCCAATTATCCTGATTTCATATTATATGAATTTTTGTTTAGTTATAAAAGAGATTTATGATCTTTTAAACAATTAAACTTTTTCTAGAGCTCTAGATAACAATATTATTTGATAAGACAGTGTATCATAGCAAACATTCAGTTATCATGTATAGGGTATAAGAATTCTCTGGATATTATTTTGTGGGCTTTTTAAGCTACAAGAAGAAACTCTCTTACCATGGATTCAATTTGTAAAGAATTTCTATAGTCATTTTAAATGTGTCTGTATCTACCTATCAGACTTTACCACTTATGAGGTTTTGTAATAGTGGGGCTTCAGTTAGAATTTTTTCAGCTATCAGAAGTTTTAATATTGCAGGGGAGCCAACTCAAAATTTTGAGTTCTTTCATGTAATCTATGAGAGTGGTACTGTAAGAACACTGTACTTGGAGATAAAGGCTCAAAATAGGCTACCATCTCCAGGAATTTACAGGGCTATGAATGGTTTTGGAGGGATGACATGTATTATATGGCGCAGATTTTCTTAGGATCTGGGTTTATGCTTTTGGACCCTAAAAATGTTCAATAAATGGGGGTTCATTTTGGAAGAACATGTACTCAGATGGTTTAGCTAACAGGAAATCCCCTTTGAGTGTCTGAAGGATTGCTTTTGGGTCCTTTTTATAGTATTCCTTAGTGAGGCTGTAGACAATAATATTTTCAAGAAAGAGCAAGATTTAAATTTGATGTTCTTAGAAAGATCTTGTTAATGTATTTCAAAAAGCTTGTCAGAGTGTCAACCATATTAAAATTGAGCGCCACACACTCAAAAGACCCATATTGTCAGGGCCCAGAATGGGCCAGACAAAACCCTATGTTACATAGGTTCAACGCCTGCAATTGAGCAATTGTGCAACCAATCAATTGCATTGTTGATTACACAGATTTACCCAAAGGAAACTTTAATTCCAAGTGGGGAATCAAACCCTGGTCAAGGCCAAGCCTGGGGGCAATTGGAAACCGTCCTAAAGCCATTCAAAAAAGATTTTAATTGGCTCACACCCTCTGAAACCCAGAATTGGGGACTTGGGTTGCCAAATGGCCCAAAATTCCCCTACCAGTTCCCCAGGGCAAAAATAATGAAATGATCCATCTAACTGACAATTCAGGAGTCATCAATGAGGCCCAGCTTGAGAATAACCCATTGTCAACCAATAAGAAGTTGCCAGTAAGTCTAATTGCAGTTTCCCAGCAGGATATAGCTGGGAACACTGGCATCCCCTTTCTTTATTGACATCTTCATCTAATAAACTTTGTTGGTTAATGCACACTGAGCATTTATAATTTGCAGGGGTTTATTAAATTATTACAAACTTTATACTGCTGATGCTTTCAACTAGAGAGTACCTCCAGTACCAATGCCAGCGCTGGGAAACAGAGCAACTTCTAGCTGCGTTCAACCAACCACCACCAACCTTTACCCCATCTCCTAGAGTGCTGGACCAAGAATTAATTCCTGCTCCTGCACTGCGCCCCTCCTTTCCTGGTGTTCCTCTACTCCAACAACTTGCCCAGCCAAGCCTGACCATGAGTGCTGCCATAGGAGAACTTCCTCTCATTCCTTCTGCTTCATCATATGACTACAGTAAGCTTGGATTTGACTATTTGACCATGCTGGGGCTCACTGAGCAAGTGATACCCCACATGGGAGTGTGGCGTCCTTGGGCTACGGCTGCCAATTATGTGATGCAGATGGCCCCTGTCATCTACTGGGCCTTCCAGGCTTGACCCTTCCCCTTGACCAAAGGTTCCCCTGGGAGTCACCCAGGCCATGACACATATATGATATTAAACTCTGTTTTAATATTCTTCTTCTTCTTGAACCTGATTTGGTTAGAGCCAGTGGATTGATCTATTTTTTGAGAAATATCTTGATACTCCCAATACATTGAATAGTTCATTGATGAGGGGTAAGGGTCATCAAATTTTAATGTCTCTTTGTTTAGAGCTCAACAGAAGGTCACTAAATGTAATAAGTCATCTTTCTTGACCACAAACAACACTACTGTATCACAGGGGATCTGGGAAGGTGTCACACTCTCTTGTTTAAGGACTTTTAGAGATGTTTATGTAAGATATCATCCTTTTTAGAAGTCAACTTGTAGATTAGTTAGGTCTTAGGTAGACATATTTTCAGCTACATAAAGTTCTCAATATGTCTGTGTAAAGGTAGTCCTTGAAGAGTCTGTTGGAAAATATTGTCAGGGACCCACTCATTTGGAAGTTTCTCCCCAATAGAGTTTAAGAAAGCCCCTAGATTAAACTTCACCAAGGAATCCATAACAAGTAGTCCCACTATCATCATAATAATGACTTAATCCCATAATCTAAACCGGCCAAGAAAGGGGAGAATTATTGTAAGATATAGTATAGATCAATATAATCCATCATATACCAAGATTCATTGGGGTGTATGATGGGTGGAATGTAGGCCTTTTCTACATAGGGATAGTTGAAAAAACAAAGACCAAACCTATACCAGATTAAATCTTATACAGGTTCAGTGGAAACAGGAGGCAATTTAGGTATCCCTTCAGCTAAAGTCCAGGGAAAGTTTATCCAGACCAGAAGGAGTACCCACAGAATTTGGGTGGGATTGCTCATAGGCTAGTTTAAGGAATTATTCTACTACTCAATTGAAAATATAGATTTCTTTATTCAAGAAAAGTGGAATAATTGAAGTTGTTGGAGAAAATTCTCATAATAGAATGGATGAGCTTATATAGTAAGCTAAAAATTGAGGTTGGAATCAGAACTTAACACTCTCTGGTGGGTTTGGAAAGATGAAGGTGAGAATTGCTTGCGGGCTTGCAGAAAGTTGCAGCCTACAAGAATGGTAACTAAGGCTTCAAAAGTTACCCAGGTAATTAACTCACAGACTTGAAATTCCACCTTGACTGGAGTAACTGTGGTTTGGACCTGGGTTTTTGATTGGGTGTTCTTAGCTTGGGTCACTTGGAAGCAGTTGGTATTGTCATCCTTACTATTTTGATTGGGTGTGTCTAATTGCTTGGTTGTCATGATGTCCTTAACTTTCATAGTGTGGTTTCCAGCATCAGTATGGTGCTGCTGCTCTTTATCTGGGCCTTTTGGTTGCTCAGATAAGGTCCCTGTATTGTTTACACACTGTTTATTAAATTCTGATCATATAAAAAAGCTCTCTGATTAGATTTCATTACTTGATCATCCTCAATGATTACACATTTGATTTCCAAATGACCTCTATCTGATTGCCTGCTTTTACACTTCAAGTTGCTTAAAAATTCACTATAATTTAAGTGTTTATCTGATTAGTTGATCTTTTTGTCTCTTTTATTATTATTAAAAGTTCTGAATTTGCTTTTTAAAGTGCATTTAATTGACTAGGCCTTCTTGAAATTGACAGAATTAATGAGGCTACTTCCACATACATTTTTGGAACCAATCAGGGTTTCTTTTTGAACTGCTGGGTTGTACACTTCATTTATATGATTTTTTTGTCTCCTGATGCCTGGCTGATAGTGGTTTGTTGATTACTAAAGGTAATAGTATTTGGTTCTTCATTACAGGTTAAATCACTTAAATCCCCTATTAAGGATACTCCTGCTAATTGGGGTTAAGAAGAGGATTTCCTTAAAAATATCTAGGTGTTTTGGGTGATAGTTTGTGGTTCAGTAAATGAATTATTTATGATGATTCCCAAATGAAAACCTATCATTTTTATTTAAAATAATACCATTTGACTTTATCCAGGTTGCCCCTTTTCTTGAGTTTCTGTAATCATTAAAAAGACATAGTTGCTCATGAGCCTTATTTACAGAACTTGGTTTAATATGATAGTGGAATTCACCTTGCTTGACAGTGAGGGTGGAAATTACTCAGTATATGTCAGGAATGAAAATTTGGATGCTCCTGAATCCCAAAGTATGAAACCAGATTCAAACCCTGGACAAAACACTTTGCAGAACTCCAGATCCAAAGGCTGGGAACCCAATAGCCCACTACTAATTGATAAATTTGTTGCCAACCCACCAGGACCCAAACCCTTAACCACCACACAGAGTTCTGCAAGCAAACCACCAGTGCAAGATGCCGGGAATTTCCCCGAGGTGCCAACACCTGACACTGGCAGTCTGCTTGGTGGAATGCACACGTTTTCCAATGAGAGTTATTCCAAACTCCCTCAAAGCCCAGGAAGTGGCACTGGATCTGAAGAGGCACCTGACGCCCAAATTGCCATACAGAAGGATTCAAAGTCTTCTCATCCCAAAGCAGACAGTGGCAACCTGCCAGTACCAAGCGCCACACTGCTATCTAATAACCCCAATGCCAAACCAACTAAGCTCAGGAAACCCAACCAGGAAATGAAGCCGGCAGCGCAGTATAAGTACCTTCCAGGCCAAGATCAATTCCCATTGTCATTTTCAAATAAAGGTTATGATATATTGGTTTCCCCAATTATTTCTGTATTTTATTTTTGTCATCTTCCAGTTAACTCAAAGATCATCTGACCCTCCTGCCAATCTGCTAGCTATGTACTGTCTGCCAGGTGCTTTATTTGGTCCTGTTCATTTAACAGAATACCCCTTGAAGCCCAAGTACAAGGAATACACTTCAGACAACATATTATCCTGGGATCCCTTGGCCAGATCTACAGAGTTAACCAGATACAACCAGAAAGGCCCTTGGTATGTTATCAAGCCCCACCTGTTCAGAGATAAATACAACTTCCTTCCTGCCTACCAATTAGACATGAAACCACCTGTCACCCCCAAACCAATGCCTGCATCCGCCACTGAGCTTCCCCTGGACCACACCAATAAGCTATTTAGGATTGTATATATTACTCTCATGGGAGTAATAGATACTATTGTCCCTGCCACCGGCCTGTGGTCATGGGTGGGAAATTCAATGCCCTACCACATTAAGTTAGCGCCAATCCTATGGCAGGCCCTGCCTACCCAGCCTGCAACCCACCAGTTTCCAAATGCTAGTGAGACAGCAGATCATGGTTGGTTCCCTGATAGTATAAATGAAGGTTGTTCTTTTTGAGCCATTCCAAGCTTAGCACTAGGCAATAGTTGGTAAAGCTTAAGACTGGTACATTCATTGCATTATTAATAATTCAGACTGTATTTTAAAGGATTTGATCTCTTTATTGAATGGGAACTTATCAGAAAACAACAATATATAATCTTTTGAAACTAATGTGGCATGTTAATATTTTCTTTACCTTTTGTACATTTAATTGGATTTTATCTGTGCATAAATCTATAACTGCAAATACTCTATATGTTTAAAACAAAGATACTAATAAATGAGCTTTGTAAGGTTTTGCCCATAATGGTGCAAAGTTGTAAACTAAGGTGTGATAAGAATTTGGGTTAAGATTTAAGAGATACATAAAGGTAGGAACAGTTTGTAACATAGCTTTAAAAAAACTGGCTAAAAACTTGTACTGGGTTACAAAAGATGTAATAGAATTTTAGAAACCTAAACATAGAAGATAAAATAAGGTGTTTAATAAGGATCTGTTTGTTACCAAAGGAATATCAAAATTTGGATATTCCCCACCTGCAATTTGGTACATGGAGCTATTAAAAGATTCTTTAAAAGAGAAAATGGGATACAAAAAGCCTAGAGCTTGTTGTCTAATAACTTCTTTGTTAAACTAAAAAAGTGTTTTCAATTTGAACTAATCCTGGTTAAATATAAAAATATGAAAAATAAATTTGTGTTTTGGAAAGGTTAAAATTTAAAAATAAATGAAGGGAAGAAATCATTTAGAATTTTGGCTTAAAGCCTACTCTTCTGAAGCTCTTTATTTATAGAAAAATGGGTGTTGCTGTTGGCAAAAATAGGCAGGATAAATAAGAGTCAAGAAGCAGGAGCAGTCTGGAGACACTAGGAATAGAAAGTAAAAGAGTGAAAACAGGAAGCTCAGTTAGAGCAACCCAAAGATCTGCCAAAGCAGAGAGGAGGAAAAGCGGGCGCTTGCGTCACCCAACATGTGCAAGGTAAAGAAGGTCTTCTATTCTAATATTTTTTTAGAATAAAATATTATATAAATCTCTTTAAAGAGAGCAAAAAGATTAATAAAATCAAACCTGACATAGGAATTGAAGGAAAAAATAGTTAATGACCTTATATTAGTTTAATATTAAATTTTTTGAATTAAAGTTCTTTTAAAAAGAAATAAAAGTCTTTGAACATTACCATGTGTCAAGTTTATACTTCTGGGAAGTATAATAAACAAAATAAGCAGAAGATTTTAGAAGAGAATGATACTTTGTTTGAATATGAATATAGGCTAATATATAGTATCATGACAAGCCACATGCTGTCCATGTACGTCATGGAGGTCATGGGGCTTATCTGAGTAATGTTCCTCTTGAGTCACAAGGCTTAATCAAGTTTTGTTCCATTTAGGAACTGGATTGAGTGATCCCTGTCATAGATGGTTAACTGATAATGGTGCCACCCATTTATTGGCTGGATGGTGAATCATTTGGTGAGCCGTTTGGTGATTTACTTGGGGCGTTAATTCCCCAAGAGGGAGTAATCAAATATGTTGCGACATCTCCCCCTGGGGTGCTGGAAGGCAGAGCCTTGGGAATTTTCTTGAGAGTATATGGTATGCGGGCTTGGTATTGATACAGTTTGAAGTTGGGAACAGGGAGCCTTGAATTTTGTTGGGCTGTTCTTGCTTTACACAAGCAGAGTCAGTTGTGGTGCATACGTTTCAGTTCATTTTGAGCTCCAATACCTTTGATGAGGTAGGTGTTATTGGGCTTAACTTCCATAACAATGCCTGGTCCAAGTAACCCTGGGTCTAGTTTGTGTTGATTATGATTGACAACCCAGATCTTGTGTCTGACTTGGAACCTTTCTTGCTGCAATGGGATTGCTTCCTGCTAGACCCTTTGGTGCTCCATCTTTTCTTGATCCTTTTTGGCTTGTAGTACTTTTGGGTTATTACTGTCTGGTATCTTCTTTGGAAGATACAGTTGTGGTCACATGGTTGTGCTGACAAGTGAGGGTTTCTGACCATAGACAAGCTCATAGGATCTTTTGCCCGTATTGCATTTGACTTGTGTTCTGCAGATCATAAGGGTGGTTGGTAGCATATCAATCCAGGCCTTGGATTGTTGGCAGATAACTTACTGAGGGCTTCCACTAGAGAGCCGTTTAGTCATTCTAGGTGTCCATTTGCTTGTGGGTGATATGGGCTGGCTGTGACGTGCTTTATTCCATTTTTGGCAAGATAGATGTTGATGTCAATAGCGTTGAGTTCAGTGCCTCCATCTGTTATTAAGAGGTCAGGCTTTCCAAACTTTGCTATGATCTCTTTGCCAATGAATTGTCTCACATTGTTGCCTTTGTGCTCTTTTGTGGCTTGTGCTATGGGCCATCTGGTTGCATAGTCAATGGCTGTGATGATGTACTTCTTGCCTTTGCTTTCACCAGGCATAGGTCCCACAATATCCAACAACCATACCTTGAAGGGTTGTGTGATGGATACAGGTACTACTAACTTGGGTAGTGCTTTGGTTTGGGTGTACTTCTCACAGACTTTGCATTGCTTCAGTACTTATCTGATATCATCTAGCATGTTGGGCCACAAGTAGTGTGTCTTGAGGTATTCATGCAAGTTTCTGCTACGGGTGTGTCCCAAGTCTCTGTGATATAAAGAGGATTGTGTCAATCTTTTATGTTGACGTGACATAGGGTACAGTGTCACCATTTGAAAGTATTTGGTGAAGGGTACCATATAAGTTTTTGAACAGATGTTTGTTCTTGAGGACTTTCTCTTGGATGTCCATTGGTGTGCCAGGTGGGAACCCTTCCTGGAGATTCCCCATGATTAACATGGGACAGTTGGGGTTGCCATCAGTGCAAAGGATGAGTTTATTATATAGCATTGATAGGGCGTCTGCAGTAAGCATCTCCTTGCCTGGCTTGTATTAAATTTGCATGGGGTATTTCTGTATGAGACTCATCCATTTGGCTTGTCTTCTTGACAGGTGTTTTTGTGTTTTGAAGAATATCAACAACTTATGGTCGGTGAGTACCTTGAACGTCTGGGATCCTTCTAGATAACACTGCCATTTCATGAGGCAGTGTATGATGGTAACCAGCTCCTTGTTGTGTATAGGGTATCTTTGTTTGCCGTCTGATAGCTTCCTTGATTAATATGCCATGGGAAAGAAGTCTTTTTGGGCCATTTGGATACAGAGGACTCCCCCTATGGCATACTCAGAGGCGTCAGTTTCTAGCTTGTAGATACCCTCATGGTTTGGGTATTGTAGGATGGGGGAAGAAACCATGTGTTCCTTCTGTTGGCAGAAATGTTGGTCTTGTAAGGGTGTCCATAAAAATTTGGTTGTTTTCACTGTGATGGCTGACAAGGCAGCTGTTAGGGCGCCCCAGTCAGGGATGAACCTGTGTACATAGGCTACCATTCCAAGGAAAGTGCGGAATAACTCTTATTCCTTGGGGCTGGTATCTCTTTTATAGCACGTATTTTGTCTGGATCTAGTTTAATACCGTCCTTGCTGATGATATGGCCAATGAATGGAAGTTCAGTTGCAAAGAACTCTCATTTTGACGGTTTGGCAATCAATTGTTTTTCTTCCAGGGTACAGAGGACTGTGTGGACGTCTTCCCAGTGTTGTTGCAGGTTGGGACTATAAATGATGATGTTGTCCAGGTAGATGATTGCTCTTTTTCCAATTTGTTCCTTGGATACTTCATTCATGAAGGTTACAAAGGTTCTGGGAGCGTTTGTCATGCCAAAATTGAGAGCAACACATTCAAAGGATCCGTATTTAGTTCAAAATGCAGTCTTTGGGATGTCTTCAGGTTTCACGTGAATTTGGTGATAACCTGCTGTCAAATATATTTTTTGAAGATTTGGGACCCCCCAGGGCATCAAAAAGGTCATCAATGAGGGGCAGGGGATACCTGTTCTTAATTTTGACCTTGTTGAGGGCCCTGTAGTCTGTGACCAGGCAGTGCCCTCTGTCTTTATTTGCCACAAAGAAGACAGCGGCACCAAAGGGTGACTTTGAGGGTCTGATGAGGCTTTTCTCAAGTTCTTTGTCAAGGTAAGCCTTTAGGGCGTTGTCTTCTTATGGTGTGAGGCAGTAGATGGGTTGTGATTTGGGTACACTCCCTTTTAGTTCAACTTTGTGTTGAATACCCCTGTAAGGGCCGCAAAACATAAAAGTTCAAGTCCAGGAGTCAAACCCGCAACCTTAGCTGTAAAGCAAAAATGTGGGCAACCTTGCAAACCCGCTGGGGGTTCAAACCTCCCACAAGCCACCAGGGCAGGTTAAAACTGACTCTCAAAAGAGAAATTAGTTTCAATCTGCTTTCATTAACAAAAGCAGTTGACACAACCAGGGCTAGTTCACAAACTGGCTAGGGGAGCTAGCGGCCCCCAACAGTAGCAGAGCCACCAGCTCCTATGCCATAAATGAGCTGGGTGGCTCCCCACCATCAATGGATGATTTTTGCTGGGTTGTTCAGCAGATCCAGTATCAACTGGGTTGGTTGAATAACTTGGCAAGTAAACCAGTCCCAGTTCCAACAAGCCAACCAGTTCCCCTGAAGTTGAGGCTCCTGTCCCCATCCAACCTTGCAGTTTAAAACTCAATGCCACTTCACCCACTGATGTCATAAAGCATCATCTTAATGAAGATGTTTCAGTTTCCCCTGCCTATCAAATAAATCCTGCCAGAGAAGATTCCCAAGCCATTAAAAACCCCACAATGCCTGCAGCTTCAAACTGCGTCATTGGGTCAGGAATAGAAGAAAAGCCAATCATTCAAGAGTATCCACCAGCAAATGATAATCCCTCTACCCAGAAGCAAGTCCAAACTGCCAAGCAATCCCAGCCTCAAATGATTAAGCCAGATTTAATTAGTCACCAATTAGCTTCCAGCAATTTGACCAATCTCCAGATGAAACCATATGAGCCAAACCCAGACCCCAGAACTCCTCCCAGCCATGAGTTAATCAACCAATCCAATGGCCAAAGCTCAGAGAACTTCCCTTCATCAACCCAGTCTAAGATTCTTGGGACCATATCCCCTGTTCTCAAGAATTCCACCTTCATCCCCAAAGTAACTGTGACCAAAGGTTGGACTACTAGAGCACTCCAAGGAGCTGCCAGTAGTTGCTTCCAAGGAAGACCAGATGAGTGGTATAAAACCCACTTCCCTACAATCAAGACAGACGCACACAACGTTTAAATAAAGCATTTGGTCCAAAGAGTAGTATTTGCCTTACTTCCCCATATTCTTTTATCACCTTGAAAAATCCCTTATCAACCAGATCAGTCACCAGCACTTCCATTAGTAGAGACCGTAGAGCCTATTACCATGGACTACCAGCCAGGGCCCAGCCCTGGACAGACAAGCAACTACATCCCTCCCATTCTTTCTCCAATCCCTCAACCCTCTGCTGAGGTTATTCCTTATGACCAAAGCAGATATGGAATGATCATTCTGACCATCCTTAGTCTTGCTGAGGTTGTAGTACCTCACCTTGGTGCCTACCGTCCACTTGCAGCAGGTATGCTGTACCTGTCTTGCTCCTTGCCCTTCCTGTATTGGGCTATGATGTTGCGTTATCCTGAAGGGTAGACTCCTCCCATGTTGCCTTGGTATGATACTACACCCGGCTATGACAACCCCAATTAGGGGGTAACCTGGGTAGTGTTTATTGGAAAATGGAGGGAAATTCACTGACTAGCTAGTTTCTAATTGGGGTCTGTTTGTGTTGGGTTTCTGTGTTTTTGAAGTGGATAACCTCATACATACAGGTGCTCCAATTGATCTTGATGGGGTCAGTTTCTTCTCCTGTTTCCATGATTTTTACAAATATGTGGTCCCTCATGAGAGTGTTAAGATGTGTTGGGTATACATGATGATGGACTTCTCCTTGCTGTATGGTGAGGGTGGCACTGTCCCAGTTGATATGAGGTTTTGGCTTTCTCATCCAGTCCAATACAAGTATGACATCATACTTGGAGATTGGTATGATAAGGCTGCTAATTGTTGTTTGTACATCTCCAATTTGAGCGCAGAAAGGTTTTGCCTCATGGGTAACTGGTATGCTACAGTTGTCCGCCATGATGACCCTCTTGATGTTACTTTGAGCAGTAGGTAACTTCATGAGGTCCGCAAAACTCTTGTTGGAGAGATTGATCTGCTCCAGTGTCAAATAGTTCTGTGCCCTGGTATCTGCAAAAGCAGAAAGGATAAGTGAGGAGTTTATTTCTAGTTTGGGCGGCAAATGGTAGAGGATTGCTGGAGGGAACTTGGATCATGGTGATTGAATCCATGTCCTTTGCTCCAACTTTCAAGTTTATACTTCTGGGAAGTATAATAAACAAAATAAGGGGAAGATTTTAGAAGAGAATGATACTTTTTTTGAATATGAATATAGAATAATATATAGTATCAGACAAGCCACATGTTGTCCATGTACGTCATGGAGGTCATGGGGCTTATCTGAGTAATGTTCCTCTTGAGTCACGAGGCTTAATCAAGTTGTGTTCCATTTAGGACCTGGATTGAGTGATCTCTGTCATAGATGATTAACTGATAATGGTGCCACCCGTTTATTGGCTGGACAGTGAACCATTTGGTGAGCCGTTTGGTGATATACTTGGGGCGTTAATTCCCCAATAGGGAGTAATTGAAGATGTTGCAACACATGTAACTAAACCAAATAAACCTGAGCCTTTGGGGCAGGTAATGACAAGCTTATAGATGCTGTTGAGTGTTGCAAATAGCAATTGATAACCAGAGGGTACCTCACATACAGTGATGCTATCTATTTTGAAGTGACAGAACTCAAGAAGGTTGCAAGTTGGTGTTGGATGTGGGCACTTAAAATTTTTATTGGGTCTCTCATTATTTCAACACATTTTCTTCATCAAGATGACTGCTACTGCAGAGAATGCTATTTTTGCTATGTGTTGCTTATCAAGTCTTTCAAGGGCGTTCATATGTTTATTAATAAAAAAAGGTTGACCAGGTTGATGTATGTGTGTATATCTAGGTTGAGCTCTATAAAAATTGACTTGATAGTGTTTCTAAAGGTACTTCATGGTTCCTACTACCAACTAAGCCTTGTTATAGGCGCTCTAAAGGTTTAACAGTTTTGCATGATTGTATAGTATTTTATGTACAGCTTCAAACTGTCCCAGAATCTCAGAAGAGCTTCAGGGCTGCCAAAAGCCATCCTGGGAAAGAAAATATGATAACATAAATATTCCCAAAATTATGTGTATTCTTTGATATTATCTTTATGTTTTTGCTTTACACATTTCCCTAACCACCAGAAGAATCTGACATCTCTTTTAAAACCTTGTACAATAAGAATTTATGGAGGTCATCCCAGTTTTTTAAGCTCCATTTTTGTCCTTGTGGCATTATGAAGACCAGATAGAAGCATCTTTTGAGAGATATGTATTGACCTCATGAATCAAGAATTGTCAAGGACACTTCTTTTTCTTGAGTTTTTTTGTGTGTTTCACATATATATGTATTTTTTTAGTGTACAAGCCTGATAAATACCCTAATTAAGAACATCATAGTCTAGCATAAATTGGGAGAGTATCATGTCAGGGTCAGTTGCTGGAGAGGGTGTGTTTAGTCCTTCAGAAGAAGAGATGGTGCTGAATTGTACAGTAGGAATATGTCAGATTTATCTCTGTAGATGATCTTGACAACTCTCTAGTCAGTGTGGCTTCTGAAATTCAAAATGGGGAAATGGATTAATTTTTCTTTAGATAATTTTAATTGCCTTCAGAAGAAACTAAAGTTGGAAGCTTGTTTAATTATAAGTTTAATAAATTTGATATCAACAGGTCCAGATTCAAACCTGGTGATTTTGAATGTGTTGAGCAAATTGTGTTATTGCTGGTATGTTCAAACCTACAGATAGATGTTAGCCTTGTCAATGTACTCTACCCAATCCTATGCAAGAGCACTACAGACTACAATAGAATAGATCTTTGAAGGTAATTACGTTTATTGATACTGGAGTACAATCTAGCCAGCAGCTGCAATCTATCCAGGTGTAACTAAGAACTTTTTTATCCTTTCAGGTATCTATATCAATATATACTGCAACAACCCTTGTTCTTGTCCTTTCAGACAGTTCTCATTGGCTACCTTTGCAATAGGTCTATCTTTGCTAGCTACGCCTATCCTGATTGGCTGTCCTTGGCACGTGTGTTGCTACTGGTCTTTGCAGGCGTACATGGCACTTCAGCTACAGCCTACGCTCTTCTTGAGTTAACCTACTGTCATTTATTGATTGGCTGTATCTTACACACCTATTATTGCGCCAGGAAACTAGTCCATATTTAGTTGACGCTTATAAATGGTCCTTAATCTGTCTTCCAGCATTGGAAGGTGGAATTTTGGTATTTCTTTTGTAGGGCTTAATCAGTGATTCTTTTCTGGCTGGCAAGTCTTCTGCTTATTAATGCAACAGGTCAAATTAAGGATTATACGCCGTATAATAGCAGACTTGATCCAGTATTGACCCGTGAATTATCTGCCGTGTAATGCTGACCCAAATCAATAAGAAACCCAATTATACACTGTGTAGCTATGACCCAAACTTGTTATCTCCTGATCTTTTGCCTATCACTTGTTTGATATGATCATATACGCCCATCAGGCAGTGTGGGGTTGGTTTGATATAACGTCCAGTAGGGTGGATTGGGGTGAGTGATAGATGGTGTATAGGTTATACGGCATATAATCAATGATAATCACTATGTTGGCTAACATTTATACGGCGTATAATTGTTACATCAATTATAATAAAGCAAGTAATATACAGCGTATAATCAGTACACATTGGAATGATGATCAGTGATAATAAAGTGTATAATTGCAACATCTAATATAATAAACTAACAATTACACGGCGTGTAACTGCCATATCTATTATAATAGACTAATGATTATACGGCGTATAATTACTACACTTGATTAAATGATAACCAAATGATAATACAGCGTGTAACTGATTAAGATCTGCGTGCAATGATTAGCCTGATCATTTGTGGTCAATCAGCCTAATCTCACATTTCCCCCCTCTTGACCATAAATAGGGAGGGTAAGAAGATAATCAGGCATATGGCTTTCTCAACAGCATCTTCCCGTCTTAGCACCAAGGGGGAGTACCAGGAGTTCCTGGCAACCATGTTGGAGGAGTGTTGTCAGATGTTTAATTGCCAGAGTAAGGAGGCACACCATCTCCAGTTCTATGGTTGGCATTTGTTACAGGCACACAAGAACAACACTTGCTCAGAGTTGTCCTTGGCCATTGCCGTGGTGACCAATCCTTTTCAGCATCCTTACAGCCCCATCCTGGAGCAGGAAGTTGTTTAAGAGGGTCATCCTCCTTTGGTGCTGGGGGCTTCTTCAGTGGACCCAGCTGTTTGGCAGGCCCGGGCTGCGGTACCTTGGTTACCTGTTGTGCTGTATGCTCCCAACCCTACTCTTTTGGGTAGTGTTATCCTCTTGTACAATCCTGACCACACGGACTTTGAGGTCAAAAGCCTCTTCCAAGGGTCAAAGTTCCTGAGTGAGTTCCTCTTTGTCCTCCTGTCCTGTGAGCAAGAAGTGGATATTCACTCCTGTCTTTGCCATGCAGAGCAGTATCACCCTCCTATTATTTGTTCTGTTGCCCTCCAGGAGCTGGCTTGTCCTCTAGAGGGGGTCTTGGTAGATCCATTGCGCTCTAATGTGGATTTTTATGCCAAATGCGCGTGGGTAATTGACTTTAACTGTGCAGTGGTGCGGGTCTGGTTTTGTGCGTGGGGGCCTAGTCCCAATTCCACCCAGCAGTGGGGACTTTGCCAAGCTGACAATCAACATAGCTGGCTGGCTAACATTAAAAATATTACCTTGGAGAGATTAGAGACTGGGGATACTTCCTGGTATCTCCCTCAGATGGTTTTGTTAGGTAACCTATCCTGGTCCCAAAGCCTTTGGTTCCTTGCGGCTCCTTGGTTTAAATGCAGGCCATCTTGGAGTACTACTGTTGTGAAGTGTTGCACCAACAGCAGGGTCTTCTGGCTGATTATTCATTGGAGGGGTTCATTGTAGAGTGCTTGGTGTTGGGGGTGTGCTTCCCAATTGAGGTTGAGCTGGGTTGCCTTGCAGATGAGGAGCTGGCCTTGAGTGCACCCATTATGCACTGGGAACAGCAGTCCCCTGAAGCACAACATATGTGGCTACAAAACGTTGTTGTTCTCTACCAGGTGGTGGCCACCCACGCTTTTGGTGACTATGTGGAGGCTACCACCCACGATGTCCCTGAGGAGCCTGAGGAGGACACTCACCAATAAAGATTTGTAGGACTAAGTCCTCTTTCTATACAATGCACTTTTTATATTTTATTTTTATATTCTATATTTTATATATTTTATATCTTTTTACATATTTATATCTCTTTATATTTTCCCTGTCATGAATCATATGATGTACCTGTATTACTTATGTTATTTTCTTGTATGAAAAGTTCAGATAGTGTTTAATTAGGCCCTTCCTTTGGGGTGCAGAATGGGCAAAGAAACTTTGCGTGTACGCAGTTGAATATGCGTCCACTATCCTTATCCTTGATGATGTAGGCGTCAGGTGAGGTCTTCTCTATGATCTCAAAGGGACCTACCCATAGTTTGTCTAGTTTGTGGGATCTACCTGATCCTCTGGTATTGCAGTATGCAACCCCCTCCCCCTACCTCAAAAGAGGGCAATGGGGCCCTATTAGTGGAGTCCCTTTCAAATCTGGATTGGGTCTTGATAGCTGTGTTGCTAAAAGCAGATGCCTGAAATTTGATGAGGGTGTTGGCCAGTTTCCCTAGGTACTGATTGTAGGAAAGTTGCCCAGGATTGCCTGTGGCCAAGTATAGGACAGGCAGAATGGCAGGGTGTCAACCATACATCAGTTGAAAAGGGGACGCACCAGTGGTGGAATGCAACAAAATGTTGTACACAAACACTGCTGCTCCTAAGTATGTTTCCCAATAGGATGCACACAATGAAGCTAATTTCCAGAGGATCTGGGTTAGGTACCATTTACATATTCTACCATCTCATTAGTTTCAGGGTGGTATGGAGTGGAGAGTACTCTGCAGACTCCCATGAGGTTGTTCACTCTTGATATTACTGAGGCCGTAAAATTGGTCCCGTTATCTGAGAGTAGGAACTGGGGGCAGCCATGGCAAAGTATAATGGCATCCAAGATAAATTTTGAAGTGAAAGGGGCATCTACTTTCCTTAGAGGCTGGGCTTCTACCCACTTAGTTAGGTGATCTATAGCCACTATCACATAACAAAAGCCAGGGCCACTACGTGGGAGTGGCCCCACTACATCCATTGACACAGTATGCCAGGCAAAATGGGGTTGCACCATTTGATAAGCTGTGCTTTTTTGTAGTGGCTTATTCCCTTGGCACTTGATACAGCAGTTGATTGTCTCCTGAATGTTGAAGTTCATTGCCTCCCAGAAATAGGTGCAAGACAGGATCTCTTTGGTCTTCTGAAAGGCACCATGACCCGTTACCTTATGAGCGCTGTAAAAATGCTAGTCCTTTCAGAGGGAGGAGGGAATATGCGTTCCTTACCATCCACTAGCTTGTACAGCACACCATTGTATAGTGCTGTATCCTTCTGAAGGTCCTGTAGTATATGCTGTACTTTGTGGGCTTGTTGTTAAACTTCCCAGTCATCATTTTCTGGTACAGATGATCCGCTAATGGGCTCACCAGGGCCACAGTGGGTAAGCAGGAAAGGCAGTCTGTGTTCTGGTGCTTGATGCCAGGGCAGTGAAGGATCTTGTAGTCCAAGGCTTGTAGTTTCAACGCCCATTGAGCAAGTTGGCCTTCTGGTTTCTTGAGGCTCCAGAGCCAAGCTAAGGATGTGGGGTCTATGACCACTGTGAACCGTACGCCATGGATGTAGACCCAAAATTGTTTGCATGCGTAGATGACTGCCAGGCATTTGCGCTCTGTCACTGTATAGTTGCGTTTGTGGACGTTTAGTCTCCTACTGGAATAGGCTACAGGGTGTTCAAGTCCCTTGTTGTCAAGTTGGGGTAGTACAGCCCCAACTGCAGTAATTGAGGCATTGGTATGGATCACAAATGATCTGTCAAAGTCTGGATACATCAGAACAGGGCTGCTTGACAAGGCCAAGCGTAGCTTGTCAAAGGCTCCTTGACATTGTTTACTCCATAAAAAGTCAACTCCCAATTTCAGCAAGTAGAAGAGAGGTTCTCTAATTGCTGCAAAGCGGGGGATGAAACGTCAATAATAACCAACCATTCCTAAGAATACTTGTATGTCACGTTTTGACTCAGGTTGCTTCATCTTAGATATGGCTTTGGTTTTTACGGGTTGGGGACGCAGGCCATGGCTATCTATAACAAAGCCCAGGTATTCCAACTGGTCCTTGAAGAACTGGCATTTGCGCGGCTTTATCTTAAGATTGGCGGCTGCTAGCTTCTTGAAACCCTCTTCCAAGTGAGCTAGATGCTCTGTGAAAGTCTTGGAGAAAACATTGATGTTGTCCAAGTATACTAGGACACAGGAGAGTTTAAGGTTGCTGAGGATGGTGTCCATTGCACGCTGAAAGGTTGTAGGAGCATTGTACAATCCTTGCAGTACCCTTGTTGGTTGGAATAGCCCTTGTGAGGTTATGATGGCGCATTTTTCTTGTTCTTTGGGGGGTAGTTCAATCTGCCAGTAGCCTAATATGAGGTCCATGGCAGAGAAGTACTTGGCACTCCCAAGGCGGTCTAATTTGTCATCTATGCTAGGTAAGGGGTAGGAGTCCTTTTTGGTGACCTTGTTGAGGCGTTGATAGTGGATGACAACTTGGTTAGAGCCATCTTTCTTTTTTGACAATCAGGATAGGAGATGCCCAAGGACTTTTGGATGGGACCAACATGCCTTGTTTCAGCAGTTTGTTGACTTCTTCTGAGACAACTTCTTTGTTTGCCTTCAACTGTTGTATGGGGCGCATGCAGATTGGAGGAGTGGTTCCTGTGTTAATGTGATGGGTTACTCCTTCAGCACAACCCAGGTCATGGTCTCTTTCTGCAAAGATTGAGCAAAACTTTTTGAACAGCAAAGATGCTCAAGCTTGCTCCTCAGAACCAAGGGAGGAAAGGTCAGCTAAGGGGGTAGTCAGATAGACTGCTGGTCCAGGTTTGTCCAGTATACCCATTTCCTTGAATGTACCAAATCCCTTAACCTTGGATAGTTCCTCTGTAGAGTAGAAGTGTAAGAAGCCTACCACTTGGTCTTTCTTGATAGAAAGCGTCTTCTTTGTGAGGTTGGCCAAGAGAACGTGTATCTCCTGATGACCTGGGGTGACAATGCCCAACGCAATGCACGGCTCAAAGTAAGAGCAGCCCCAGAGTTTGATGACCTCCGCATATAGCCCTTCATGGATAATCACGGACAACCCAGTCTCTGAAATCTTCTGGTGTCCAGGCTCCAGGGAAAATGTGAACCTTGTCCTCAGCAGAATACTCTTATGTTCCAAGATCTGTGTAGGAGGTTTACGCCTGTGTTTTCTGGTAAGTTTGTATTCTATGGAGACAATTCTGTTGGAATAAGCCAGATTGACAAATTTGCAGGGCCTGGGAGCGGTGTCTTGACCTTCCTTACTGAAGAACAAGGGTAAGATCTGACCAAGGATTTTGAAGGTGGCAAGACCCCAATGTGTCATGGCACCATATTTCACCAGGAAGGAGGTGTCTATGAGGAAATTGTAGGTGTTGTTTGGCAAAACAACTGCGGGGGCAGACACCGCAATGGAGCCAAATTGCATAGATAGTGCGCTGTATGCTACCACAGAGTACGTGGGTTCCTTACCAGCTGTACCAAAGGGTGATCTATAGTCCACATCTGGGGCTATACCTAATTTCTTCACCATCTTAGTGGAAATGATATTAAATGGAGCGCCACTATCCACTATGGCTCAAATGCAATGTTTGTTAACCGATATGACAATGTAGGTACAATCAATATAAGAGTCATTGAGGCTTTCTAATGTGTGTATACCATTCTCCTCATTGCTCTCTAAGGTGAAGAGCAAACTTTCACAGACATTGGGGTATGCAGAATTAAGTTCCTCCAGGGGGAAAGCTACTTGGATTGACTTTAAGTTTGGGGTGTTATTGGATAATGGTGAGCAACAATTTTCCCTAGCATCCTGTAACTGGGCTGCATATGGCTTTGAGACTTCAGCCAGGGCGGCCTCTTCTTTCTTGAATTTGCTTTGGGATTGGGTAATCACTGCATACAGGTTGTTGGCTACAACCATATGGATTGTATCTTTGTGTAGCTCATTGGTACAGTGGTCTTTGGGGCCAGGTTCAATGGGAATGTTGAGGGATTTGGTGGAGGTAGAATTTCCCTCATCTACTCCACCTTGGCTTTTCCCTTGGTTGTGCTAGCAGAATGCAGATGTACCACATGTACCTTCTTGGAGTTGGTTGGAAACTTTGATTTCCAGTGTCCTGCTGTGTTGCAGGCAATGCAGTAAGGACCCTTCACTTCAGGAGGGTGTGAAGATGACTTAGCAGAGTCCTCCTTCTAGAAGCGTGGTTTTTTTAGGTTGGTTTAGGCTGCTTGGACTCAGGTTGGTTGGGAGGACCAAACGTTTTGGCATGACTACGGAGGCAGTCCACAATTTCTGACATGTCCTTGCCTTTGGCGTAGGCAGGGGCCATTGCTCTGTGGAGCTCTTTGTACAGGTGAGTGGCCTGCTTCATTGCAGCACAGATATCAAAGGTGGAGACTGTACCGGAGCCAAGGAGCACCAGCACATAATGGTAGAATTGTTCTGCAAATTCCTGCAGAGTTTTGCCTGGAGCAAACTTTGTTGCGCCAAACTCAGACTTCCTGGTGAAGAGGATATCCTCTCCACCAAACTCCTCCAGCACTGCCTGTCTAGCCTCTTAATACGTCCAGTCAGTTGCGGGTAGGCATAGCATTACTAAGTTGACGCTGCTTGCATCTAATGTGGTGATGAGTGTGGTTGCCTTTTGTGGCTGGTAGCGCCCCTCATTGCCATCTTGAAGAGTCTCAGGAAGGAATGTATGTTCCCTTGTTTGTCAAATTTTGGGAGGTTCAAAGATTTGAATTGTTTGTTCACAGCTGTAGGCTTGGTGAGCTGGCGGGGGGAGGCAGTTAACTGTCTATCTGCCGTATATCTACGCCTAGCCCTAGGCATTGCCTTTGGCGTGAAAGGCTCTCTAGAAGGAAGGGTTGTGAATACCTTGGGAATCCCCCTGTTTGGTAGTTTCCCTTCCTCCTCAGAGGTGTTGGTGGCGTCTTCATAGTGGTCCATACGCATTGAAGATGATGTTTGCCAGCTGCTGGAGATGCATTTGCAGCCTTTTGTTTCCAGTAGCTGGATCTGGGCTTCCATCCTAGCCAGGCAGTCATGGACATTGTTGTTGTTCATATGCCAGTTTTTCTGGAAGAGCTCAGACTCTATGCTTGTGGTGGTTTTAGAAAGGCGTGATACAGCGTCTCTCAGGGTCAGCTGCTCTGTTTGCAGAGCCATGATGATCTCATGCGTTCTGGTAAACTCCTCTTTGTATCCATTGATTGTGCTCTCCAACGTTGCTATTCTGGTCTCTAGTATTGAAATCTTTGCACTATACGGGCAAGGTAGCGTCTTTGGCGTAGATGAGCGGGATGCCTTTGCTTGGTTGTCAACTTTTGCTTCTAGTCTTTGGAAGTTGTCCAGAATGTATTTTTCAAATTGGTGAAGTTGTGAGCCAAGCTGCTCTACTTCTTTGTCCAGGGCAATAACATTTTGATCCAAGGTGGCTATGTTGTCTTCCATTTTTACGCTGAATTTATCTGACTCAGCACAGAACTTGTGGACGTCCTGCAGCCATGCCAGAGAGGCTCCACATGCATCCATTGCTTCATGGACCATGGCTCTGAACTTTGTGTTTAATATGTCATTCAGTTCATCAATACATGCATGTGCATTCCCTCTTATGGACTGATTAGCCAGGACCACAGCACACATCTCCAAAAAGGAGGCGCTGGCTGTGGCCCATTGCTCAGCCCAGTTGCGGCAACAGGAGAGGAGGGCGTCAGCAAGGAACAAAAGTTTGAGGCTCTGGGGGCGGCAACTAGCTGGAGTTGTTTCACAGAGGGCTGGACAAAGCCAGCAAGGTACTCTACGGCGTGATGTCTACTAGCAAGGCGTTCCTGAAGAGCTTGTAAGGATGCATTACAGTAGAGCCAGTAAAGTTGCCAGCAAGATTCCTGGTCCCAGTAGTGGAATAATATGCTTAGATTCTGGTCAGGGCCATCAGAGGGACAGAGGCAGAATCCATGAAGTAAAGCCTTGGCCAGCTCTACAATCTACATGCAATTGTAGGAACCAACCAAGGCGGGACCCTCAGGGACAGAGGGCAACAGAGCCACAACCAAAGGGACGGTTGCAGGAGGATGAACAACCATGGGGTTGCTCATGGAAAAGACAGGAGCACACTCACTATCTGATGATTCTATCATGTACCCATGCTTGTCAACAAAGCTGAGCAGAGGCGGGGCCAAGGACAATCCTTGGCGGGCGGGGGCAGTTTCCTGTGGCATTGGCAGAGGCTCAATTTTGAGTGAGCACCAATGTTGAGCAACTTGTGTTATTGCTGGTATGTTCAAACCTACAGATAGATGTTAGCCTTGCCAATGTACTCTACCTAATCCTATGCAAAAGCACTACAGACTACAATAGAATAGAACTTTGAAGGTAATTACGTTTATTGATACTGGAGTACAATCTAGCCAGCGGCTGCAATCTATCCAGGTTTAACTAAGAACTTGTTTTTATCCTTTCAGGTGCCTATATCAATATATACTGCAACAACCCTTGTTCTTGTCCTTTCAGACAGTTCTCATTGGCTACCTTTGCAATAGGTCTATCTTTGCTAGCTACGCCTATCCTGATTGGCTGTCCTTGACATGTGTGTTGCTACTGGCCTTTGCAGGCATACATGGCACTTCAGCTACAGCCTACACTCTTCTTGAGCTAGCCTACTATCATTTATTGATTGGCTGTATCTTACACACCTATTATTGCGCTGGGAAACTAGTCCATATTTAGTTGACGCTTATAAATGGTCCTTAATCAGTCTTCCAGCATTGGAAGGTGGAATTTTGGTATTCCATTTGTAGGGCTTAATCAGTGATTCTTTTCTGGCTGGCAAGTCTTCTGCTTATTAATGCAACAGGCCAAATTAAGGATTATACACCGTATAATAGCAGACTTGATCCAGTATTGACCCATGAATTATCTGCCGTGTAATGCTAACCCAAATCAATAAGAAACCCAATTATACACTGTGTAGCTATGACCCAAACTTGTTATCTCCTGATCTTTTGCCTATCACTTGTTTGATATGATCATATACGCCCATCAGGCAGTGTGGGGTTGGTTTGATACAACGTCCAGTAGGGTGGATTGGGGTGAGTGATAGATGATCTATAGGTTATACGGCATAGAATCAATGATAATCACTATGTTGGCTAACATTTATACGGCGTATAATTGTTACATCAATTATAATAAAGCAAGTAATATATGGCATATAATTAGTACACATTGGAACAATGATCAGTGATAATACAGCGTATAATTGCAACATCTAATATAATAAACTAACAATTACACGGCGTGTAACTGCCATATCTATTATAATAAACTAATAATTATACAGCATATAATTACTACACTTGATTAAATGATAACCAAGTGATAATACAGCGTGTAACTGATTAAGATCTGCGTGCAATGATTAGCCTGATCATTTGTGGTCAATCAGCCTAATCTCACAGGATACAAAAAGTTTATGGAAACCAATCAAAACCTAGATGATCAATTTTTGCCAACACTTTTGGGATTGAATAAAATTTTAGGTAAGAAGCCAATTAGAAGCTTATGTTTATGCAAATAATGTCCTCCGGGCACCAGCAATCAAATAGTTCAATTTTAAGCCAATAAATCATGCCCAGGGTATAACAGAGGCTGTTTCTTCCTCTCCTCTGGTCTGTTGGGGAGAAGGACAACCTGATCCTGGTCTTTTTGGCTCTCCTTTATTGATTTTCATTTGGCTCTAGTCCTGATTTAAATCTTGTGATCTTCTTGGAATACAACCAGTTATGTAAAACAGATATGTAGCACTCCAAGTTAGAGTTTTATCTCCTCAGATTAGTGAATCATAAAGATTTATTTAACTTATCCAGTGTTTCAACTGGGTATTATCCTTCAACTATACCCTTACTATACCTATATATTCAAGTGAATTGTATCTTTTGCATTCTCTCAGTAAATAAAGTCATTTAATCCTCTATAACTTATTTGGTTTCTAATTTTTAGTAAGAAAATATCCCAGTTAAAGTCTATGAAACAACCCAAGGCTTCCAACCAGGGGATTATTGTGTGTAAATAGTTGGTGCTCCTTCTGTTCTTGCAGATAGTGATAAGGAGTGCCTTTTGGGGAAGCTTCAAATATGGAATTAAGAAAGAAGAGAAGTATATTTTATTAGATAATACTTTAGACTTATATAGACTTGACTATGGCAGGGATTTAGTTGGATTGAACCTAGGGTTGGTCATGTGCAAGATGGGTTCAAGCCACTGGATACTTGGACAGTCAGGTGATATTGCTTGGTTACCATTCTTGGTATGTCAAGCAGTATATTAGAAGGGGACCAAATTGGGTGATGGCAGGATGTTAAGTAGGTTGGCAGTATCCAGAATGCTTGTACATCCAGACCTCAACACCCTCCTTAAGGGGTTACTCTGGTGCATCAGGAGGGGGCTTTGTTTTCACGGCTGCTGCCTGATGCTCCTGGAGCTGTTCACTAGTTGGAACCAGTCTGGTTGATTGCTCTCCTTTACTGAGGCAGAGACAGGTTCTGTGGTATTTCTTGATAATTGGGTTTTTGGCACTTTGGAATTTCAATAGGTAGATGTTATGTTCTGGTCTGTATTTGATGACTCTTTCTGGGCTCTGGTGTACTGAGTCTAGTTTCTTTCTGTTGCCAGCTAAAATCCAGATGGGGAAGTTGATGAGAAGTGGTTTCTCTGTGGAGGTTACCTTTTGTGTTTTGAGCCTCTTTATTTCTGCTATTTTAGCTTTGAGGCAGATGTGTTATAGATTTGATGCTTGTTCTACTGTGGGAGGTTTCCCCAGGGGGATCTTTATGTATGGTGGTTTGTTGCAGGTGATTATTTCTAGTTTTTATCCGTAGGTTAGCTCAAACGGTGAATAGCCTGTCCCTTGGTTAGTGCAGACTCAGGATACTAGGAATGTATGTTTCACGTATAGTGACCATATGTCTTTGGCTTTGCCATTCATTATTTTCTTTAGGGTCCTGATAAGGCTGCTGTTGAGGCGTTTCACTCTGCTGTTGGACTGTGGCCTGTATGGAGAGGTTGTGGAGTGTTTAATGTTTTTGGATTTTAAGTTGACATTTACTACGTGACCTGATAACTCGGTTGCTCTATCAGTTATGATGTAGTCTGGAGTGCCCTAGTTGGCTATGATTGCTTTGTTAATGAAACAGTTGATGGTTTCTGCTTTATGGTCCTTTGTTGCCCAGCAGATGGGCCGGCATGTGGCAAAGTTGATAGCTACAATTAGGAAATGTTGGTTTGTTTTTGTTTCTGGGAAAGGGCCCACTACGTCCAGACCCCAAACCTTGAATGGTTCAGGGTCTGGTACTGGGTTGAACATTGGCTGAGGAGCCTTTGTACTGGTGTATTTCTTGTACACTGTGCACTTTTTCAGAACATCAACTATATCCTGTTTGAGGTTGGGCCACCATACTATCTCTTTTAGTGTGAGGTATAGGTTGTTAGCCTTTGTATGGCCTAGTAGGCAGTGATGTCTTAATATGGTGTCAACTCTTTGTGCAAGTGGGATGTACAGGACATGTTTGTCATTAATAATTTGGTATACAGTGCCATTTGATACATGGAAATACTTTTTGTTTCTTACTAATGTATTGTGGGTCAGTTGATGTGTTGAGGGGTCTTTCCCTTTGGTTTTATACTCAGTGTTGTACAGGTTTGGCCAGTCAGGGTCCAGGTGGTCTGGGTGATCCTCTCTAGGCTGGCATAGTCTAGAGAGAGCATCAGCTGTGACCAGCTCTGCCCCCTTTTTGTATTGGATGTCCAGGTTAAGCTGTTCCAGCAAGGACATCCATATCTGGCTTGTTGCCGTGCAAGTGTGTTCTGAGTTTTGAAATATATTAAGGATTTATGGTCAGTTAGTACTCAGACGTTTAAATGTCCTTCTAGAGTAACATCTCCATTTCTTGCATGTGTGGTATATTGCTAGCAATTCCTTATTGTGTATTGGGTATCTCTGCTCAGTATTAGTTAGTTTTCTGCTTTTGTAACATACTGGCAGGAAGTCTTGCTGCCCTGGCTGGCAGATGCGCAGGACTGCGCCAATGGCAGTGTCGCTGGCATCTGACTCAAGCTTGTAGCACCCGTTATTATTAGGGTATTGCAAGATTGGTGCTTCAATCAAAGCTTGTTTTAATAATTGGAAATTCTTGTCACATTCTGGAGTCCAGATGAATTTCTTTTTGGCATTACCCTTGGTTAAGTCATTGATTGGTGTGGTTAGTTTTCCGCAGTCTTTGATGTATTTCCTTAGGTAAGCTACCATACCAAGAAAGCATCTAACTTGTTTAACAGAGGTGGGGTGTTGCATGTTATTTATGGCTTTAATTTTTTCTGGATCTGCTTTGATGCCACTGTCAGAGACAATGTGGCCCAAGAACAGGAGTTCCTTTTCCATAAATTGGCACTTACTTGGTTTTGCATAAAGTTTGTGCTTTGCAAGTCAATTAAGTGTCTTGCAGACATGCATGAGGTGTTCCTCTTTTGTTTTTGAGAATATGATGATATTGTCAAGGTAGCATAATGTATTTGAGAGACTGTTTAGTGCTTGGTTCATCATGGTGACAAACGTTGCGGGAGCGTTGGTCATCCCAAAGTTCATTACTCTACATTCAAAGGATCCAAATTGCGTACAGAACACAGTTTTTGGTATGTCCTTTTCCTTTACTTCAACTTGGTTGTAACCTGAGGTGAGGTCAATTTTGGAGAAAAATTTGGCTCCTGAGAGTCTTGCAAACAGATCCTCTATAAGTGGAAGAGGGTATTTATTCTTTACTGTGCTTGCATTTAGTGCTCTGTAGTCAGTTACTAGACGCAGAGTGCCTTCCTTTTTCTTTACAAAGAACACTGCTGCCCCCCATGGGGATTCAGACGGGCGGATGAATCCTTTTGCTAGATTGTCCTCAATATGGGTTTTGAGGGTTTGTGTCTCCATGGGGGAGAGTCTGTAGAGGGGTGCAGGTTTGGGCATGGCTTTACATAGGTCAATGCCATGTTTGACCTCCTGTTTAGGGGGTAGCTTAGTGAGTTCTTCCTTGAATACATGGGTGTATTCATTTAGGAGTGCCGCAAGTTCTGGGCATTGGATCTTGGTTGTTTGCATGTTATTGAACTCAGTGTACCTCATTATGTGGAGGGTACTATCTTTGGTTAGACGTTCTGAGTCATCTTGGTTTATGACCTGGACAAATACTGTGTCTCTTAGAATGAGGTCATTGGGTTCTTTGAGGATGTTGAAGTTGACTCTGTTGCGTTTGATGGTCATGGTTTTTGTTTTCCAACATACCCTGGGGTTCACTCAGGTGAACCAGTCCATGCCTGCATACAATGTTGTAGTTTATGTTGTTCATGACAAGTCCTTTGATGGACGTTTGTATGCCTTGGAGGTCAATTCTGAAGGGAGTTGTTTTGCCTTCAAGTAGAACCTTTGATTTGTCTGCCATTCTGGCGTATTTGAAGTTGGATTTGATAACTGGTATTTTGTACTTGGTTACAAAAGGTTTGCTAACCATAGTGTGTTGTGCACCAGAGTCAAATAAAATTTTATGTGTATGTGATTTTTAAGTGCATGGATAGACAAGAAGTTGTGAGCAATCTTTAATTTTTAAGTTCATAAAAATGGAGGATTGTGGGACACAGGGGATGCAAGCAGCAAAGTTTTGTGCCTTGGTACAGTTTCTTGTCAAGTTGGGGGGAGACAGGGGCACTTAATCCTTTTCCCCCTCCTCTTTTCCCTGTTCCTCTGTTTTGAGACCTTTGAGGTCAGAGAATGTGGGGTCAGATTCATAGCAGGTTGCTACTTCAGCATTGTTAACTTTGGTGGTGTCCTCTTTCTTGGGACAGGAGCAGTTTGCGCTTTGGCTGCAATTGCCATTGTTGCAATTGGAGTTGCTGTTGTTATGGTTGGTGTTCTGGCGTTTTTTGCCATTGGAGTTTTCTCTGCCATTGCCGTTTGAGGAGTGATTGCTGTTGCGTGCAGCATATTCCATGTTTGTGTGTTTTTCTGTGCACTTGGCTTCTGCAATGAGCGCAGGCATGGAGGTGTTGGCCTCTGGGCAGATGAGGGCAGTAACAGAGGGTTTCATTCTGTTGATGAATAATGCTCTGGTATTTACATTGTCAGCTTGTGCTGGGTTTTGGATTTTGCGATGCATTTCCTCAAATTTGTTGGCGTAAGCTGCAATAGTGGTCTTCTGCGGAAGATCACTGAGCTGTATTGCAATGTCTTGGAGGGATTCAGTGACGCGGAAATTGTGGGTGATGTCTGCTTTGAACTCTTCCCAGTTTTCAAGCTGGTTGTCAGTTTGTGAGCTAACCCAGGTGGCAAACCAGTTAGCTGCAGCCTTGTACAGGTGCTTGCTGGCTTCCTGGACCCAGTTCTCATGGGGGATGCGGCTGGCGCGGAGTTTGGTGGCTGTGTGGTCTAGCCAGTTGATGACGCTTTCTTTGTTTTTACCAAAGAACTTGTTGATACCAATGTATTTGGTGTTGATCACTTCACCTGTGATAGGTGGTTGTGCGTTTGTTTGTGGTTGAAGAGAGCAACTGTATTGAATTATCTTGGTGCATGCTTTTGGCATGAACAGACCTTCAAATATGGTACATCCACTAGGTATATTTTCATTGATGTTGTGGGTGCAGAAGTATATTTTTCAGGTATCCTGGGATGTGGCCTGGTTGAGTACGTGAGCAAAGGTGGGCAGGTTTTGGTCAGTCATTTTCTCTCTCATGGACGCAGTCAAAAACCCGTAGCTGCTACCAGTGATAAGGAGCGCTTTTTGGGAAAGCTTCAAATATGGAATTAAGAAAGAAGAGAAGTATATTTTATTAGATAATACTTTAGACTTATATAGACTTGACTATGGCAGGGATTTAGTTGGATTGAACCTAGGGGTTGGTCATGTGCAAGATGGGTTTGAGCCACTGGATACTTGGACAGTCAGGTGATATTGCTTGGTTACCATTCTTGGTATGTCAAATGGTATATTGAAAGGGGATCAAATCAGTAGATGGCTTGATGTTAAGTAGGTTGGCGGTAGCCAGAATGCTTGTACATCCAGACCTTTGACAATAGTATAAGTTTCAGTATCTGTTGGAACCAAACCTGGTTCTGGCACCCAGGCCTCTATCTGCACTGACCAAGCTTGAAGATATATTATTACTGAGCAATGGTACAACATATATTTTCCTTCCAAAAATCTTCTTACCAAAGAGAAAGCTAGTTTTCTTCAATAACACCCCTTCCTATTCCTCCTAAGTCTTCCATCTACTTACTACTGCCTTCCTACTCTTGTATCTGGGAGCATATTGCTTCCTAAGGCTCTTTAACCCCCTTCTTAGCCGGTACCAAATCATTGGTGAGCTCTTTCACATGGGGATGGTTTCCATCCCTGTAGGCTCCATAGTTATGACAAGGAGCAACTTTTGGGAAAGCTTTAAATATGGAGTTAAGAAGAAGAGAAGTATATTTTATTGGATAATACTTTAGACTTATATAACTTGCGCTGTGGCAGGGATATAAGTTGGATCAAAGACAAGGATGGTCATGTGCAGAATGGGTTCAAGTCACTAGATACTTGGACAAGTCATGTGATATTGATTTGTTTCCTTTCTTGGTATTTATAACGGTATATTGGATTGGCATCAAACCAGGCGGTGACTGGATGTTAAGTGTGTTGACAGTGACCAGAATACCCGTACATCCAGCCCCTTGACACTATATACCTCATAGAAAAAGATTAAAGAAGAAGGACATGATGTTTTATCATAGAAAGCCCTAAGGAAATCATCAGCAACTAGTCCAACTCTATGAAGTGAAAAGCTCACTATCTCTCTAATAGTCTAAGAAAACAATTGAACTATAATACATGCACAAGCCCCTGCAGGCTAGTCTAATGAAACAAGCCCATTATCACTAGTTTCAAACAAAAAAGTGGTTGGCAATCCTGCAGAGAATCACCAAGAAAGAAAGCCCAGTGATAAAAACTGCCAGGAAAGATCAAGCACAAAAGAGCATAAACATATGGGACATTATTTTTCTTGTTATGCCTAAGCACTGGACTGATTATTTATAACTTAATTACATTATTCATATTCAAATTATTCAGAAAGATTAAAATACAATCAATGTCAAATCTTTAATTGATCTTGGGCTTAGAAATTTTTTTTAAAAAATAATTTATCAATTTTAGAATTGAAAATTGCACCTTATAATATTGCTGGAAATATCTTAAGTGCTACTACATACTACAAGCTAAAAATATTTATGATGAGTTGCATGGGAGAGTAATAGCAGCCCCAAAGCTATAAATGCTATTACCCTATCTTTGGCTCATCATAAATATTCTTAGTTTGTTTCAGAAAAAAGGTAGTTGTTTTTGAAAGACTGATCACTCTATTTAAAATACACCCTCTAGTAAGCTGCCCTACTTCATGAACTTGCCCTAATGCACCACTAGCATCTTCTGATTTTTTTGTTTTTCTGGTATCATCACGTGATTTCAAATGATAAGTTATCTCAGAAATTATTCTGAGAAACTTTCAAATTTTAAAGGTGAAGTATACAACTTCCCATCTTTCATCAAATATGAAAGATTAATGGGCAGATTTTTAAATTTGAGCTCTCTCCTTATAGGCCTAACTTTTCTCTCATAAATATAAAAGAATGACTTTTGAGAAATATTTGAGCCTGATAGCGCTGATTTATATAATTCTTTTCTTTTTTCTTCTTGCTCAAAAATATTTTTAATATCATTTATATTCTTAATATAAAGCTGATTTTCTTTCTCTTTTAATATTTTTGATATTACACCAAAGTGACCATCAACAATACTTTTCCCATGATATTCTATAAATCTATTATATTTAATAGAACCTTTAATGTATTGTGGTACCTCTTTAAATAGATAATATAAGAATTCATAGGATCTAAAATGGTTTCCATTATCAGTCCATACTTTGATATTATTTATTTTTTTAAATTTATCTGATTTAAGAAGACTTATTAGACATTCACCTGAAAACAAAGAATCATGAGACAATATTTGAGATAAAAAATCATGGTATTCATATTTAACTTTATTGTTTTCTTTAAATACCAATGCAAAACCCAATAAAGAAATATGTCTTTTGGAATAGAAACAGTTATTGGTTTCAATTGGACCACCACCAACTTTTAAATTCTCCTTAAAATCTATGACTATAATACATGATTCATTATCTAATTCATTAATATCTTTCTTATATTCCCTATTTTGATGAGCATAAAAGTCTTGGTGCTGATTAATAGCTTTTAAGTCACTGTTTATAGATTCTGGCAATAATAAGTTTTTACTTTCACATTCTTCTTTTCTTTTTTCTAAGGATGATTTTAAGTTACAAATATTACACATGTCAGTTTGTTTTTTACTCTTTATTATATGTTTTGGTATTAATTTATAATAAGTTGAAAGTGATATTGAAATTTCATTTTTTATTTTCATATTTTCATATATTTCTTTTTTTGTTTTTAATAGAGAATATTTTATTTCAGTTGAATATTCATTCATTTCTTTTTCAATGTCTTTATAAATTTTTTCTGGTGCTTTTTTTGTAAACTGGCTTGTTTCAAAAGAATTTTCCAGTAGTTTTTTTAATTATTTTTTGATTATTTCTTTTTTTAATGAATAGTTATTATCTTTTTGGCTTTTTTGTTTAAGCTTCCATTTTTATTTTTATTTATTTTTCTTGAGTATTCAAGCTCACTTTTGGTTATATTAAATCCCATATCAGTAAGCTCTTTTAAAGAGTAACTGGAAGTAACCAGAGATCTCAAGGCTGGGAGATGCTTTTGAGGAGCAGATTTCAGAAGATCCTTTAAGTTGTCAATTATCCCATTTAGTTTCTGATTTTGAATTAAAGGAATGAACTCTGTTTTTCCAAACTCAGTTTGAGTGAGGAAGTGATTGATGAAGGAATTAAGATTGCCTCCAGAAACAAAGAGGAATGCTTTCTTTAGCATAGCAATTATTTCTCTTTTTGTTGATGCTCCCAGTGAGGAAAATGGCTTCATGGCAGAAGTAAAGTTAACAGATTCCATAATATTGGATTTATGATTGCTGATAAAGAGATGCTTTGTAGAGATGCCTTGCAAAAGAGTGCTGGTTGCAGGAATTATATCTTTTTGTGAAGATGGTTTGAAGTCAACCTTAGGTGGTGCTTTAGCTCTTATATACCAAGCCTTATGACACCATTCTGAAAGAAATGATTTGACAGCTTTATTTACAATTTCAACTTGAATTTATATTTCTAGAATAAATGGAATCCCCAGTTTTCATGCACAAGTGATATATGTGTATCAGCTAAGCATCAAATTACATCATATCCTCTTTGTAATCTATGCAAATCAATTAAAATGATGTATTAACTTAATTATAACTGTTCAGCATATTTTAAAATGATAAAATATTAAAGAATTGTATTTAAAAAATGCTTAATTTGAGGTTTGCAGTTCACTTGAACCTCAAAATTCATCTAAACAGCAAATAAATTAACGTCCTAACTTTAAACTACCATAAAATCCTAAATAATTAAGCATTTTGAATAAAATAAAATGCAAAATGATGCTCTTGATCTTATCTTTAATTTTTTTAAATAAAAAGCATATATTTATTAATGAAAAATTAACTTTTTTAAGCTTTAAGCAATCTATTTTATTTCATTATCAAAATAATATAATAAAATCTGACATACGCTCTTTTAAATTGCTTTTGCTTTAATATTCAATATTATATATATATTAATATTTTAACATCAATGGAAAGATAAGATTCTTAGCTTCATTTTGATAGTTTACAGTGTGAAAAAATATTAACTTTTTGTTGAGTTATTACTGTTTTAAATATAAACATTTGTCATTTGATTTTTTTCGAAATTGAACTGTGTTATGCTGCGACTTGGGCAGCATGTGTATTGGAAAATGGCCTAATCCCTAAAATAATGACCCATATCAACAGAGATAGTATCTATCTTTAAGTCAAAAAAATCCCTAATAGAATATGAATCATGTGTAATCAACCAGGATCAGCACAGACTATAATCTGACATACAGACCCCATAAATAGTCAGGGAAATCAGACTCAAACTAGCTACCTCATAAATAAATAGGGATAGCACCCAGATTGATGCATCAATTTTTACTACGCCTATGCAAGGCAAGACAAGCATATAGAGAATCAAGACTCAAATTATTAAAAGCCAAGATGGATCAATGAGAGGCCTGATTTCCAAAGGATTACAAGATATTTAACCAAGGATTAGGCTTCTAGTACCTCTGGGGGTGATTTCACAATATCTTTGATCAACCTTGCTTAAAAAGCTGCTTTCCAAGAATCTTTACCAAAACCTTAGTAGAATGTGGCTCCAGAACCTGAACCAAATCTACTACAACAAACCCTTACCTCATAAGGAAGCATTTCCAATGATTCCACAAGATTTACATAGATAGCATGTGTATATTTGCAGCCATAAAAGGCTATCTTCTTATCACAATAAAGGTATGGTTCTCTTTTGGATTTCCCTCTGTTTCCATGTTATTCAGTTCTCAGAAGTATATACTTAAAACCAAATATATTCTCTATATAACTAATTATCTTTTGCTGTACATTGTCCAGATAAACCTGAATAAGTAAAAAAAACTCTGGGTTGCATTATAAAATACAAATTTTACTATCGAGCTTATCAATCGGTGATGTTTGCAGCATCTAATGCATCGGGGCTGCATTACATATAGGTGTATACTTTACAGGTTTATAAGCATCACTTAAGTTTACTTGTGCCATTAATCTTTTTTTGTAAACCTTTCCAGCGCAATCTGTTATGACTATCATTGGTTTCCTTGAGTCATGCTTAACTATAAATATCCCAGTACTTCTTGATATTTAATTTACATCCGGAAAACACCAAACGAGTTGGGTCCTTCAGGGATGGGTCTATTCATGGCAGCAGAAAGACCAAGGCCTAGGACCCGCCGTGTATCTTGCGGGCGAATAACTCCATCATCCCACAGTCTTGCCGACGCAAAGTAAGGATGCCCTTCTTTATCATACTGTGCTTGGACAGGCGCCTTGAAAGCCTCTTCGTCTTGAGAAGACCACTCTTGGCCTTTCTTAGTCAATGCATCTCTGCGCACTTGTGCCAAGACACCTGCTGCCTGTGCTCCACCCATGACTGAGATGCGTGCATTAGGCCACATCCATAAAAACCGTGGAGAATAGGCTCGTCCACACATACCGTAGTTGCCAGCACCAAAACTTCCGCCGACTAAGACAGTGAACTTGGGTACTTTGGCACAAGCCACGGCGGTCACCATCTTGGCTCCATGCTTTGCAATGCCACCTGCTTCGGCGGTAGAGCCAACCATAAAGCCAGTGATATTCTGTAGAAACACAAGTGGAATGTTACGGCGATCACAAAGCTGTACAAAATGGGCTGCTTTCATAGCAGACTCGGCAAAGAGAACACCATTATTGCCAATGATACCGACAGGCTGTCCATAGATACGAGAAAACCCTTAAAATGAATTATTATACGATAACACAGTACCTGTTACTACTGTGGTTCCATAGAGTTCCTTGAATTCGCTTAACTCACTACCATCAACAATACGTGCAATGACTTCCTTAATATCAAAAGGCTTGCGAAGATTATCACCAACAATACCGCCAAGCTCATCTGCAGAATAGATGGGTTCTTTAAAGTCGGTTGGCACTGGTTGTACAGGTTTCCTGTGGTTAAGATTGCTTACTACGCGACGGGCAATTGAAAGGGCATGCATGTCGTCTTCTGCATAGTGATCGGTTACACCTGAACTCCTGCAGTGCAGATCAGCGCCTCCAAGATCTTCTGCCGATACCACCTCCCCTGTGGCTGCCTTTACAAGAGGTGGCCCTGCTAGAAAAATCGTGCCTTGGTTTCTGACGATAATACTTTCGTCAGCCATTGCGGGGACGTATGCGCCTCCTGCGGTACAAGACCCCATTACCACAGCAATTTGAGGTATCCCTTCGCCAGACATAGTGGCCTAACTTTTAGGCCAAGTTGTATGGGTGAATTACCTGGTTATAGAAAATTCTGCCGAAATGCTCTCGGTCAGGAAAAACCTCAGCTTGGTTTGGCAGATTAGCGCCGCCAGAGTCAACTAAAATATTAGTTTGAATTAATTAGATAACTCACCCAAGTAGATGCAGGGTAGTTTGTTTTCCCTTGCTATCTCTTGGGCTCGAAGATGCTTTTTAACTGAGATGTAATTAGTAGAAGCATGTATGACAGACTACCAGTGATAGGATAGTAAGTTCCGCCCTAAAATGTCAGCTTTGAACAACATTATGGCGTACCTTGACTGTTGGGTCATTTGCCACGACCATACATTCAACTCTAATCGGTTATTTTTTTAAAAAAAAACTTACCCATGGACTCGCCCAATTCCAGTAATTATCCCACCTGCTGCAACCTCCTCTTTATAAAGCCCATATCCTGCGAGAGCCGAAAGCTCTAAAAAGGGGGAGCTGAAGTTCAGTTCGAGCTCATTCACCAAACTACCTGTTATCCAAAAGGTTTCCGATTCTAATTTCTCTTATTAACTATGATTATGTGCTTTTCACAAACCTATCTCTTGGTAGCAACTTGTTCCGTCCAATATGTCTTCGGCGCGATGCCTCGCCGCCACCTGTAAGCGTAAATAAATAACAGATTTAATAAAATGGCTGTTTTCTAGCCTAGTTATTACCCAACGATATTTTTTCACTTGTCCTTTCAAGATCGGACACCAAATCATTCATACGACGAGAGTTCTCAAGAAATTGTTCAGATTGGAGATCAACTTTAGTCTGTATTATGTTGGGTTCGGCTTGTGCATGGAAGCCCCGTAGCCCCAAGGACAACCTTGAACTAGGTCTTACATTGAGCAGTAATCTGGATTGCAATCTTTTAAGCATCCTTTCTCAAAGTTTAGTTAAGATAGACTACGATTCATTAAATTAACTCATATAAAGTTCACAGGAAAACTTCACCAAGATTTAGTTAATTTTCTAAGCTATGAAATAAACATTTCCAGTACTAGCATATTCTAAAATATCTTGAATTTAAAAAGTAGAACAATAAATTTGTAAAAAAACTACAATAAATTTAAACAACCGTATGAATAAATGGTAGCTCAAATATAAATCCATTGTCCTTGGAAGCTAGAATGCAGTACCTTGTAATTAACATAAAATATAAAAAAGGATGTACTTGTCAGATAATGTCTCGCTTTATAAATCTGAGTGAAACCAAATACCTTAATATGAGGAAATACCTTTTTGAGTTTGTTTTAAATTGTAGTGACTGGCTATGATTCCCTGTGTGGGACTGCTATTGCCATCCAAGACTTTTCCACCAGAATTGTGTAAATAGTCCCACCCCGGCCAAGGCTATTGGCGGCCCTCCCTTCTTTTAACCTTAAGCATACTTCGATATATTTTAGTGACGTCAATTCAGCTCATCCACCATTTTTAGTCTAATTCCCTTAAATCATTCCAGTTTTCATTGAATTTTAACCAGCTAGAGTTATCCCGTCCAAGAATATATCATAAACGCTTAAGTGCTGATATGTCCGAGAAAAGGCCAGGGGCAATATAAGCTCAAGTAGGAAATTTTAGCTTTCTTGCGGAACTAAATAAAATAATGGCTCTGGAGAATTTAAAGCGCCTGCTTACCAGAATTGAGATCTTTTAAATATAAAGCCACTATTAAAGTTTGATTTCTAAGCTTAAGCTGCAGCCTGATTCTTTTAGCCTAGAAGGTACAGTAGTTTTCAACCCTGCTGAGATACCCGAAAATTGTTCAGCTCAGAACATATGGGTTCAGTCACATAACGGATTTCAACTTTTTTTGATAGAAATAAAGCCAATTCCACAGGAAATGTGCGCTATTTGGCAAAGATGGCCAGGTACACAACGGATTATGTAAACTGAGAACAAATGAGTCATTATTTTAGGGATTGGGTCACTTTCTAATACACATGCTGCCCAAGTCGCAGCATAGCACAGTTCGATTTTGAAAAAGTAACTAATCAACATTTTATATTTAAAACAGTAATAACTCAATGAAAAATTAATATTTTTTTACACTGTAAGCTATCAAAATGAAGCTAAGAATATCATCTTTCTATTGGTGCAAAAATATTAATATATATAATATACTTAATATTAAAGCAAAAGTTTTTTAAAGGAGCATAATCTGGATTTTATTATGTTATTTTGATAATAGTAAAAATTCGATTACTTTAAAGCTAAATAAACATATTTTTACTATACAGGTAGTTTTAAAAGCTATGGCAACAACTAAAAATACCTCAGATTTAAACGAAATGATTTCAGATTTGAACAAAATCCAAGTTATGCAAGATTCAGGATTCAATTAATTTATAAAATTTCAGTTAATAAATGAACTGTCAAACAAAAAACAAAATTTCACTAGCCCATTATACAAAATTATATCAAACATCAAGTGGTGTAGTTCAAACCACAAACAAAATGAACTGACACAACAAGTGAAATGGATGGATGCTGTTCCGGAGTATATTATAATCCAATCAGGATTCATATGAGGCACCAACAGAAGGACTAAAATAAAACAAAATTTGAGCAATCTAGAAGCAAGATTCCACAAGCACAAAACAAAATGAACTCACACAAGATGTGTAGTATGAGCAGCCTAAAATAGAAAAAATAACAGTTTAACAGCCAATCAACAGCTATCCAATTTAGGAACAGAGGCATTTTATTCATTTTCATGGCTCCAGATTTGTATGGAATGGTTTTGAGAACCTTCCAAATATGGACTCAAGATTACAATAAAAATAAATCATTAAATTTTAAAATTTCTACTTTTAGTGATTTTATCCTAGGTTTTTTTACAATGGTTTTTACAAGCAATATCTTTGACAGTGCCAGCAGCCAGCCAGCAGCAGCCAAGCCAGCTTCAATGGAGGCAAGGCTCAGAACGTGGAGGCACCTGTTTACACCCAAGCCTTTGAGGCAGGTAACAAGGAAGCTGACCTGTACCTGACCACCAACCCCTATGGCTTTGACTTGTTCAGTAGTCACATAGTGTCTAGCTCTGCCCCTGCTCCTGTACCCACCCCCGCACAAGCTGCCCACCAACCAACCAATCAGGATGGCAACCTTGATTTGGAACAACTTCCTGCCACCAGCCAACCTGCCCCCCTACAGCCAATCAGGCTTCAGCTCCCGCAGCCCAGCGCCCCAAGCAACAAATCATCACCGCCCAAATTCTTCAGGAAATTGTGGCACTGAACCTGCAGGGTCTGTCATGGGATCAGATAGCCAGCCAATTACAATTCACCCAGGCTACTGTCATGCAGGAATTCAACAACCTGAT